>OX465252.1:16135959-16195443 GCA_949987775.1 Aproaerema taeniolella | reverse complement strand
AAGATATTCAAGGTCAAAGGTCACAAAAATCGGTTTTTCGCGAATATCTGGCTTCCTATCGGTTGAATGAGATTTGCATTTATTATAAAAGTTGTAGGCTATAAAATTCCCTACAACTTTTGTTTAAACTTTTTTTTCATACGACCAACCGTTTTGAAGGTAGAGCGCGAAGTGCACATCGTACAGTCATATACGGCCTAATGCAAGGTCAAGCGTGAGTTATGGTTATCAGTACGTTATAAAGTCAATTATTTACTTGGAAATTATAATTATTAAACAATGCCTATTATTTATGTACTAACTATTAATTATTTATATTTAATTAAAGTAAGTAACTTGATTATTTATATATAATTATTCATATTTAACTATTTAAGTATAAAATATTATTAATTCTGGATTATATATTTTAGTTTTATTTTAAGTTAACACGACATTATATATCTTTTCTTTAAAACGCGTAAATTTCTCAATACTTATATACCTGGAAATACTTGTCCCTACCCTATGCCCTTTTCTATTCATTGCCGGGACAGATGTTCTATAGTATTCAAGGCCACTCTCTCCACTTTGTATGAGTCAAGATTATTCGTTAGTTTGAAATTGTACCGTTGCAACTACGGACGTACGGTTTTAAGAGCTATGGCTGATTTGTGTTTTATATGTGATAAGAAACTTTCAGAAGGTGTTTCTGTGAATGTCGTACGTGGTTTACAAACTTTAAAAACTGCAAGTATTGAAAGAAATGATGGACATATAGACTATTTAAATACTTTAAGTTCTGTAAATGTGCATTCCGAGTGTCGAAAAGTGTACACGAGTAAAAATGTTATTATTGCATCAAAACGACGCACAGATGAGAGTGAACCTTCAACGTCAAGTGCACCTCGTAAAAAACGAAATGAAGTCTTTGATTTTGGAAAGTTATGCTTATTTTGTGGCCAAGAAGCTGATGAAATAGCAGAAAAGAAAAAAAAATTAAAGTATAGACGGACAATAAGTAATGTAAGTACTCTTGCATTCAAAGACAACGTAATTAAGAGAGCAGAAGAACGAAACGATTCCTTAGGAGAATTAGTAAAGGAACGTATATATTACGAGTATGATTTGATCGCTGCTGAAGCAAAGTATCATACTATTTGCTATACCAACTTTTTAACCCGAGTACCATCTGCAGATAAAAAGCCTCGCCAAGATGATCAAGTCACTCAAGCAATGAAGGAGATTTTTTATTATATAGAAAATAATGAAGATTCTCAATTTACTTTGAAAGAACTTAAAGATGTCCCTACGGAATACATACCTGACGATAAGACAATTATTACAAAATTACAACAAAAGTATTTAACTGATATAATAATCACAAAAAAAATTGGATCATTTACAATTATATCTTTCCGTGATACACAGCTTAACGTATTATCAAAAGCTTGGTACGAAAATAAAAAAAGTACTCCTGTAGAAGAACGTCTACGGATTGTAGAAGCTGCTGCGGCTATTATTAGGGAAGACATCAGATCATCTGTAGTTGAAACAAAAACGTATCCACCTCCGAATAAAATGCTAGATTGTATTAATGAAGAAATACCAAAAACATTATCACATTTTTTGGAAGAAATGATATTAAAAAATAGAAAAGGACAAGTAGATCATTTAAAAACGAAATGCACATCTATTAGCCACGCAATAATGGCTTCGATACGAGAACGTTCATTTTCATCACGCTTCACTGTATCCAAGTAATCCCGATGAAGAAAATACATATGATCCCGATATTCTGGAAGGTTTGGAGATGAACATGACAGATAATGAGGATGATGACAATGAATCGAACATTTTTGAGCGACAAGAAGAAGAAGAAGACGAAGAAGAAGAAGATAATTAGCTTCCATTTCCAATTTCATTACAATTAAAATCAACAAAGATACTTTTGATATTTGAACTCACATTTTGATAAATGTATATTATGCCGTATTTAATAATAAATAAAAATATGTGTAAAATATATACTCTTACTATCATTTTAACTTAAAATAAAACTAAAATATATAATCCAGAATTAATAATATTTTATACTTAAATAGTTTAATATGAATAATTATATATAAATAATCAAGTTACTTACTTTAATTAAATATAAATAATTAATAGTTAGTACATAAATAATAGGCATTGTTTAATAATTATAATTTCCAAGTAAATAATTGACTTTATAACGTACTGATAACCATAACTCACGCTTGACCTTGCATTAGGCCGTATATGACTGTACGATGTGCACTTCGCGCTCTACCTTCAAAACGGTTGGTCGTATGAAAAAAAAGTTTAAACAAAAGTTGTAGGGAATTTTATAGCCTACAACTTTTATAATAAATGCAAATCTCATTTAACCGATAGGAAGCCAGATATTCGCGAAAAACCGATTTTTGTGACCTTTGACCTTGAATATCTTGAGACGCGGACACGATAACGATTGTGACTTTTGAGACAACATTTAGAATGACAAAACAAAGGTTCATACCAATTTGCAGCTTATTATCTTTCATTCCGAGGTGAAAGCCCTAATATGACTGGGCTATAAACTGTTCAAGTTAGATTAACCAAACAAAATCATATTAATAGTAATAAAATAGACTATAAAATGCATATTTTTAATCAGCATCATATCCAACTTCATTATAAAAAACGATTTTTCTTTTTCTTAAAAAATAATCAAGAGTACCTATCACTTGAAGTGTCATATTTTGTAAACTGTTCAAGTTATAATAGAATAATAAAAAAGTACTTATGCATTTTGTAGTCTATTTTATTATTATCAAACATGATTTTGTTTGGTTAACCTAACTTGAACAATTTACAAAATATGACATCTGCCAGTAGGTACACCACCTGAAAGAATGACCAAATCCGTCGTTAGGAGGCCACTCTTTTTTGCTTAGCCTGTTTGACGCTTTATACAATTTTGATGAGCTAAAGCATGAGAACGGGTAGTTTCCAAAAATATGAATCAGGTCTTATCCTACGCAGGATTAAATGCGGTCCAACTTTTATGAAGGACAGTTTTCGATATTGTAAATCCTTTACGAGATATAAACGAAAAATTGCAAACATATCCTTTTTGGGGTACATTTTTACCCCCAACCACTTACGCACACCTCCGCCGAGGGGGAAAACTTAGGATCACAAACTATATAGAGATACTGACGTCTTAGGATAGTCTTATTTGGCAACAAATGAAGCTATTAAAACAATAAAACCTTTAGTAGGAATTAAATCCGATTTGAATTCTAAGCCGATTGGGCCATGACAACTTCTTTACCCGGTAGGGGTGGGGGTAGTCAGATGCCATTGTGCGGTTTGAAAACTCTGACACCAGGGTTAGCCAAGTTCGCAACACACAACTATACCTACACGATAAGAAGAAGAAGGGGTGGTCAGGTATCTCTACAGCTGTCTGTACGTGTAAGGGTTGGTCTCTAATTGTTACCACAGTGATAAACCTCGAATACTACAACTTATTAGGAAGGGTAAGTAATAAAAAAAAATGACATTACTAATACTTTTATTACTGTTGTTATAAAGTATTCACCATCCTAATACACTCAATAAATATAGGTAATCTGAAACATTTTTGGAGCGTCACAGACCACCATCCTTAATACAGTAAGCTCAAAATCGACGAAAGAAACTACAAGATAATAATAAAGTTACAAGTCGATTACATTTTATATTATAGGAACAATCTAATAACAACACCAAGTTGGAAAATAAAAATATAGAATAACTTAAAAGTTGTTTTTCTCGAACCATGCCGCCGTCCAGTTGTAATTTTTATGAATGTCTAAGACCGCTTTTATACAACACATTTCTCGAAAGTTTTACGATGCTCGAGTTACAGTAAATGTTTGAAAAATGCAGCATCACGGAAGCTATTTTACAGTAAAATGACATCACGTATTTTAGAAGAACATTTTTATTTTTTTCCGATTCATGAAAATCAATACAATTAATAAAATGTCTATCATTATATAATTATTTTCATTTTAAAATATCTTTTAAAGATATCTTAAACTGAAAATAGTTATATTATAATTGACTACGATGTTGTTTTTTTAAGACATCGCCTAAACATTTTTGATAAAATATTTGATAAAATGCATTAGAGTTTGAATTAAGCGAATAAATTAGATCTAATTATTACGATGTGCGAAGGTTCCAAGTCAACAAAATAGTACAATGCAATATTCACTTCTGATAATTTGACATAAAAAGTTTAGAACAAAGAAAATAAAAATAAAAATGTATTATTTAAATGTTTAAGACCGCTTTCACACAACACATTTCTCTAACGTTTTACGATGCTCGAGTTACAGTAAATGTTTGAAAAATGTAGCATCACGGATACTATTTTACAGTAAAATAACATCATGAATTTTAAACGTACATTTTTATTTTAAAACTTTTTCGATTCATGAAGATCAATACAATGAATAAAAAATCTATCATTATATAATTATTTTCATTTTAAGATATCTTCTTTTAAATATTTCTTAAACTGAAAATTTATATAAAATTTTACATGAAATCACGAATTAAGTATTTTGGAGAAAAAAAATTTTTGAATAAATTAAAAGTTGTTTCACTCGAACCATGCCGTCCAGCTGTAATTTTTATAAATGTCTAAGACCGCTTTCACTCAACACATTTCTCTTAACGTTTTACGATGCTCGAGTTACAGTAAATGTTTGAAAAATTTAGCATCACGGATGCTATTTTACAGTAAAATGACATCACGAATTTTAAACGGTACATTTTTATTTTAAAACTTTTTCGATTCTCGAAGATTGAATAAGAAATCTCTATCATTATATAATTATTTTTATTTTAAGATATCTTCTTTTAAATATTTCTTAAACTGAAAATTTATATGAAATTTTACATGAAATCACGAATTAAGTATTTTGGAGAAAAAAAATTTGGAATAAATTAAAAGTTGTTTCACTCGAACCATACCGTCCAGCGTTAATTTTTATAAATGTCTAAGACCGCTTTCACTCAACCCATTTCTTTAACGTTTTACGATGCTCGAGTTACAGTAAATGTTTGAAAAATTTTGCATCACGGATGCTATTTTACAGTAAAATGACATCACGAATTTTAAACGGTACATTTTTATTTTAAATCTTTTTTGATTCATAAAAATCAATATAAAAATCTCTATCATTATACAGGGTGCAAATTTGCAAGCTTGCCATATTCACCGACGTGATAATAAGTCATGTTTCCTACTTTATTCGAGAACTTCCAAAATGGAATACTTTATGAAATACTAAAATTAAACAAAACTTTTTTTTAAAGTGTGGCCCGGAATAAACTACATAAATGTTTTTCCTGTCCATATTAACTTTAGGAGCAATATAAATTTACCTAATGTTCGTTTATCTCAAATCAAATGATAAACAAAACAAATGATTGCAGACTTTCCTTTTTACTTTTTAACCTTGACAAAAAAAGATATGTTATAAGTTTCTGTGTATCTGTATGTCTGTCTGTTTGTGGCATCGTAGCTCCTAAACGAATCAACCGATTTCGATGCGGGTTTTTTGTTTGAAAGCTGCCGTGATTAAGATGGTTCTTAGCTTAATTTAATCAAAATCGGTTTAGCCGTTTAAAAGTTATACGCAATAAATGTCGGGGGTTATACAACATTTTTAATTTTAGAGTTATACGGGATTCCTACTAAGAAATAAGGATTTTTTGGCGAAGTAAAAAGCATTAAATGACATTATTTACAACATTTGTAAATGTTGTAAATAATGTCATTTATGATTTTTACTTCGTTTATTTACAGACACCTGTAAGAGCACACACATGTCTATTTTGGACAGGGCCCTGCAACATCAACCTTTTATTGTAGCCCCGTGTGATAAGACTCCAAAATTCTGTGCTTTTGAGAAAAAGTATCATATACAACTTAAAGAGGAGGAGAAAGACTACTATGGAATCCATGAAGTCCGCATTTATACGGACGGGTCCAAAATGAAAACCGGCTCAGGAGCGTCTTCCCTCTCGATCTGAATATCCACATATCACTAGCTCTAGGGATACATGCTTCCATTTTCCAATGTGAATGCGTGGCTATCAAGGAAGCAGCTAACGCAGTTGCACGAAGGAGTATCCAAAACTACATCATTAGGATACTCTCTGATAGCGCATCAGTACTACAAGCCCTAGGAAATCACTCGTATACTTCTGGACTTATTACCGAATGCCACCAAGCGCTGAACAAAATATCTTCAGCCAACAGGGTCGTCCTGCAATGGATCAAGGGGCATAGCGGTTCCATAGGTAATGATGCGGCAGGCTAGGAAGGGATCAAGCACCATCTTGGCAGGCCCTGTGCCAACCATTCCGTTTCCATTTAGCCAAATACGGACTTGGATCCGAGCACGCACCCTTATGCAACACAAAGACAGGTGGGACAACGTAACCACTTGTCGGCAGTCGAAGGACGCCTTTACAGGACCCTCCCCGCGTTTGACGCGCAGACTGCTAAACCTATCCAGAGATAACCTACGAATAATGGTGGGTACCCTTACGGGCCACTGTGCTCTGAACAAGCATTTATTCGTACTAAACGTCACCGACAGTCCCCTCTGTAGGGGCTGCCTAGAGGCTGATGAAACAGTCGCCCATGTAATCCTGGATTGCATGGGAGTGGCAGAACAACGGGCAAAAATCCTTGCAGACATTAGGTCGCTCCGCGAACCCTGCGAAATCCCCAGGAGGATTCTGAGCTTCTGGACAGAGCTGAAGTGGCTGGAATAACCACTGACCCACACGCATAATGGACCACTTAAGAGCCTACATGCGGAAAATGGGAGCCCATATCACTTATCACGTTTATTTACACAGTACTTACAGTATTCTAACAGTATAGGATACTACAAGTACTGTGTAAATAAACGTGTACCCATCATTTCGCACTAAACACAATCTAGCAGAGACGGAAATTCTTCTTTTAACGAACCAAAACGAATACTGTATAATAATGTATCGATGGATTAGTGCTGTGTGCATTAATTGTCGATGAAAATAAATAAAAAAAAATTTTTTTATTTATTTTCATCGACAATTAATGCAAACAGCACCAATCCATCGATATATTATCGATAAAAAATATTTTTTTATTTATTTTCATCGACAATTAATGCACACAGCACTAATCCTAATTTATAATTTATTTAAGTTCTTTACAAGCAGTACAATGACCTCAGTGAATATGGTAAGCTTGCAGATTTACAGTTTGTATAATTATTTTAATTTGAAGTCATCTTCTTTTAAAGATTTCTTAAACTGAAAATAGTAAGATTTCTTAACTGAAAAAATATTAGAAGAAACTACGACTAAAACTAAAAACTACGATGTTGTTTTTAAGACATCGACTAAAAAAATGTTTGATAAAATGTTTGCAGACGAGTAAGCGCTCTTAGAGGCATTAGTCTGAACTAAGCGAATAAATTAGAACTAGTTATTACGATGTGCGAAGTTTTCCAAGTCAACAAAATAGTACAGTGCAATATTCACTTCTGCACTGTAAGCAAAATAAATAAAATTTTACATAAAATCACGAATGTAAGTATGACTTAAGACAATATACAACTTTGCCGTGAAAGCACCATAAAATCATTAGAAAAATAAACATTAAGATTTTTTTCTTTATCTAACCTAAAAATAAACATTTTTATTTTATTTGAAGTACCTATTAATACTTTTTTTCTTGAATTAGTACATTTTAAGCCTTACTTTAATCAGTGCTCAGCTCTTAACTTTACGCAATCACACTCTTTGAACTGTTCAGTCGATCCTTCTAATCTAGAAGCTAATACAAGGTTATTTTAAATTACCTTTAACAGTGTACGTATTCCTATAACTATAATCAAACAACTTTTGTTCTAAGAGTTTCTGAAAATTTACATACATATAAAAAAAAACCTTTACGTGACAATTGATCGATCGATGCTGCGATCTCGGAGCAAGCGCCTCTTCGCCCCACTCATTAGATGAAGTAAGTAAGAACTTTATTTTAGAGAATCTGTAAGTATTATCAGTCTTACTAATAATAATTTTTACACAAAACATGCGCAAACACTATATTTCATAGGTTTTTGGTTGTTATAAGCTTATACTACGCAATGAGTGAGTATTAGTAATGCCGTACCATTTAAGGTTCTCCGTGTTTACAGGTTTCGGGTAAATTACAACCAACCCTACGTATGTCACCGACCAAACCTTTCGGACCTAAGGAAGACTGATATTTTTAAATTAATCTACTTTTTTGTGCAGTAAAAACTTATATTGCCATGATTTCTCACAACCTAGTCTACTTTTTCCTAGATCAAGATTATATAATCATAGTATTTTTGATTGCAATAAAAAATATACAGGGCTTTAGGTAAATCACTTCCAACATCTCGGGTGGTAAATGAAACTTAACAACTTTTCCAAGGAGGTCGAAGTATGAAAAAAAATGTTGACCTTCCATACAAAATGCGCTATCAGCTGACGCAGTTTGTATGGGAACTAAAAAAAATTTTTCGTATTCCGACCTTTGTTCCTTGGGAAAGTTGTTCAGTTTCATGGACTGATTTACCACCCGAGAGGTTGAAAGTGATTTACCTAAAGCCATGTATAATAAAAAATGTATTTTCTTTCTTTCTTTCTATATTTTTCTGGCCCACAATCGGTTGTCCTGAAATCGGATTTGGCCGGTAACATAACAATAAAGATTGTAAGGAGCATAATGAATTGAAGCAAGAAAATTTTACATTTTAACTCCTTATTAGCTTATCACATGTTTTGTCCTATTTTCATGTACACACGGCAACATATCAGCTTATACATGTTGATTGCCGTAGGCTCCTGATAACGTCGGCATTCGTAGTGCACATGGGTAACAAGACGTGCTGCTGTGTGTACTACCACAAGAAAAAGATAAATATTTTCGTACTTCAAATCAATGCTCCCCAAGAAATCTCCAATATTCGTAGATAAACTTCTTATTCTATACAAATATAAACTATAGTTGGTGAATTTTAATTAGCTCGCGATAATTCAGGGTTAGACACCAACCTAAACAACTTTCCCTTAGGAACTTAGGGTAAAAAAAAACTTATATTGTTACATGTTTATCTTAACACGTTTTAAAAACTGATATATTTGAATAATTACTTCTTCTTTGGAGAAAGAAGTTTCATTAACAAGTTTCATTTTTTTAAAGTTTCGCTAACTAATTTTTAGCCCATAACAACTACATAGACTAAATCTATTGACACCTACATCCGGAGCTACACGCCGGATTAACATCAAACAACATTTTAAACTACAAACGACACAAATGCAATATACATAGTATATGAGCATCCCTTTTAAGTTACAATATGGCTAGAGTTACAAGTACTAATCCATTGTGAAATTATTTTTGGTCTTACCCCAGGTAGAAATAAATACAACACTTCATTCTTAATTTGAAATGAAAAAATAATAAAACTGTTTATGGGTAATGATTAACAAAACGTGAAATCAACATTAATTAAATCTTTATTAGAGACATAATTGAAACCACGTCTGATAACAGAAACTCTCTTTAATTACTCTTGTTGATAAAAGGGGGATGTTGGATTGTAATTAACGCGGGTGTATGCAGGCTCTATCATTGTTCACATGAAATACTTTTTAAAATGTTATTAACTTAGATGGGATGGTTATTGGTTATACTTAAGGAAAACAAATGCTGTTTTTTTGTTCATGTGGGCGGGGCTCTACAATAAGTTTGTTATCACAACAGCTAAAAACAAATGCTCTTATACTATTTACACCTTGTTTATTTTCAATCTTAACTAGAAGGGTTTCAAATCAGTTTTCACGTGAGCTAATGCCGTCTAGGATTTCTCATAAGAAATAAAAGAATTCTTTACATAGACTAATTGGACTTTAAAAAAAATTACTGTGTCATGAATGTGCCCATACAGCCATAGAGGTAAACTGACAAATGGCACTTTTCTTGGGACTAACCTATTACTTTTCTTGGGATTAACCTTTAGTTAAAATAATGAATCGAGTCCTAGACTAAACTTTTCAAAACTATGTACATAATACTCACGTGAAAACTAACTGATTAAGATCGTTAATACCATATTCAGTGTTGACAAGTTAACACAGAATATACTAATACAACTTGATCAACAAAATTAAACGCAATTGTGAAAGGGGCTTGTTGTGGGTAATTTATAAAGTATACTAAATGAGTTGCCATCTAACCCTCTGTTTCATTACACCACATGGTGGCAGCGGTGTTTAAAATCAACTTTGACAGTTGTAATTCATAATCATAAGTAGTTTTTGTGTTTAATTTTCATGGTCATGTTGTCTAGTGAAATCGAAGTTACTGTTTTATATGAAAACTGGATACTGTTAATAAAGATACATGTGAAATTAAACATACATATTTTAAAATGTCTTAAAATTGAGTAACTTCTATTTCACCCGATAAAATCTGTCACATAATATATAAATAATAGCTCATGAACTTGAATAAATGCAATGACTATTAAATTAAGAAAAAAATGTTTAAAACATCAATATCGAGAATTTCCTATTACATTATAATATCATTGAAAAATTTGTTATGAAAACATGACTACAAAAATAAAATATCAGAGATCGTTTTAAAATGTTGAGTATCCTAGCTAAATAATGATTATCTATAAAAGCGATCACTTATTAATCTTATTATCAGGGAGCGGAATCTAATAGCAAAACAATTGAAATGTAATAGAGATGGGGCATTGCTATTTATCGACTAAACAGACTATCGATAACTAAGTGGAGTTGTGCTTTATGAACACTTGTTTTCCGTTTGCGGCTTCGCCCGTGTGGATTACGCGCTTTTCGATCAAATTTATTTATTATTCATTATTATACAAATTTATTTATTATTCAGATGAAGTTGTGCTGCCTTGACCATAATATTATAATAAAACAAGCCCACTTCATTAACAAACTCTTCAGGTTCATAATTCCTATAGAAAGTCGACAAAAATCGTTCAAAAACTTAGAAATTCAAAGTAGAATAAAAAAAATTCTAATTTGAGTAAAAGTACTAAAGTATCGATAGCTTGGAAAAGTCGATACAAAACAATGTCCCATCTTTATTACATTTCAATTGTTTTGCTATTAGATTCCGCTCCCTGCTTATTATGTATCGTTATAATTTAAATTGTGAATATTAATATAGCTATAGGGCATCTATTCTGCGTTGTCTACGACCGATTACTTCAGAGCATCAGATATCAGTACATCTCTTTCTTGCACTATCCGTGATGACAGTGACAGGTAGCGACAAGCGTCGGCCGTTTTTCAGAAATAGACTTTCAGAAAAAATGCCCAAGTTACAGTTTTACTGGTACACCCAATGCCCCAAGTTAAAGGGCTAAGTTCATTCTAATTTGAACCTTATCACCAGCAGACAAGAAACTTAGGTGGACACTTAATTGAGGGAACAAACTGTACGAAACTTCGACCCAACATTAGTCGTTATTAAATTTATTTTCTAACTTGTAGCTTTATGACGGGTCGTAAGGTCCAAAAGTACTGTATGCAGTACTGCATTTTTTTGTAATTAGTTTGATACCAGTGAATCGGCCCTTTTTGCAATTTTTTTTACTAATTAGATACTCAAATTTATTATTGAAAGAGAATGCAGTAATAACAACACTGACGATCGTCCGCGATGTACTAGATAAATATTAATTACGTCACCTACTCTAATCCAGAATTACCCATTAAAAGGACATTAAAAGGTTCGAGACTTAACAAGCAGTTTCAATTTTAATTCGGTTTACATTAAGTGCAATTTTGAGTTTGCTAATTTGGGATCGCGCTTTCGTATTATGCAACAAAAAGCCACGTCAATCGCTATTTTGTTGGACTCGATACATCATTAGGGTGGCCTAAGATTTTTTATTTATCAAATTATTATTTCGAGATTAACAATCTTTTTTTCGCCTTACGGGTTCTTTTGATCGTATTCTTGTTATATTTGCAAGCGATTACACATTAAACTCTCTATCATTTTGTCCTGCTGTGTTAAACAGTTCTTGACACTAGTAAGAGTCGAGTCGAGCGAGAGTGTCAGCTATTTGTTAATGATAGTACTCCCTGCGAAACAATCGTTGGTGGGAGGGGTACCTGGAAAATAGAATATTCTGTTTTATGTTTTAAATATACACATCAACACTGTCTAGGGATTTCTCTGCGCGATTAAGTATTCACTGTCTAGGGATTTCAAATGAATGCCCATCACGCCGATTGGATATTATTTTGTGCTAGTTCGAAAGCTCGGGACAGTTTTTGGGTGACGTTTCTTTTATATTGGGTAAGTATCTAGTTGTTTTATTGTATATCAATGGCTGAACCTGAATTTCCAAATCTATTCAATGAGTTTTGTTTTTCTTGAAATTTGAGAAAATGTAACGCAAATTCGGCCCAGACCGACCAGTGAAGAGTATTTGAGTAGCTCAGGGGTTCCCAATTTTTTTTAGTCCGCGGCGCGCTTACAAGTTCAGAATTTTGTCTCGGCGCTCTAATCTAGCTAGTCAGTTGAGTTTATTTATTTATTCATAGAATATTGAATTAAAACAGAAACCATTTAAAAGAGACTTACGAAACACTAAAATAAAATACTATAGGTAGTCAATGTGATGAGTTAGTTTGTTGTTCTACACCAGGGCTTGAAAACGGTTAAGGTATAACGGTATGGTACAGGTATAAAATTTCAATACCGTATCAATTTAAAGGTATAGTCAAAACAGTTAGGAATTACGGTTACGCTACCGTTTTATACCGATACCTTAACCGATATCTTTATAATTTTACGATAATATTATACCTTTATTTTTATCGCTACCGTAACCGAAATTATTTCGGTATACCGAAAAAATGCCAGCGCGATGTTGCCGGCAGCGGTGGGGTGTAAAGAAAACCTTTATTTATTAATTTATGTACCACAAAAAATAACGGTACCGTTACTTAGCGGTACCAAATAATTTTGCTACCGAAATTTTTAGCTACCGAAAAATAACGGTACCATTATTTACGGGTACCTAAAATTTAAAGGTATGACGTCATACCGCTAACCGTTTTAACCGATATTTTTTCGGTTATTCAAGCCCTGTTCTACACACATTTTTTCAAAGCGTTGTATGGTTTATTTTGTACCCGCCAATACTTAAGGTCTGACGGCGTCCTCTATATTGTCTAGGGTCATTATGAACTGAGGCGTCAGGCCATAAATCATTTCCCATGTCTATCTCGCTTGCACTTACGGGCCTTACATTCCTATCTCTATTGACATTTATGGCCCCACACCTCAGTTGATAACGGCCGTGGTATAGCTTGTAATTTGAGTGACATGTCAAGTTACCACGTACCAGTAGTCGTGTGGTCAATCCAGGTCAGGAGTGTCCTTGTGTGGGGGCGGGGCGGAGGGGGGCGACCACGGCTGCACGGGCGGGGTGGGGGGCCGGCCCCGCGCGCTCTCCGCCCCGCCCGCACCCCCGCCGCCGCCCTCGATGGACAGGCTGTTTAGAAGCATGTCGAATAATGTGTCCTGGAAATATAGACAACTGATTAAATATGGTTCTAGAGGTTTTTGAGGCGTATATTTCGTACGAGTTAACTTGAGACCTGGGCCGACGACGTCACCTTCAATGTACGGTAAAATGATAAAATATCGAAAAAGATATAACATCTTTGTTACGGATACGTGTCTCGACTCTCTTTCGATATTTTATCATTTTGCACACCGTACACCGAAGATAACGTCGTCGGCCCAGGTCTCGAGTTAACTCGTACGGGTTATACTATCATTTCACTAGAGCATTTTAAACTGACGATGTTGGCGATTCACTAAAAAACTAGAACTGCACTGCTGCGCGATTAAGTATTTTCGTAAACATAATGTGATTTAGCCAAAGCAATAAATACGTATACGTTTAAAAAGTCGACCGAGTTACTCGATTCCACACACGTTGCGCAGCAGTTCAGGTGCAGTTTTTTAGTGGAATCAGTCTCCAGTTAGCCATCCTGCTGGGTTAGGACTAGAGATGCCACGAATATTCGGCAACTATTCGGTATTCGGCCTATTCGGCCACTTTTTTGTTATTCGGCATTCGGCCGAATAATACGTACTATACGTATTCAAGATTCTAATGTATTCATTACCAAATTACAACACTTAGTAAGTTAAATTAATCAATGATAAGTTGTGATGGATAAAAACAAGCTTTTCAGTATTTGTTGGTAGTAAACGATTACGCTTTTCTTCATAAATGATACCAGCTTCCGAAAACAACCTCTCACTGTACACGCTACACACAGGAAAGATAAACTTAAGCAAATTTCGAAAGGTTTGGATATTGTTTTTCGTTTGCTGACCACCACTTGTAAGGAAACAAATAGTACCCACCCGCGCTGCCGTATGCACCGCAACGAGGGAGACAGGTTACGACTTGTCTTATTCTTGATTACCTACGCGCTCGACAAGCATGTATTTTGTGCCGAATATTCGGCGCTTCGGCCGACAGCGTTGCCGAATATTCGATATTCAGACAAATCACTATTCGTGGCAACTCTGGCTACGACCATGTCTTAAAACACTTTAGGAGAAATAGAGACAAAGCTATTTGAGAAAAAGGAACAACGCTCTACAAGTGACATTAAAATAAGATTATTTTAATTTTAGTTTGACGTGGTAGTAGATGTTGTATCGACGTTGTAACGTATCGACGTTAAAAAAAATCTAATTTGATTCAAAATCATAACTCATAACCATAACACTCGCTAAATACTAGCTTCTGAAGAATTAAATTACTACAGAATTAGTTAATGAAATGCAAAATATTACATAATTTATACAGAGTAGATCAAATACAACAACCCATAGCTTTCCATGCAAAGCGAAAATACAAATTAGTCGACTAGGTACTATTAATAGTGTGGTTTCATGATACTCTAACAATATACCTACAACCTGTCAAAAACAGAAATTAGATTTGAGTCATAAAATGACTAGAATCGTTCTATCTGTGGCATCGTGGCTCCTAAACGAATGGACCGATTTGAAGCATTTTTTATTTATTTTATTTCATCAAAATTGGTTCAGTCGTTTAAAAGTTATAATTATAAGCTATGAATGTCGGGGGTAACTCATTTTTTTAATTTCAGAGCTATAAGATACAAGTATAAAGCGCGGAACTGTTGAAAAAGTGCCAATATCTTAATGTGTGCTTGATGTGTTACTCTTTTTCACAGGTCATATACTTTCTACTAACTACACACACCGGCACAATTAGCGGAACAACTTATGTTTTTCATACAATTAAGTAAACTTTGGGTTTATAAATGGAGATTTTTATTCGATGCTGTTATTAAAATTTTACGCTTAGTTTAGGCCAAAATGTTTGTCTGTTAAAACCAAATATAAAACATACAAGAAGTTTTCAATAATGTGCCGCATGGCCAAAAGAGAACATTGCAAAAACCTTATCATACAACTTCGTATGAAACGTTTAAAGAGTTTTTTTTTCTATTGACTACATGAGAAATTCTAGGCTTTTCGTCAGTTTTTGTAAAAAAAAAAGACGATCATCTATAAAATTTATTTGCATAAAGAAAAGTGCAGTTATGTACGTAAAACGTATATTTTTAGAACTCCCAATATAAGTCGATTGTATGAAAAACAAACGTTGTTCCGCTAAATGTGCCAGTGTGTGTATTAACAAACACTAAGACAGAACATTAGCGTCTCTAAGACCTAACTACGTGTAATATCTAACCTGGATATCAGCAGCTTGATCCAGAATACTGCAGACCCCATCCAAGGGGTTAGGGCAGGCCTGTGCCTAACAAGCATTATTTTTTTATTTTTTTCTACACATATTAATTTTTTGTGTGGTGAGCAGGCATTTGTTCTGTTTGAGTGTATGCTATTCTATGTTTGTGCGAGTGCAATTATGTGACTAGTTAAATGTGATAGTCTACGTGTGTGCAAATATCCTGGCAATGTCACAGGGTTACTTTTGAATCACTTATTTCAGAGATTTATATATAGAAAAATGTTTTGCTGATTGAAATGGTTTTGAGCTTTTTAGATCAGATTTTTTTCAAAGTAAGTAACTGTAATCGGAAGCGGGAGAAAGCGCTAGGAAGAGAAAGCTAATCGAGAATAACAATATACTCCTTTAGCTGATAACTTTTGCGATACTATATCGGGTCGCTAGGCCTCACTGTTTTTAATGTCGTTTACCAGCCCCTTTTCGCGGGAAAACGCTTGGCATTAATGTTTATATTAATAATAATACGTTAATTTCTTCAAGAGTGCTGTCCATGTCCATACGTTTAAAAAAAGTTCAAAATTATATTCTTATGCTATTACAATAGTTCTATGCTTGCATATGTCTGCTGGAGTGAGGAAAAAAGGCTCGGGCTCAGCGATTCATTCCAGACTGATTAGCAGGCTGGCAACACTGATTATCAGTCCTCGTCTAAGTGTAAGATGCGAGGGACGGAATTTTTCACATGTCGCTCGGAAAAAGCTTTAAGAAGCGTAACACAATATTTACGTTGTAATTGAGAGCGAAGCCGACCTCTTCGTTGTCGGAGAGCGAGTCGAGCAGCGGGTAGTGGTCGGGCTCCAGCGGCGGCTCCAGCAGCGACAGCGTCAGCGGCGACGCGGGCCCCGCCCCCGCCCCCGCCCCCGCGCCGCACGCGCCCGGCAGCCGGGACAGCGGGACCGCGTCGGGGCGACCTGACAGACACGATCATATGATTTAGCCATTGAATCCCAAAGTGGTCCAGGGTCCACGGGAGACTCGAAGGGGGTCTGCGTTGGTGTGACAAAAAACTAACTCGCTTAATATATAAACTGTGCATGTGGTGCTGTCCTGTAAGTGGTAAGGCACTTAGTTCTAAATTAAGTTAGCATAAGTAATATACGAGTATGTATCAGTGTTCTAGCTGTTGGTCGGCCAAACAAATAAAATAAATAAATGAATAAATAGGGATTCACAATTCGTATAAGCGGGGGTCCACAAAAATTTATCTGTTTTCGATAGTGAAAAACTAGAATGCTCCTCGTGCTGTGAGTAAGATGTCAAAAATGTAAAGTTGGATGGAATCACCTTTTTTGACTGGCCACCTTTACTTTTTTGACATCTACTCACAGCACAATCAATTAATTAATAAACCAATCAATTCTCGCTTTTTTTTTTCGAAAACTGTTAATTCGTGGTTGAAAACTCAGCCGCAACGCAAATTCTCTTAATTAGATCTAATCTTCACATTTTTTGCCGAGTTTTGTGAATATGGTAGAACTGTAGCTGCAGGGGGTCCACCGAAACCGGCAAAATTTTGAAAGTGGTCTATGAGAAAAAAAAGTTTAAGAACCTCTGATTTAGACGATAGATACATTGCGGTAATATTATATGTAAGCGCGCCGTGCGCTGGGAGTGTCTCATTACTCATAGATTAGCGCCCGCCGCCGCCCGCTGACATTAAAAAAAATTGGGAACAAGGAGTGTTGCTTTTTGCGTAGTAATATGAGGTATTCGTTGATGAAGATCAGATTTCTAGCATACATCTGCTTATTAAATTGAAGTCACTGAAGTCGAAATGGAACATCTAAATTAGTAATTAAATTAACCATATACCTGGTGGAGTTCTCGGTCCCACTTGTGGCACTTGGCAGCCTGAAAACAAATATTTAAGCTTATTTATTATAATTTTATAAAATACAACATAACACATTTGAATTAATTAATATAGTTATGTAATGTGTGCGTGGGTTGTGCGTGGATGGATGGCGATTTAAAAAGATAGTTTAAAAAGTTTATGAATATTCACATGTTATCACTGGCTACTAATATATAAAATTAATTGTAACAACTGTAAACTAGAATCGTAATGGTATTGCAATGTTTTGTGACTTTAAGTCACAAAGCGTGCATAATTCCCTATGTGAGTAGGTGTTTGGGTGTGTATACGTGGTGTGGTATATGTGTGTGATCTGTGTGTGAGGTGTGTGTGTGAACGTATGTGCGTGCGTGTATTTGCAAATACGTATGTATTTGTATGTGTACGTACGCATGTGCGTGTGTGTACGTACGCATGTGCGTGTGTGTGTACGTACGCATGTGCGCGAGGTCGGCCCTCGTGCGCAGCTGGCCGGGCGACAGGTGGTGCGGGCGCGGGTGTCGGCGGCCGCGCGGCCCGGAGTGCAGCGGCCGCCGCGTGCCGCCCGGGGAGCCGCACCACTCCGCCTGGCTGCTGCCGGACCAGTTGCGTTTCGGACCTGGATGTATACGCAGTCAGTAGAGTCAAATAAAACCGGCCAAGTGCGAGTCGGACTCTATAAAAACCATTATCTCTATAAAAGCGGCAAAAATCACGTTTGTTGGAAGCCCCTAAAATATTTATTTAATTCTGGTTCTTAGTATTTATTGTTATAGGGCCAATAGAAATACATCATGTCAAATGTCTAACTATCATGGTTCATGAGACAGACGGACGGACAGCGGAGCCTTAGTAATAGGGTCCCGTTTTTTCCCTTTGGGTACGGGGTATGTATACTTCGAATGTATTTAAATCCTTTAATTTTCCGCCATTTTAACATACAGGACCTGTTACAATATCGGAAATATCGAAAAGGAAACCCAATTAAGTGATGACAATAATGGAATCTGATTTAGGATAAATATTTCTTATATTTTTTGTTTAAAATATTACGATAAAAAAATTCAAAGAGAACCTCTATCGAAGGGTTTATTATTCACAAACTTTTCGCCCGGAACTTCGTTTCCTTGAGAATTTGGGAAAATTATGTAGCCTATGTGTTAATCCCGGGCGTTAGCTACCTCCATACCAAATATTATCAAAATTGGTCCAGCCGTTTTGAGCGTGAAAGAAGAACAAACATCCATAAATACAAACTTTCGGGTTTATAATATTAGTAAGGAAAAAAAGGATTCATTTCGACGGTGCTGTAACATGCTTACCCTGTTTAGGCGTCAATCCATTCATACGCATCAGATTCATCAGCAACATGTCAGTGTGTGCAGCGGCGGACAGTTGTGGATCGTTATCATGTCGACTGTGTGACGGTGGGCACGACCCGTCCGTACCCGCCGGGGTCAAGTGCGGGTTCCCCGAGGATCCCGGCCGAGTATGAACCGCGCATAGCAGCCGGGATAGAATGTCCCCCTCATCACCTCCCCCCACGGCGCCCTCGATGTCGTTCTCACCTGAAATGGTATACGCACTCAATGTGGAATCATTTCGAAGTAACCCACGCCCACTCGGCTGTTTTGAGGTACGATTTCGAGTAAAAAGATTGAACTACCTTACTACTAATATTAAAAAAAAACTTTTATTTTGTTGACCAGTCACGCACTTCCAACTCTTTTAGGCCTTTGGCGACTTCACCTTTCCAGCGATATCTTGCGGCGCTCGAAAGGAATGGCGCACTTTATTGTCGGAGGCCAAGATCCACTTTGGGTCGTTGAGCCAGCGAAGAAGTTTATTTCGTTTGTTTTTCCTTCCTTCGTCCAAATTTTTTGCATAGAGATAGTTGAAGAGACTGGTGAGTTACATTAGCTACTCTCGCGAATGGAATCATTAGATTGGGCTGTATCAACAAGTTGTGCTGCTATCGCACAATTACAGTAATGAGGAGGAACAACCACATTTATTATTTTTCTTCTTGAATAGTTAACATCTAATGCTACGAACTAAAGCACAGTAGGCACATAGTATCCGTACTCAAAACGAGGGAAGAAATTGTACTCAAAACGACCGAGTAGTAAAATTTTACTTACACTAAATATACTAAGTTTGTGTTGCAAGTAGTGTACGTGATTTTTGAATAAAACAATTTAACAATTATTGAAACATTCAGGAATTGTGTTTGAAGTTTATAATTTTTAAAGAAATACAAATCTTAAAATTTATGAAAATTTCCATGTTATCCAATATTTTAACAATCTACGACTTAGTGGCATATCTGTTATGTCTTTTGCGACTAGCCGTATCTTTCATACTTATTTTTATTAATTTACTTATGAAAATAAATTATTATAAGTGTCGAGCTTTCTTGTAATGTAATTAACTTTTATTGTTTAAAAAGAAAATTAAAAAATTAAATTATAATTAATCGGTTTCGCTACATATATGAAGATAATTTAAACATTAATCGGTCACATCACGTCGTTGTTAAACTTGCCTCGCTTTTATCGTAATACTTCAGTGATTGATCATAACGATCGAATCATTATAGTTAGTCGTATTGTTCGCATTGCAATTAACAAATTGAATAAACAAACGCACGGTAGAGAGATCAATAGTCGAACTAATTAAAAGGTAGCGCTTTGGACAGAAATATGAATGAGAAAGATATGTCAAATATTCAGATAGATTCTGTTCATCAATATAATAGTGTATTGAAAGCCGGTTCAAGAGTCAATTACTTTTCCGCCAAAAATGAGCGGGCACGCACGCATTTTTCGTAAAAAACTTATACGCTAAGAACGCTCAAATTTTAAGCGGACCTTATAATTGTAAGTTTGCCATTAGGACATTTTCATTAAGTTTTGTGATAATTTACTGAATTTGGAGATCAATCGACCATGACCATATGCCATTTAAAAAACATGTTTTTAATAATATTTTTATTGAGTATCTGTTAAAAACCTTAACCATAACCGACATATTTAGCCCTAATTGACAATGTCTTAATGGCAAACTAAGAGCAGCCGCTTTAGTGCTAAAATTGACATTCTATCCAGATTCACATTAAGTGTAGTTTCTGAGCTATCCGGGTGTATTATGTATCAGTAACTAAAAGTGCGGACGGAGTGTAAGGTGATGTTAGTGCGTGTTAATGTATCAGATATCCCCGCAACTGTCTGCGCAGGCGCGGGGCGGCGGCGCGTCGAGGTCGACGCGGTCAGTGGGCGGGCGGGGGGGGTGGGACGGGTGGGACGGGCGCGGCGTGCGCAGGGCCCGCGGCGGGCGGGGCGAGCGGGGCGAGCGGGCGTAGGGCAGGGCGCGGCGCGTGCGCCGGTAGCAGTACGGGCGCGGCGCGGGGCTCTCTTCCGAACACACGGACGCCGGCGAGTCACCCAGCCCGCACCACTCGCACGACCCGGACACCGACGACCCGTCTGCGGAACCACGGGATTGGATAGGGATATCGGGGCAAAGGATGAGGATGGGCGCTTGTAGGGTATTTCACTAACTTGCTACATGTCTACTTCTTCTGTTAGTCATAGTAGGGATATCGGGGCGAAGAATAGGAATGGGCGGTTCTAGGGTATTGCACTAACTTGCTCCATATCTACCACTTCTATCAATAAAGCGAAAACTAAGCCGACTTAAACCGAATGTCGGTACCGATGAAATATAGATCTTATTTCTTTACGTTAGCATGAACTCGATGATTGATAATACTTGTGACAAAAAACACTGATAGTTACAGATATATTTTTCAAAAAAATATTTTTTGCAGGTACTTTGGCGTAACTTATGAACACAGTAATACTGAAAATCAACTACTCTACACCATTGCTTGTTAGGGGGCCAAGGAATCGTTGAGGATAGGAAGTAACTTGTAGGAGAAGCAAAATTAATTCCGTAACGTGGAAAGAATCAGCGTTGGACCCTGCTATTGACCCTGTTAACCAGGATGGTAACAAGATTATTACTCATTTTTAACCACTGGTTACGAAACCTATTTGCCAAAGCGACCGGAGAGGATGAACGTGACTAAACGAATAGAGAAAAAAGGCGATGGGAATAAGAAAATTTACAAAAAATCTAATTTTTACAATTATAAATCCAAAACTTACCCGACATTGTTTCATCGTCGACGTCGTTTTCCTCGTTGGAGTTGTCGTCGGCATGGCTTGGATTGTTCTCATCGGCAAACACTTCTAGTTCGCTGAACATCATGTCCTGTGTGTCAAACGACTTTTCTTGTAAATTATGGATTCAAAAACCACTTTTGTGTATTTTATTTATTTATTTTAGAACGCAAACAGTCATAATATTACAAACATAAAATGTAATCGTATTGCGTTAATCGCAATTGAACCACAAGAAATTCAAACTTTCCATCTTTCTCATTCCGATTTTCTTTATTTTTTTAATACACCAGTTTAAGCACACTTATACAGGGTGCAAATTTGCAAGCTTGCCATATTCACCGACATGATAATAAGTCATGTTTCCTACTTTATTCGAGAACTTCCAAAATGGAATACTTTATGAAAAACTAAAATTAAACAAAACTTTTTTTAAAGTGTGGCCCGGAATAAACTACATAAATGTTTTTCCTGTCCATATTAACTTTAGGAGCAATATAAATTTACCTAATGTTCGTTTATCTCAAATCAAATGATAAACAAAACAAATGATTGCAGACTTTCCTTTTTACTTTTTAACCTTGACAAAAAAAGGTATGTTATAAGTTTCTGTGTATCTGTATGTCTGAGTGTCTGTTTGTGGCATCGTAGCTCCTAAACGAATCAACCGATTTCGATGCGGGTTTTTTGTTTGAAAGCTGCCGTGATTAAGATGGTTCTTAGCTTTATTTAATCAAAATCGGTTTAGCCGTTTAAAAGTTATACGCAATAAATGTCGGGGGTTATACAACATTTTTAATTTTAAAGTTATACGGGATTCCTACTAAGAAATTAGGATTTTTTGGCAAAGTAAAAAGCATAAATGACATTATTTACAACATTTACACGTTTATTTACACAGTACTTACAGTATTCTAAGTTCTAGTTAGCAGTTGCGGTCATAGTCATCTTAGAGTACCCATCATTTCGCACTAAACACAATCTAGCAGAGACGGAAATTCTTCTTTTAACAAACCAAAACGAATACGTGTTCTAGCACTTTTTGGATTGCAGACACAGTTAAGGAGTCAATGCCTCAAAGTAAGCCAGTCTTCATCAAGCTGGTCTAAGTTGGTGAATATGATGACTTTCTGATGACTTTCCTTACGATTCATTTACGGTTCACTGAAAATTATGTTTCGTATCACATCAATACATTCAATTTCCTCCGTGTACACCAATCTTTTCAAGTTTTCACATCTTCTCACTTACAAGTAAGTTAAGTCCGGGGATCGCGCAGGCCAGGGAACTGGGCCGTCACGTCATCCATTGTTTTATTCTCGGTAATTGGCAATAAATTTACGAAAAATTTTGCAAAAACAAACAACCATTTCTGCCAAAACTTGTGCCAATGACAAGTTTTTTACTTTTTCTTATTTGACAGCAAATAGTTTGTGTAAGTTAAATTGATAAGTTGACAAACCGTGATCAATTTAACTAATAGGGATGTGCATGAGTTTCGATAATGTATCGATAAATTAGTGCTGTGTGCATTAATTGTCGACGAAAAAAAAAGATTTTTTTTTCAATTTTGTTTTATAATTGATTTAAATTCTTTAAAAGCAGTACAGTGATCTCAGTGAATATGGCAAGCTTGCAGATTTACAGTTTGTAGAATCAATTTTATGATAAAAATTAGGCAATACGTCGGTATCAGATGCCATAGTCAAACTAGGCAAGAAAACTGAATAAAAAATATATCTGTCAGTCACGAGTAAATATCGCTGTCTCTTTCAAATAGTTAGGGTCTTAGATGACTTTAGCATTTTTTTTACAAGACTAGCAATCATACAGGGTGTACGGTAGAGCTTCACAAAAACTGAAACCCTGAACTCAGCCCATCATTCTGAATGATTTTCCAGTGGAATTTTCCTTAGGAATTTTGTAACTTTTTTCAAGTGTCTTATTATTTTCTGCTTTAACATAAAATTATTCAATCTAATCCACTACATTTTCCAACAAAAAACAACGATAATAGCGCAAAACACGAAAACCACGTGCGGGGCGCTAAAGTAGGTAAATAATGAAAACTCCTTAACTTGACGTTTCCGGAAAAAAAATACTTATAGCTGATGATAGTTATGGGTAGATTCCACCATTTAAGTATTTGCTTAGCTGGAATAGATTTATAAACCGTTGAACACTCACGCCAGTATCGCTGCTAGACTCAGACGCGGCGTGCACGGTATGAGTCGCGTTGGGACTGTCGGGGCTCGCTTCAGCCGGCGCGGGAGTCGCGGTCTCGGCTTTGTCGCGGTCGCCGGCGGGCCCTTGTGCTGGCCCTGCCGCCGCCAGCTCCGGCGACGATATCGACGAGCAAAGGACCGTTGACGTCATCGTTGGTGTCACTTCTGCCGCTGGGGTGCTTGCCACTGCTGTGGGTAGTTTGGAATGTAAAATAAAAAATCATTAGACACTTACAATTAGACATTACATAAAAAACTTATAACTACCTTATTAAACAGTAGGACCAAAATAATGTTATAAAAGATGATGGAGTTTGTTGTGATGTTAGTCTATGGAAGTTTTTATTTTATGGAATTCGAATGACATTGCACTGCAGTGAAGGATTTGAATAGAATTGGGAGATATTTAATATCGTATATTTATTAAGATTATAAATTAACATATACCCTGTAAAAGACAGCTTAGCAAAAACTGAAACCCAGGACTCGCTTCTAGTGGAATTCTCCCCGGAAAATTTTTTTTTCATGTTTTTTAATATTTTCTGCTTACATTTTTTTATTATTTAATTAATCGAATACACTCCATTGCAATAAAACACAATTATAACAACGTAAAACACGAAAGTTAGCTATGTACATCGCACTCCATAGCAGCGCGGCGCGGGAGGATCGCGCGCTAGACGCGGTATCACGATACGTTGCGTAGCGCCAAAGTAGGTAAATAATGAAAACTCCTTAACATAACGTCTCCGGGAAAAAATAATAACTTATAGCTGATGATAGTTATGGGTAGATTACACCATGTAAGTATTTGCTAAGCTGTCCTTTACACCCTGTATAATATGATAACAGAATTTGAAATAATACTTGAAAATGGTCGAAAAATAACTTATAGCGTATCAAACATTTTTGCTTATTTCTTTCTTACAAAACGAAGTTTTGTATTGAATTTAAATGGCGGTACTCGACTGTGACGTCATCGTTTAGTATTTCCCTCTCTGTCTAATTGAGAGATTTAAACGATTTACACCAGGCTATTTATAAGGTAAAAAAGCTTCAATATTTTTTTGTCACAGTTTTTCAGTCTTAGTTCTTTTTTAATGTACCTGTGAGCTGGTCATCCTTGCTGGGCGGGTGCTTGTCGTGTCGCGGGGACTTAGCCCCCAGCTTGCTGGGTACTCGGCTGGGTGGGTTGGCGCACGACAGCAGCGTGTGTAGGCTGACTAGCGCCAGGTTGTCGGCGCCCGACGCACCCGACGCGCCAGACACGTGGAGCGAATTAGCTGACCTTTATGGAAAACTAGTCTGAGAATCGCTACAGGTCTACCATTTTATTAAAAACAAACAGTCCTTTCAGCCAAAGGGTTGTCTGGAAGAGATCACTTTTAGTGATAAGGCCGCCTTTTGCACTTATATAAATTTTTCCTTCTGTTTTTGTTTATGTGTGCAATAAAGAATTTATTCATTCATTCATTCATTCAATAGTCACATACAAAAATAAACTAAAAAAAATTTTTTTGTAAGTAGCATCGCCAATTCGAGTGCGAAAACCATTCTCCTTTGACGCAGCGACCTCCGAACATGCGCACGCAACAACCAATAGCGGACGGGTACGTATCGCGCGTTTATGTGGCGTTTATAATCGTGGTATTGTGTGGCTTATTTTACATCTCATAAACGCTTTGACCTAATAAAAAGTACGCCAAGGACAGCCCTCTAAAGCCTTAAAATTCGACCGTGCGCAGCTGAAGCGTCGTGTAACTTCCTTGTTGACTTTAAATTAGATACCGCAAAATTAAGGAGGTGAATTAGCCTACTAAACTTAACAGCTTTCCCCAAAAGCCTCGAAAAAGACAGTCGATTTTTTTAAAGAATTTTATATGGTTCTTGACAAAAATTGTTCAGATTCATAGGGAGAATCACCCCTAACTAAGTTAACATAACCCCACATTTGTATTTGTCTCTGGTATACAGTTACCGTGACGTGGAGGGCAGGTTGTAGTGCTGCAGCGGCGGCGGCTGCGCGCAGCTGAAGCGTCGGTCCAGCGCCGTGTAGTCTCCGTACCCGTACGCTCCGGCCGCGCACACTTCGTTGTTGCGTGTGTCCTCAGCGAACAACGCCGCTGATAGCACGCCTAAGACAATAGCGAATTATTTAGTTACTTTCTTTGTCTGGGAAATAAAATCGCAGTGATAAAAGTACAACAAAAATGCAACAGGATTTGAACGGAGCTTTTAAAGATTAGCCAGTAACTAAAAATTCCATTTTTGCCTTTGGTGCCAAACTAAATATTGTCAAGTATGTCAAACGTTGCGTGCCGATAACTTTTGTTTTTATAAATAATACATAATGTAGTGAAAGGAATTCCACTGTCCGTAAAGCCGCTTTCCTACTGCGGCGTACGCGTCGTGCGTATTCAATTCACCGAGTAAATAATCACTGCGTATTCATACGTTTTTTTGGGTTGTAGTGGACATTTTCGCGTGTATTTTCGCATTATCGAAGCTATTCGCTTTGCAAGAAAAGGTATAACAACACGTGCACAGCCTCTCCATATGCCGCAATGGGACAACGGCTTAATGAATCGCTGAGACTGTTTCCATTGACGGGGTTATTATGTGTCGGATTGTCAGTTTCGTTACATTTCTCATTACACAAAAAGCGTAAAAAAATACTCACTAGGACTAGTCAGTCTTTGGGTGCTCATAACGTTATGTGGTGAGCTGAACTTCCACTGTCCGTAGACTAAGGAGTCGCTGAGACTATTTCCATCGACAGGGTTATTCTGTGACGGGTTGTCAGTTTCGTTGCCGTTCGCATTAGAAGCAGTGTTCGTCGAGTTAGGCGCGGCCGCTCGGGTTGCCGCGATCGAATTACGGGACATTTCCAGAGATAAGCGCTGGAATGAAAATTTTACTTTTTAACTGTAGCATGAAAATAATGATATATTGTTTAAGATTCTCGCGGTTATTTTCACTAGTTTTAAACATACATATTAAACATAACCTTACAGCCTGGCAAGAAAGTCCTGAAACAGAACTAAAAAATATTATAACTGGTAACTTTCTTTCTGTCAGTTATCAATCACGTCAAGTAGGTACGTATTGTGTCATTTCTTTTACAAGACAATAAATTAATTGTGTTTTTTTCTATTTTATTGTGTTATTATGATGATTTCGGTGACCAATTGTGCTCAAATGAGCAGGGGTGTAATTCGGAGCTCTGCTAGAGGAATCATCTATAAAGTTTATTTAAAATGTTTAGAAGAATTCGAAGCAGGATAACATTCATCCGAATTCAACGATTTTGATAGAAGAAATGCTGATATGACTGGTAAAATGTGGTTTTATTTATGTAATTATATATAATTTCTGTGATTCAACTTGCAATAGCTAGAATAAACCGCTCATAGAATGACTGTTTACATTTGAAATTAACACTCACAAATTTGAGGTTTTGTTTACAAATACAGTAACAAAGGAGCGCGTTCGAACAATTTTGATCTTTTTTTTGTTGATATGGCATAAATTGGAGAAATTCATGCCAACACGTAATGAAAATAATAATACCAAAGGGAAAGACTCTGTATGACGATATTGACAGAATAATTATAAATCTCCAAGATGAAGACGTTGATGAAGACTTCTAGCGTGGAATATTTAGATGAAAGCATTTTCGATTCCGAATAGAAGATACGGGCATTGTGAAACACAAAATTGCCTCACAAAATGTTGGATCGGTTGACATCAAGGTACTTTGATTTTTATATATGTAGTAATAATTAACAACTTGCCTCGGATAGACAAGGAACTATAGAAAATAGTGATAGGCACAATGTAAATACTAGGACCAAGCATAAACTGGATGCACTAGACAGTCGTCTCCACAAGGTCATGAACTCTTTTATGAGTCAATGTATACGTTTCAATAATACGATTCCCATGTGTATTCAAAACCATGTGTGCCAATAATAGGATTCCCATGGAAAAAAAGACAATTATTAAACAAAACTTTGCAAAAAGGGCTATTACAAAATGTCTGATTATAAACTGTTCAACTCTAAAATTATTTCACATTTAGTTAATTAGAAAAAAAATAAAAATGGAATGAGATTAAAAAGAGCACCCTAGGAGTTTCTTACCTACTCTTCTGTGGGGAATAATACATCTTTAGGAGTAGGTGTAGAGCCAGTACAGTCAAAAGAACGAATATGTATTTAATGTAACTAATTTTAAGTAACATTCTGAATGTTCTATAAAATTAAACTATTTTGATTTTGAATTAAAAATGTATAATATATAGTAAATCAAACAAAACATTTTTTTATTAAAATAATTACGTTACAATTCATTCAAAAGTTTTATTAAGTATTTTACTTTACCCTTCATATCTTGAACTTACTGGCAGAGTAATGGCGAGATATGAGATATGAAAATGTATGTTTTTGACACCTTTTAAAAGAAATATGATGAGTATGGTGTATAGCATAATTATAATGGTTTTCCCGTAATTATTATTTCACAAAATCGGCTAATAGTAATAGATAAAAAATTGTATATAAGTCAAAGTATCAAAACCGTTATTGTCGCAGTATATAGGGTGGCCACTAGGCACGATAGTGGCGCCGCCATTATTTTCACGACTTTCTTGCCAGGCTGTACCACGATTTTGTTTTAAACGAGTATCCGATTTATTGCCGTGTGGTGATCGGTTGAGAATAACACCACCCCATCTCTTTCCGTGGGTGTCGTAAGAGGCGACTAAGGAAACAAATGAGACCTGCCTCCTAGTAATCCATCGCAGACGACGACACTTAATTTTTTTTTGAATCTGAGGTGTCGTCCTATGGTCATGCGGTGTGGTAGGCTCTGTTAAGGGTCGTCTAGTTCGCGACTTCCCTCCAACCGAAGTCCGACGACAAAGAGCTTGCTGTGTTCCGTCGGAGCGCGGGAGTACCAGTGCCTTTATAGGCATTTTCTGGTTTAACTCGCTCCATCGTCGACCTCATCTTTGACCTTAATGGTCAAGATTGAGGTCAAGAGTTAAGTTAACCCACCTTATAATAATTTTTTTAAAAATCCGATATTTGAGTTCCAAGAGTATTCAGAAGAAACGAACAAGAAATAAGGTAGACCGTTTTGTCTATTCTTAACACTACTCGTAGTTCACCGAGTTCACCTGTAATCACGGTGCTCGCATCCGAAATATCGGATACTTATTTCAAACAAAAATCGTGGTAGGAAACCGTAAACTAGTGAAAATAATGATTTTGTAATAATCTGCAAACAGCCGGTGGACTATATGGTAAAATATATGAAATTCGTAACAGAAGTTACCTCTTTGAGATCATTGATTTGCAAGATGTGTTGGTTCTGCATGGTAATCAGTTGGTTGATGTACCACTGCTGGTCGCGGCAACGCTGGTAGAAAGTCGGTGGCCGCACTTGGAATCTACGGTAAAAAATCATCATTAAGGCACTGATTTTGATGCCTGTCATTTGTTACACGATCCTACAAAGTTGTTATTACAATCCCAGTACAGTATAATGAGTTATCATAATCCACAAACTCCAACTAATCAATGTAATAGATGGGATTATGGGATGGGATTAGTAGATCACAACGTGCTGAATTCTAGCGGACATAAGGTCGCTCTGTGTAGCTTGTGAAATCTTCAGGTGGATTCTAAGTTTTCAGCAGCTGGTCGGAGTTGACTAGATTAGCCATCGAGCGAAACCACAAGCATAATGGACTACATTTAAGGCTTAAATGTGGATGCAGTAGCCCTCATCACTTTATCAGCAGCATTCTTAACATAATATGTGTATTCCCAGAAGTCCTGTTTCGAAACATATTCAACGAGACTTCAAAGAATACACTTGATAAGACAAGGGCACGGACATCAAGTTTTAGAATGGAGACCACGAATCGGCAAACGTAGCGTAGGGCGCCCTGTTACTAGGTGGGGTGACGATATTCGTAAAGTAGCGGGCAGTGGTTGGAGGAGGAGAGCTGAAGACCGAGCTCAGTGGCGTGCCATAGGAGAGGCCTATGTCCAGCAGTGGACTGATACAGGCTGATGATGATGATGATGACGGACATCAAGAATAGACTTGATGTCCGTGCCCTTGTCTTATTACATTTTATGTTTTTAATACTTATTTAACATTGAAATACACATAGGTTAAATAGGTAGACCGATCTGTCGGCTGTAACCCTCAATGAAGAATACATAACAAAATTACCAAGAGCTTGAAGATAATAAAACGAACATACCTGAGTATAAGCGTGTCAGTCTCCGGGTTGAGATATCCCTCGCTAGCCAGCAGATCGAGGCGGAAGAAGCGGTTGTAGCCCCAGCACTCGCCCACTTCAAAATCAGACGCGAACTCCCGCACTATGTTCTTAGAGGGATCCCGAGACACTTGGTGGAGCATCTCTACTCTGTACTCGTACCTATGCGACAATAAAATAGAGTTGGGCATGGTGCAATAAAAGATCTTCCGTTAAAAATTCCTTTATGCGAAGTGAAAGAGACGGGCGCATGCATGCGATGGGTAAGTTTCATGACTAGGTATTGGCGAAAAGACGCAAACTTGTTATCTTAGATCGTTTATCAGAGATACTAGGTCATCATCCGGCATTGTATAACTGTATCTCACTAGATGGCACCAATTGGGATTTATAATTAATGAATACAATGACAATTCTACAAAAAGGCAACTAAAACTGAACACTTAATCTCACGTTAACGAGAAAGGAAACGTTCTGGGCATGTTGTGTGTCAGAAATAATTGAAGCCCATCCGAAATAGGCAAATACTGGGTAATGAATAATGACCAATCTATAAATTAAAAACAAGTTTTTAGTTTTGATTAAGATTTGTCTAAATAATCATGGAACTTTGCTAAAATAATGAAGAAATGCAAACCGTTAACTTCTGAATTATATTGACAGAACACATAAAATAGTATCATTCATTTTGGGTTCAATAATCCAAAGTGTCCTCCTGATTGGGTAGTTCTATCCAACTATTTTGTACTATAGCGCCACATACTTGACTATACCTACACGATAAGAAGACTATAGCGCCAAAAGTTCACTCCTTCAACTGTTTTTTTTAAAGTTTAAACATGCGGTAATCATACACATTTAAAAATTGCTTTGATTCGGATGAAATTCGGTTTATAGGTGTATTTGAAGACACAGATTCCGAATTTCGGTCGGGGTAGATTCTGCCATTATTCAAAAGCCGCCATACACCCTTTCACCGAATTTCGTCCGAATCGGAGCAAGTTTAAAATGTATGAAAACAAGATTTTTTAACTAAAAAAAGAATCAGTTGAAGGAGTGACCGTAGTGACTTAGCGTTTTAGTGAAAAATGTTTGGATAGAACTACCTAATCAGGAGGACAATTTTTTTTCGCTGACCTGCTGCCAACTTTGGATACTTGGGCCCAGTATTGTATGGGCCGTGAATGACCACCTTTCTTTTTTCGAAAACCTGATTATACGATTGATGTGAAAGTGAAAAGGCGAACACTGCAAAGATTATCAATTGAATGCGTAGCACCAACTATACCAGCAATACAATACAATACTTTATTGCACACCAACACATTTACAAAGTTACAGAATTAAAGTTAAGCAGCACACAGACGTAGAGATTAATAAACACAAGCCACATGCTTGCACACTGCAGTTCTACAGCTAACTTAATCTTCAGATCTCGATTAGATTTATATTCCGTTTCTCTCATACTGCCAATAAGTGAGAGAGAGGGAAGACAAGGAAACAGGAACACTGAGTCGATAGCAAAACTCACCTCTTCCCTAAACTGTGCAGATGTGCTTGCAAATATTAAATAATCCGTTACTTTTCATAGCTTAATTCTAGTGTACATTTATCCACAATTCTAAGATTCAAATGGCAAATCTAAAGTACGACTTGCCATTCACTTTATTAAAAGATAAGGTTTAATTAATCTTATTTCATGATTGTGCATTTTATTGCAAATACAATTCTTGATTAAAATTCTTTGAAACATGCTAATAAAAGGGTACAATAAAAAGTTACCATGGAAGTGAGTAGGTACATAACGAATATTTCGTAAGTAACGTACTTATAATAACGTATAAGTGCAATTCGCTTTATTAGAAGATAACGTTTAATTAATCTTATTATGGTATATTTTATTGCAATACTTCTTAATTAAAATTCTTTGAAACATACTACAAAAGGGTACAATAAGAACGTAACCATAGCAGTGAGTAACTTATATGAGTGTGGATAGTCTTTCATCAGAAATACATACAATATAGAAGCACTGAACGAGAATTTTCTAATTTTATTTTTAACTTAGTCTAAAGCAAACTCTCGTTCAGAGAAGAGTAAATGTTTGTAATAAACGTTTAAATATAATATTGTTTTATTACATAAACAAAAAAATAATAATCGGAGGCTATAGCCTCCTTTCAAGCTTTCAAAGCTTAAGGAGACTACAGCACCTAAATTACGATTTTATGATGCGTAGATAAGCATGACGAACTGCATCAAATCGAAGAAAAAAATACTACGGTAATATTCAGGACATAAACTAGATGGGTAGTTTGCTGAAAACATGATTCAGCACTTTTGATTCGATAGAAAAAGCTCACAAAGTCACCTCTAAATACCCAATATTGTGTATCTTTTAAGCTGTAAAAACCGGCCAAGAGCGTGTCGGGCCACGCGCATTGTAGGGTTCCGTAGCAGCATGGTTCAAATATGCAGCTGGCTTCTTAATTCTACAAGCATATTGTCATAGTTATGTTAAAATCCCCAAATACTATTCTTAGTACCTATTAAAAAGTTTGGCCTAAATATAACAGAACGGAAGTGTTGAATGCGCGAGCGAAGCGAGCGCGAATTTTTTTTATATTTTTTAATATATATATATATATATTTATTTTTTTTTTGGCGACAATTTTATTGTTAGGAATAATAAAATAATATCAAGCTAAGCAGGTGTATATTTTTAATGTCGTTTTCGTAATTAGCACTCACAAAAACCTATTAAACGACACCTGAAATGTCAATATGTTACAGCTTGGCTTTCGGCTCGCCTCACTTTTAGCTTGGATCCTTGTATGTCAACCATTTTGGATTAGGGTACACTTCGTCGTAAATGCTACCCTCGTGAATTATTCCACATTTTTTTTAGTTATAAAAATTAATGTTTCCTAAACAGATCGCTGAATCGAAAAACGTTTGTAGTAAACCCCTTCTTTCTTTTAAAAAGCTATCCTATGACACCCCATTTTATGATATTGGCGAGAAAAAAAAAATTCATCACCCTTTCACATGTATGGGAGAAACCCGAAAAAAAATCTACAGTTCTGTCGGAGTAATTTATATGTATGATCTTGCCAAATTTCAGCTCTGTGCTACCAAGGGTTTCTTAGGAAACCTGCGGACAGACGGATATGGCGAAACTATAAGGGTTCGTAGATTACTATGGAACCCTAAAAATAAATGTATTATTAAAGAGTTTGTAATTTCGGAAATAATTTTTGTTTTGGTCAAAATACAACCGAATGTAAGTATAAATTTTTTTTTGTTTTTTTTTTTACGCCAATATTACTGTTAGAAATAATATCAACCTACTATTAAAATAATTTTGATGTCATTTTCGTAATTAACACCCCCAAAAAAGTATTTAACGACACCTAAAATGTCAATATGTTACAGTTTGGCTTTCGACCTCCCCTCGCTTTTAGCGTGGAACCTTGTAAACATATTCTTATTAATCCCAAAAACGTTTGGTCGACTATTACTTGCAAACTTGAAGGGCCAACTTATGTTTTCTTTTAATGTCGTTGTATATTCTATAACCGTGAATTTTTTAACATTTTTAGAAACAACCGTTTAGCTGGTAGTGTCCCCCCGGAAACTTGTTTTTAACAAAAAATTCACTTTAAAATGTTTTTTTTCTCAAACGGAGTGCTGAATCGAAAAACGTTCTTAGTAAACCCCTTCTATATTTTAAAAATCTATCCTATGACATTCAATTCGATGGTATCGGCGAGAAAAAAAAATCCATCGCCCTTTCACGTGTATGGGAAACACCCGCAAAAATGTTTTTTCCAAAATTTTATATTTTAGATCTGTCGGAGCAATCAATATCTATGACCATGCCAAATTTCAGCTCTGTAGTACCAAGAATCTTATATCAGTAAATATATTCTTATTAATCCCAACAGTGTTTGGCACTTGGTCGACTATTACTCGCAAACTTGAAGGACCAAGTTATGTGTGATAGTTTTCCTTTTAATTTCGTTATATATTCTACCAACGTGAATTTTTCCACATTTTTAGAAACAACCGTTTAGCAGGTAGAGGGGGGGGGGACACTTATGTTTGAGAAAAATTTTCACTTTAAAAATTTATATTTCGCAAACGGAGTGCTGAATCGAAAAACGTTCTTAGTAAACCCCTTCTATCTTTTAATATGCTATCCTATAACACCCCATTCAAAAATATGGGCGAGAAAAATAAAATCATCGCCCTTTCACGTCTATGGGAGACACCCGAAAAAAATTTTTTTTCTAAGATTTTACTCTACAGTTCTGTCGGCGTGATTCATATGTATAATCATGCCAAGTTTCAGCTCTGTAGTACCAAGGGTTTCTTAGGAAACCCGCGGACAGACGGACAGACGGACATGGCGAAACTATAAGGGTTCGTAGATTACTACGGAACCCTAAAAACGATAGTAAAATGCACACAGGAAGTTGAATTTGCTATCAAAATGTTCGTGATTGAACACTCTCGATAAGTTGTTAACGCATTCTTCGATTTAAGCTGTTACCTTTCCATAAATCTCATTTTTCTTACTTTCGAACATGTTTTTACGCACGCACGCTTTCATAGTCCGTAAACTTCGTGTATCGACACTGTTCGCACTGCCGGCCCAGGCCTGTTGAGAGACGAAGATGGCACTATTCCTTTGTGTGCTGCCTTTATCGGGTGCTGTAGTCGCCTTAAGTTAGGTTAGTATTAAACGGGAAAATATACTGAAATACGATTGTAATTAGTAAATTCATATAATTCTGCAATTCTGGTTTTTACTCACCTAAAGCCGGGTCTGGGCCTTCCACGCCGGCGAGTTAAAGAAAAATGTAGAATGTGCCAGCTGCTAACTATTCCCAGACATACCATAGAAGCCAGAAAGTGGAACGTGAGAGTTCTGCTATATTGTGGATGAAAGACTGACATCCTATCACCACTATAACTACGGTTCGTATAATAAAATAACCTTCAAAGTGAATGTCAAACGTAGCGTCACGTAAACCACATTATAGTCTGCTTACCCTGTCAGGGATTATAGGCGTGAGTTGGATGAGTATAAATAATAAATAAATAAATAAACGCTACACACTCAAAGGCCCACACTAAGGTTTTCCCTTGTGTTGTGGGTCCCTTGGAAAACACATAAAGACAAACACAAACACCCATGACCCGAGAACAAACATCTGCTTTTTACACAAAGGTTTGCCCCGACTGGGGATCGAACCCAGGACCGCCGATCAAGAGGCAGCGTCACTACCACTCGACCAACCCGGCCGTCAATTATAGGCGTGAGTTGGATGAGTATAGCTCCGGGTCGACAGTTTCGGTCCATTACTAGGATCTTCATCAAGAAGTAAAGCGGGTAATTTAAAATCGCAGAATTATGTGCAACTTACAAATCGTTTAGTAGTCAAATGATAATATTTAATATCCGACAAAAAAAGAGGGGTTTTATAAGTTTTTGTGTCAGTATGTCTGTCTGAGGCATCGTAGCTCCTAAACGAATGAGACGATTTCGATGGTTTTTTTTTTTCGTTTGAAAGCTGACGTGATCGAGATGCTTCTTGGCTATATTTTATCCAAATTGGTTCAACCGTTTAAGAGTTATAAGCGATGAGATGTCGGGGATTATACACAATTTTAAATTTTAGACTCTTCTTATCGTGTAGGTATAAAAAAGTGTGTGACGAACTTTTTTTTTTAATTATAAGATGGGTTAACTCTTGACCTCAATCTTGACCATAAGGACGATGGAGCGAGTTAACCCAGAAAATACCTATAAAGGCACTGATACTCCCACGCACCGACGGAACACAGCAAGCTGTTTGGCGTCGGACTTCGGTAGGAGGGTGGTCGTGAACCAGACGGCCCTTTACAGAGCCTACCACACCGCATGAGACCATAGGACGACACCTCAGATTCAGAGAAAAATGAAGTGTCGTTGCCTGGGATGGATTACTAGGAGGCAGGTCTCATTTGTGTTTCCTTAGTCGCCTCTTACGACACCCACGGAAAGAGATGGGGTGGTGTTATTCTCAACCGATCACCACACGGTTAAAAACTTGACTGATGTCAGTGTTTTCAAACCGCCAAATGGCCTTTGACTTGGTTTAACGACCGTAGTCCTTCGACAACAGCCGTGGCCTCCCGCGAAGCAAGGAAACGCTCGTGATAAATTTCCACTTTGGTCATACATCTGCCTCCCGATCGCGGTCAGTTTGAACGTGTTTACCAAAGCTAAACCGTTCACGTTTCCTTTGTATTCAGCCCAATAGAAACGTGAGCGATTTAGCTATGGTAAACACGTTCAAACTTTCCGCGATCGGGGGGCAGGTACCCTGTCTCTGTGTAAGTTGCTTAACCTCACTGATCGGTTCAGATAGGCTACGAGCCTAGTTTTAAAAGTTATACGTTACTAACTTGGAAGTCTCGGGAAGTCCAGCGCTGAGTTCCAAAAAGACGGAGAGATAGTTCCCTCTAACGACTCCGTTCCCGTCGGGGTACACTTTGAGCCGCCAGCAGAGCCCGTTGACGTGCAGCGGCGCGGAGTACACCGGGGCTGCTGCGTGCTGCAGCTGCGTGAAGTTCGACAGCGGAAACGTGCTGCTGTCGTAACTCGGCACGATTTCGCTGTTAAACGAACTTATTTTAACAATACGACTGGCTTACAACGGTCACAACTATGCTATTTTTACGTGAGTCGGATTCTGATCTATACTTAACCCTTTATCAGGCAGTAGTACGTTTCATCGACCACCTAAATAATTAGAGTTTGCTAGTGACCATCACAGTTATTAAAAAATAGAACATTTCTTTGTTAATAATATGTTTAGTTATCGTAATATTTTATATCATCTTACCAGCCCATATACTTACGTCCCCACCGAGGGGCACGGGCCTCCTTTCGAAACACGAAGGGGATTAAGGCCATAGTCCACCACGCTGGCCCGATGCGGGTTGGTGGACCGCTCGTCTTTCGAAAATGAATTTTCTTGAACGGGCGGGTTTCATCACGATGCAAGTGATAATTAGAAATCCGTACATAAATCCGAAAAGACGAATTTACTAGTACAGGCCCGCACTAGGATTTGAACCCGCGACCTTCGGATTACAAGTCTGGCTCATTACCAACTGGGCTATCACCGCTATTTTATAACTTAAAAAAAAAATATACTTTGGCAAAAATCGTCACTCAAAGTAAGAAAAAAAACAGTTATTGAAACAAATTAGGTATACACGTGTACAAGTAAAAACTAAGGACCACACCATATTTAAAAATAATTTTTAATGCCTGTGCAAATGGGGCCTGATAAAGGGGTAAGTAGCCGTCGCCTTTGTCATTTTCATAGTGAAAGAAAGATACAATCAATACTTAAGTATAGATCAAGCCTTAACTCTCTTTCTGTAATACGGGACTAAGACAGGCTTTACGACGCTCACAGCTAACACACAGTTGCAAAAACGTACACACGGCAGCACATCAGGCTACACATGTAAAATTTTACGTCGCCTTTATCTCGCACGTAATAGCGCCTTTTTCTTAGTGAAAATGGGTAACCGGACGTGCTGCTGTCTGTACATTAAAGTTCAATTCCTTTTTTTAACGCCATTACATTTAACAAAATAAGTTATCTTGCAGAATATCAGGTGTATTTTCTGAAAATAGATAATCTCGCCAAATACAAGCATATACCTGTGGAAATCGGCCGGTACTGGTGCAGTCACGAAACTAGCCATGGGTTTCTTGCGAACTTGGTGGATCATCTTCGAAAGTTCACCGCTCTTTGCTATTAATTCTGATCTGTGAGTACAATACAAACTGACATGAGAAAAATAAGCAGTTTATTCAATCTAAGATAACATCGAAATGTATTATGATATTTGTGATTTTCTACACTAAGATTTGCATGTTTATAACGAATAGCATTCCGCCGGGGGCTTCGTTCCCGTGGGAATTCGGGAAAATTATGTAGCCTATGATAGTTAGGGATAATGTAGCATCCTATATAATGGTGAAAGAATTTTTCAAATCGGTCCAGTAGTTTCGGAGCCTATTCAATGCAAACAAACAAACTATCAAATTTTTCAGCTTTATAATATTAGTGTAGATGTAGATAAACTCACATTATCCCTGAGTAACATAGGCTACATAATTTCCCGAATTCCCACGGAAACAAAGTCCCGGGCGGTAAACTATATATAAAATTCCAGGGTCCTGGCTCACTCACTGATTCATCAACACCCAGCCCACTTCTTCATTCACCCATCATCTACATTTCATGCATTCTATAATTTTCATAACGTAGGCAAGGAATAAAGAAGGCTTTTACAAAATTCCCACGAAAACGAAATATACTAACTATAATAGGAGGCAGCATCATAGAGTCACTTAATTGACACATGCTTCAGATTCCACTGGCAGAATTTAGATCTAATAGGACTTGCAAAGGACTTCCAAAAATTCCTTTGATTTTGTTAAACGAAGTTGTCACGGTATAAATCCTTACTAATATTATAAACGCGAAACTTTGTATGTATGGATGTTTGTTCCTCTTTCACGCTCAAACGGCTGGACCAATTTTAATAAATTCCCACGGGAACGAATTCCGGGGCGAAAAGCTAGTGTTACATATTTTTATAATCTACTTGAAAAGCTCTTTCATTTGATAGCCCACATAATAGGCTTAGGCATACAAAAAAAAATGGTTGTCTGTAAAGTCGGTTTACTGACGATAGTTGAACGTGACAACGTCTTAAGAAAATACTGATGGAATGGTAGCATTTTTCAAAAGAAAATTTTAATTTCATTTGTTTAATAGATTTGTATGTATATAGAGAAGGAGGCAATTGGAAATCACAATTAAATTGATCAAGTTAGATTTATTTGTAAATGTAGCTGTCCACGCAGACGCATCGCTCACTCAAGTAGGAGAGAGACGGATGTCGAACGCTGCCGAACGCAAAGGCCGATTGTGCTTCTTTGTCGCTCGTTCCGCGCTCTCGCTTGCACTTCAAGCCTTACATGGAACGCCTCAGAGCGAGGTAACGCCGCATGAGTCATGTTTTTTCGTGCGTGCAGCCGGCTCTATCGAATTATAAGACGTTGTCACGTCAAAAAGGCGGGAGGGGGAAGCTCATTGCTAGACATTTTTATGCTCCTAAGCTCTCAGAAAACATGGTCCGCTAAACATTTGGCGGTCCTCATATTATGCAAACAAAATCGTATCAAGAACCCGTGATAATATTATGTTCAAACTAGTGAAAATAACCTTAAATAATATATAAGACTAGCTTTCCGCCCGCGGCTCCGCCCGCGTAGACTACAGGTTATATCGTGCCCAACTGTGGGATAAAAAGTACCCTATGTCCTTTCCCAAGGTTCCATCTATCTCTATACCAAAATTCATCAAAATCGGTTCAGCGGTTTAGGCGTGAAAAGGTAACAGACAGACAGACAGAGTTACTTTCGCATTTATAATATTAGTAGGGATTTATAAGTTTTACTTTTAAAAAAACTGTAAAAACTTAGCCTAATTAAAGGAAAAACTAATTTTAACTAATTGTATAGAAAGAACAGTATAAAACTACGTAGGTATAATCAATCAGCGCTAATCTAAAATAATACATTTTATATTATGAAATATGTCTTAGTAGGGCATTACTCGTGTGAATGACAATTTTACAGTTAAGTAGAGAGAGAAATAAAGATATTTTTTTTTCATGACACGGTACATGTAACATAAAACACAACACAAATATGACAATAAATGAAAACAAAAAAAATACTCACTTTACACAATGAAAACAAAAAAAATACAAAACGATAAGAAGAAGAATAAATAGTAGCACATAATTACCTGGTGCTGGAATGCAGCTGATGCTCGATCTCCTGCAGCAGATGCTCGAGTTGCTCGGTCTCCTGCGTGAGGCTGTTCTTCTGTCCCATCAGCGTGAGCAGCTTGGCTTTCAGCGCCGAGTCCAGCCGGGAGATCATCAGCTCCACGGCATTCCGGATCTCACGCACGCGCTCATCTTTTGCCGCCCGGACTGATTCGACATTGCGCTCCTGTTCAGTTGAAGACAATAAGTAATAAGTATAAAACAAGATGTGTACAATAGTAGATTGTTACACAAGGGTGGTAAGGAATCAATAACACCCGAGATATTTAGGCGAAGCGAGGGCGCATATAATCTGACTAGAAGAATAATCTGAAAGCCTTCTCCTTTTAATGTTCAAAGTCGTAAAATTCAAAAATTCTTCTAGTCGATATAGTTCGAGGGTGTTATTGATACTTCCACCCGAGGTAAACACTCTGCTTTTCATCCTCCAAGCGAGGTAAATAAAACAATTTTAAGAAAAATAAAACACAATTTTATTTTTATTTTTGCAAATTAGACAAAACCCGCCGTTCTATTTTTATAATCGAAACATGAACGCGACATTTAAAATCGTAATTATTCAGCATGAAGATTTTATTCCAACTATTTGTATAGGCAGATCTTGTTCCAATTTCAAATTTACTTACATCCCTGTTTTGATTTATAGGTGTGTTATAGTCTACTTACATCCCTGTTTTTGAGGAGGTAAGAAGTCTTTCCCGAGCATAGAGGATGAAAAAGAATAAATTAGTCCAACCAAGAGCGACCAACTATTACGGAGAAAGGGCATCTAATCTTATTGTTCTAAAAATTTATATTTAATAAGATTGAGCTATTAGGGAAAGACCCTTAACTAAGTATACCTGTGTTAAAGTCAAAGTTAAGAGAGTCATTGCTCGCTGATGATAACAGCTCTTCGTGTCATCACCTTTTTGGGTGATAAGAAAGTCGTGTAAGATGATACCGCAAGACTGACAGCCGCATTTTTTAAAGCATTACAAGTGAAGATAATCTCGGACCTCCATAGACGTGAGTATGGCGAACGCGTTCTTATCCCTACTAATATTATAAACGCGAAAGTAACTGTGTCTGTCTGTGCATCTTTCACGCCTAAACTACTGAACCGATTTTGATGAAATTTGGTACAGATATAAATTAGAGCCTGGGAAAGGACATAGGCTATATTTCATCTCTCAGTTGGGCACGATATAACCTGTAGTCCACGCGGGCGGAAAGCTAGTATTTTATAAATGCGAAAGTAACTCTGTCTGTCTGTCTGTCTGTTACGCTTTCACGCCTAAACTACTAAACCGATTTTAATTTAATTTGAGATAGATTAAACGTTGGAAAAGGACATAAGCTAACACTTAACCCTACAGGTGGGCATGATATAACCTGTAGGACACGCGGTCGGAGCCGCGGGCGGAAAGCTAGTGATCTTATAATGGGACCTCATGCTCTTCGTGCCCTGACACTTGCACCCGGGAAGATCTAATTGGCAATCGATAGTGCGGTAAAAGTGGCAAAGTTTTGAGCCTAAAGAAATTTGATTTTAACATCGACATGATAGAAGAACGTTCATACTCCGATCGGCAATATGAGGCTCCAGAGATGGCAATTAGCCTACTCTATAGGTTCTTTGATAGAAGTCTTTTCCCAGTATTTGGATAAGTTACTTTGTAGTAATTAATGCAGAAAATGTAAAAAAAAACATAAAAGAGCCAAACAATCTGAATTTTGAATTAATTTTCAATTGCTAATTTAACGCATTCTGGTTACGCCTCTAAAGCAATAAAAACATTTCAGCCATGTCTCTTGCGCAATAATCGTCACGCTATTTTATTGTTACTTGAATCACGTTATTTCGTAACTAAAACGTTAACGACCGAAAAAGTATTACTTGCTTTGCCACCACTCGAGAATTTTTTTAAAAGATTTGAACCTACGAAACGAGCTTATTTAAAACTAGCATTCCGCCCGGGACTTCGTTCCCGTGGGAATTCAGGATAATTATGTAGCCTATGTTACTCAGGGATAATGTAGCATTCTAATAGTGAAAGAATTTTTGAAATCAGTCCAGTAGTTTCGGAGCCTATTCAATGCAAACAAACAATCAAATCTTTCCTCTTTATAATATGTATAGATCAAAACCGCATCATCATGATCCTTTGCGTAGTTTTGAAGTAAGCGGAAAAAGAAAATTGATGAGGACAGAACATTTCCTTGATTTGTAACACAACACATCATACCAATGGATTGAAAGAATTTTTGAAAGCGGTCCAGTAGTTTACGAACATGCAAATCTTTCCTCTTTATAATATTTGTGTCGATTAGCTTTCTGTCCACGACTTCGTTCACATGAAAAAGTAGCCTATGTCACTCCCGGGCTCCCAACTATCTCTGTGCATAAAATCAGATCGATCCTTTGCTCTGTTACAACATGAAGGAAGGACAAAAACACGTTCATATCAATATTAGTAAAGATATAATAGTTATGTTTTTCACTATTTTTAAAAGGTAAGGGACCAGTTGAAAATCAGCGCTGAGGCGTCTCTGCATTACGCTGAGCTGGACACTCTTTTTGATGCATTACACAAAGATAGGCATAACATAAGGCATAAGTTCCATTTGTAACTGCCAGAGAATGTTGTATCAGCTCAGAATGTGAACCAATTTAAGAATAGACTGGACAAGCATATTTCAATTTAAAAAAAAGACAACTCAACAATGACCTATGGAATACAGGCAATTACCAGTTGTTATCAACTGCCTGCCTGATAACCAGAATAATGATAATAAATTTGGTGAATTGTTACTGAATAAATAAAAAATCTATTCCATTTTATAAAAATGCTCACCACATCCTGCACGAGGCTGATCAGCTCAAGCAGCCGTCTCCTCAGCTGCGCGACCTCATCACGTATCTGCGTCACATGTTGTTCGTACACCTCCTCCAAAGGCTTGAAGGTATGCCCCGAGTGGGTCCCGCCCCATAGCGCGCATTGGTGGCAGATGCAACGACGGCAAGTCCAGCAATACACAGTCAGCTTCTCTTGATGTGTCGGGCATCTGTGTTTATAATAAAAACTGGTCTTTCTTTGCTAGTCTGCACTGTCTCACTGCCACGTTTAAGCTTGTTCCTAAAGTATAATTTTATAATTATTTTTTAAGTTATGTAGTTTCCCTCTCAAAATGTACCTATCTCAAAAGTTTTGGGTTTGAACTATGGTATGACGCGTTTTAAGAAGCACTTTTTTTTGGTAGGTACTTAAGTAGTATATTAGGGTCTCACACATCTAAAGTTCCTTTATATGGTGCTGACCTCATCTCCTAATGTTATCTTTTAACTTTGAGATTTTTAATTTCGTAAAATTGTTTTGTATTGTACCTACTCTGTTAAAAAGGTGTGCATATTGCGTTTCTCACGTTTGTGTGTTTATTTTTTCATGTTTTTTAGGGTTCCGTACCGTGATAGTTTGATAGTAGATAAGTCTGTCCGAGGCTGTATCTCATGAACCGTGATAGTTAGAGAGTTGAAATTTTCACAGATGATGTATTTCTATTGGCTCTATAACAACAAATACAAAAAACCAGAATAAAATAAATATTTAAGGAGGCTCCCGTACAAAAAAAACGTGATTTTTTTGCTCGTTTTCACAGATAAGTCTATCCGAGGCTGTATCTCATGAACCGTGACAGTTAGACAGTTAAAATTTTCACAGATGATGTTTTTCTATTGGCCCTATAACAACAAATACAAACAACCAGAAAAAAAAATATTTAAGGGGGCTCCCATACAAAAATGTGATTTTTTTGCTCGTTTTTATAGATAAGTCTATCCGAGGCTGTATCTCATGAACCGTGATAGTTAGACAGTTGAAATTTTCACAGATGATGTATTTCTGTTTTTGTTATAATAACAAATACTAAAAAAAAAGTATAAAATAAATATTTAAGGGGTCTCCCTTACAACAAACGTGATTTTTTTGCCGTTTTTATAGAGAATGGTACGGAACCCCTCGTGCGCGAGTCCAACTCGCACTGGGCCGGTTTTCTTTATTAGTCTATAGTATTTTTTTGAATTCGGTGCAATTTAAGGCCGCCGCATAGTGTATAGTCTAGAGCAGGTCACGCTTTACACTACCAGTTTAAGCTGAGCTCTGATTTCTACTGCAGGGCCGGTCCAAAGTCCAAAGTGTCAAGCTTGACGTGCTCTTGAGTGTACATTACAAGATAAACTTATTTTTGTTTTTATGATAGTTTTTTGGTATGCAATAATGAGTATTGTATTGTATTTGCAAAAGATGGGCCTGATTGCAAGTCATGAATATAAAATCAAAGTGAATGTAACATGTCTTACTATTCCCAATAACAATGATTAAAGTTAACTCACAATTGAAATTGATTGATCATTTTTAATGCAACACAGCAATCAGCATTAGCTGAGCTGTCCATACATGAAATATACACCCACTTTTTAGGATGTCTTGCTCAACTTTCACCTATGACTTGATTGTCATGAAAGTATGTTACCATTCCTTATACAGTTTGCATAGCTAATTTGAAATTATTCTCAATTCCTTGCAAGTATTAAAATAATCCTTACTAATATTATAAATGCGAAAGTAACTCTGACTGTCTGTCCATCTTTCACACCTAAACTACTGAACCAATTTTAGTGAAATTTGGTACAGGGATAGATTAGAGCCTGGGAAAGGACATAGGCTGCATTTTATCCCACAGTTGGGCACGATATAACCTGTAGTCCACGCCGGTGGAGCCGCGGGCGGAAGGCTAGTTTAAAAATAAAGCACTAACACTTAGTTGCAGAAATGTTCACTAAAGTTAAAGCATCTATAGAAGTAATGCCCTCCTTGTTTATGTCTACAAGACAGAAAGTGACAGTATTATTATTTAAAATAACATTAATTTTAATAATGGATTAATAATGTATTAAAATAATAATAAGGCTGCTTTATTATCTGCATACTAAAACTTTTCTTTGATATTGTATCAGCTGATCTCACAATTTGTAGTAAAAAGCAAAAACTTTAAATTTTCCTTAGGTGTAGTTTTTATTTTTGTGGCCAAAAGAATGTCCTAATTGTACCTATAGGAAATAGATTCCTCAGAAATTATCTGTTCATTTCATAAGAAATTTGTGGGAAGACTTGCTGATTTTAGTTGATGATTCAAAAAATATTGTTCATTAATAACCATATATTTGTTTGTCCTAAATTGAATAAACACAATAATGTTGTTAGTTAGAAAAATTATAATAGATAATTCTACTATTCTATTGCCTCTTATTTTAACTCATATTTTTAGGAAACTTGGCCCATAGATAAATAGCTTAAAGACTAAGCCCCGTATTACAGAAGGAGACTCAAGTCTTGATCTATACTTAAGTTTTGATTGTCTCTTTCTCTCACTATCTAGATGACAAAGACGACTGCTACTTAAATATAGATCAGAGTCTGAGTCGTGTTCTGTAATACGGACCTAAGATACAAATAAAACAAAATATACTTAATAAAAACTAAACTTAAAATGTATGAGCTACATAGGGGCTACGTCTTTGTGTTTGCCTCCCTGTAGTGTGGAAACACTATCCCCTCAGGCCAGAAGTCATTTAACTACTGCTAAAACAAATAGCAGGGAACTATAGAACCTTACTCAATTAATCATATTTTTATAGAACCTGGCTGAAACTCATCCAAGTTAATCCTGTCAGGCCTATAAGAAAGTTGTTAACATAACAGATACTAAAAAAATAGAAATATATCTTGGAAAAGGAGCTATTCTTTCTTTACTAAATAAAATGTTGTATTGGTCCATGATAAAACCCAATTATTACCTATTTCTTCTTTAATTTTTGAAGTACTCTGGCTGTTTTATTGTTTTGTGAATCGGCCTGCTTTTTATTAGATATCTCATTTTCTGTTTGATTAGATTTTTGAACAAGAGCATAAACCAGAATGGCAGCGAGACTGAGACAGTAATGGCTTTCAAAAAAATTAAAGAAATAGTACAGCAAAGCAGAAACTGGTTACCTGTCTCTGAAGCTCTCCCTCTGGGTCACAGAATTAGTCTGCTGCATGGTCTCGATCTGCTGGGTGACCTCCTCAACCCAGCGGCAGTTGACCAGCTCGTGCAGGTGCAGTGAGGCCCGGCAGTGCGGGCACTGCGACCGCTGCTCCGTCAGCCAGCGCCGCACGCACGCGTAGCAGCACAACTTCGAGCAGTGTGGACATAAGTGAGCGTCCACCAGCTTCTCCATACAGATGAAGCAGCGGAACACCTCCGCCAGCGTCTGCAAACATCACACAAACGTACACTCACCATAATCATCACAATATTCTTCACTACATTTAAATAACTGTCAAAAAATGTAGGCCACATCGATTTACCTCCACAATCTGCTCCTCGCCATTTCCATTTCCTTTGTCGCCCCTCGAGGCCATTGTTAGGGTTTACCTTCCTTTTTACGGGACTAATGGGTTATTCACCATAATTTAGACATTTTTAGATTATTCTGAAAAAGCAAAAAGACATGTTTCACAATGCGAGCGTCAACAACGAGCCACTTCCGCGTTCGAATCTCAATCAAAGCAAAATAAAAACAAAAAAAATTACAGTGATACCACACAGTACACTATATTTTTTCCCACATTGAGCCCGTTCATTTGACATATCACAAGGTACCTAAAAATTTGCCCCCAAAAACTGCCTCCAAAACCAAATTCATTTTCATTTACGGAATACTTTCGTATTTGGGTCACATTACTTCATAACACAATTTTTCAATTAAAAATCTAAACCCTTTTATAGATGAATTAATTACAATTACAAAGAATCAATTAGAATTGACTATTGACGATTTTATGTTTAGATTAACCATTTTAATTTATTTGTTTTGACATGTTTTATTAATTTAGACTTGATTTTACCCTAAGAATTGATAATTAGCAATGTTTGTATTTATTAATAAAATACTTAGTATTACAATTGAACAATGTCTATTTTTTGCTTGTTTCTTACATCTTCAATCCCTAATCCCTACTATCCCTGCATAATATTATAAATGCGAAAGTAACTCTGTCTGTCTGTCCGTTACGCTTTCACGCCTGAACTACTGAGTCGACTTTGATAAAAATTGGTGCAGAGATAAATTAGACCTTGGGAAAGAAAATACGCTACATTTTATCCCACAGCTGAGCACGATATAACCTGTAGTCCACGCGGGCGGAAAGCTAGTTCATCACTAACTTCCAGTGAAAAAGAACTTTATAAAAAAAGTAATTTAATGGAAAAAGGGCCTACTTGATTTGACTATTATTTCGAAAATATTATCGAGTTTTAGGGAAAATTTCTAAGGCTGACATCATTTGGTTAAAATTTCAAATGTTGCCATTTTTACCTCAGACTAAGGAAATTTCCTTAGTCTGAGATTTTTACTGAACATTACTGAATTATTTTTTTAAATTAATATTTATTGTTGTCAAAGCTCTATTAGGTCAGAATCGTTGTTTTTTGGACATGCTTGTTGAATTTTTATTGAAGAAATATTGACTTACACAAGCGACAGTATGAATTCTAACCACTAAATTCAAAAAATATTATGTATAGATTATTTGCACTCTGGTATCCCTATTATTGACGTAGGAAATGTCAAGGCACGAAATGTCATTTTTTGGGATACGTTCATTTCATTTTTGCGGAATTTCAAGATTTTTTAAAGTTTTAAGCAAAGTAAATTAGAGCTATAAAAGTAATAAATGCAAGAAAAAATGATTTATGATATATCTGATATAGTTTCACAAAAATACAAGAATCAATCAAATTAAAAAAATATAATCTACAAGATCCGTATTTACCATAACCACAATGAAACGAACGAGAATCGTCCTTCGCGATTACCTAAATAACCTAAATGTTTTGATTCTCGTTTTTACAAGTTTTAATTCAATTATATGGTGATTTATAGATATTACTTTCAACCCTAGTTATCCATATAATTGTAAACTTTCTCCAGGTAATGTATTTTTTGTGTTAAAGCTGATTATTGCTAACAGTTTTTCAGACTTTCGTGAACGCCTGAAAACATCAGTTTTATTTTACCTACGTGAACAAGTAATACTACTTTTAACTTTAAAGCAGCACGTGTTTGATAGTTTGAATATTTGATACACATATTATGTAATAAAAACAGTACAGACATAACTTTCCGATTCTAAAGTTTGTTCATGGATTTGAGCTGTAATATAATCATGCATGTATCAGTTATCTGCTACGTAATTTTGGGTGTTGGTGCGGTATACCAATTTAGGTAATGTCATAATTACTTAAAATATGTAGCCAATATTTACTTATTATATCCACCACCCAGGGCAACATTACACCATTGTCATAGTATGTAAACATACTCATCTTTTGCAGGATGTTGACTTGAACTAGAGGCGATATTACAAACGACAATGTCATACATAAAGGTATTGCACTGTACTCTCTGCCTGAAACATGGTGCTGCATCCACCAAGTCTGTGCTACTACAGATTGGAGTAAGTTTTTATATAAAGATCTTGTATAAAATGATTCAAATCAAATCACATTTTATATTTAACTAGCTTTTGGCCTGGGACTTGGTTCCCATGTTCGGAAATGAATTATACATAAGTATAAACCTTCCCCTTGAATCACCCTATCTATTGCTGAAAACTGCATTAAAAACCGTTGAGTAGTTTAAGAGATGTAAGCGGAAGTGACTTCATTTTATAGATCATACACATCCATCAAATGAAAACACTAAAAAATCACATTCAGATTCGTAAGTAACACATGTAAGATATGAAAGATGTTACCTTAAATCTTGCATTTGTTGATCCCCTTGTATCTTTAGTTGGTACCGAACTTAAAAAACATCCATAGAATAATTTGTTTTTTGTTGACTCCTAGCCAATTAAAAACTTAATATTCAATTATAGCAATTTTTATCTCACACAATTAAAATTATGTTTCTAGAATGGCACCCTTACACAGCATTTATCCAGAATATCAACAAATCAGTGCAACAGCAGTCAGTTGCCAGTTACGACACAGGCTCAGACATGTTCCTCAAAAGGCAGCAAAGTCCCTCAGGACACGAGAGTCTGGAAGGAAACTCCATCCCATGACAGGAAGGCCAACCTAGGACAGTATTGTATGATGCTCTCCAAGTTTAGGTTGACTTGTGAGTATGATGTCTTACTACAAACATCAAGTTAAAAAAAACTTCAGACAATCACAAACTTTGACTTAATTTTTCATATTATGAGTAACATTATCATGAAACTTGAAGTAATAAGGCTCAATTTTTAACCCCCAATAAAAAAGAGGGGTGTTATAAGTTTGACATGTGTATCTGTCTGTGGCATATTATTTCCTAAACAAATGAACCAATTTTCATACATTTTCTTTGTTTGAAAGCTGAACTTACCAAAATGGTTCTTTTTTTTTTTACCTACCCATATACGTCCCCACCGAGGGGCACGGGCCTTCCTTCGAAACACGAAGGGGATTGAGGCCGTAGTCCAAAAGGTTCTTAGTAATATTTAATCAAAATTGGTTTATTTAGCCATTTAAGAGTTATAATTATTAGCCATAAATGTCGGGGGTAATAATTTTTTTTTAAATTTTAGAGTTATTTCTTAACTATTTCAAAAATTAAATTAGGATCTAGATCGGTAGTATTTTACAGTTGCAGTTAAAAATGAATTTTGTGCATTTGCACAAAAACTGCAAATGCTCAAAATTCACCATTTGGCTACACTAAATACTTATTTGTAAGATTGAACTTTCACATTTTCTATTCTGAAAATGATTAAATATGGGGTGACTTAAAATTAGTTTGCGAAACTTTAGGGGTTGAATCTCCCCAAGAAACTGAACAACTTTTAAATATGCCAACTACTTATAAAAAATTCTTTAAACAAAAATTCGCCTTCCCATATCAGCTGATCGCAAAAGTTGTATGGAGAGGCGAAAATTGTTTTCCATATTTCGACCTATAGTTCTTGGAGAAACTTGTTCAGTTACGTGGGCCGTTTAGTTTCTTAATTTTCGCTAACTAACTGTATTCAATGAGTATTTATAAATCCTTCAATCTCAATCCACATCAACACTGTCCATACAAGATAACACCTTGTTATCAATCTTACAAAATTAGCCAAGATACATGAGGTGGTGTGATGTAATGGCATATTGTAAATATTTTGATAAGTTGCATAAAAAAGGGAATAGTTGAAATGTTTTATAGTGCTATGAGTTTCTTAGCATAGTTTACACTCTTTGTTGTAATATGATAGATCTCTGTGGGATTGTATATGTAAACTAAGTATGTTATAATGAAAAAAAAACTTGTTTGATTAAACAAGTTGAAATTTAAGCTACCTTGAACGATGAAAATCGGTGTGAGCTAGATTTTTAATAATTGCCTGAATTGCCATATTAGTTTGGCATGTTTAAAAAATAGTGACCCCCTTAATCAGGGGTTCTATCTACAGAGGGGTCGCCCACCAAGCCTAGTCGTGTGATCAGTCCATTTATTTGGGACCATTTCATTCAAAATCAGGGGTTTTATGGCCTTTCATCAATCACTTAAAGTAAGGAAAAACATTCAGTAACCATGATTCCTCACTGAGGTCAGTTGGCAATTGCTCCCCTGTTTTTACCAGATCTGCCGAATCCTGGTAAAATCAGATGATCATTGTTGATCATACCCTCATATGCATAGCACAAAATCTCTTGTTTTTATTACTACAAGAGACAAAGCTGTAAAAGTAAGAAGCTCTTTAATAAAGGTTACACCAGTTTTTTGTCAGCAATGCTATTTTTAAAATACTAATTTTGAATTTCTAGCTCTAGTAGTAATGACCTCAATGGCGGGCTACGCGCTTGCCCCCGCGCCTTTTGAACTGACAACGTTCGCGCTATGCGCGGCAGGCACAGGCCTCGTCTCAGCTGCAGCCAATGCCATCAATCAGTACCACGAGGTCCCCTTTGACGCTCAGATGTCTCGAACCAAGAATAGGGTGCTTGTCAAGGGATTGCTAGAGTAAGTTAATTCCTGAAATTGTACAAAAAGAGTATATGTCAAAAAAATTTGAATGTGGAGCCTCTTTCTGTATCAAAACTGTTTTAATATGGCAACATTCGATATTCTTTGTAGCGGATTTAAGTGTTACCAATAACTAAAATAATTCTAGTTCCACATTGAAACATTTTTGTCCAAACTATATGTGAGAAACCCTAACAATTAAGTACATGTTTCGCATATTGTAATTCCAGGCCAGCCCACGCTATAAGTTTTGCCGCTGTGTCAAGTGCAACGGGACTGGGGTTGCTATACTTCGGAGTGAACCCTTTGACGGCGGCACTAGGTGCTGGCAACCTCGTGCTCTACACTTCGGTGTATACGCCGATGAAAAGGATGTCTATTCTTAACACCTGGCTTGGATCCGTCGGTTAGTATTTAAATGTGATAATTTTTTGGACTTATATATCAATCTTTTTTTTTTGCCTGATCTACCCCACTGCTGGGAAAAGGCCTCCCGTCGTTTTGACCACGTGTCTTTACCATTCAAACTGCACAAGTGTAGTACCACTTTCCGCCTTCCTATCTGACGCGGAGTATACCTATCCTTACTAATATTATAAACGCGAAAGTTTGTATGGATGTTTGTTACTCTTTCACGCTCAAACGGCTGGACCAATTTTCATAAAATTTGGTATGGAGGTAGCTGACACCGTAGATTAAAACGTAGGCTACATATTTTTTCCAAGTTCTCACGGGAACGAAGTCCCGGGCGGAATGCTAGTACTGTATAAAAGTAGTGTAGTACCACTTTCCGCCTTCCTATCTGACGTGAAGTGTACATACACATATATACTCACTTTACCTTTTGGGCATACATACTGTCACGCCTGTAACCCCTTATGGGGGTAGGCAGAGCATAATCGGTTCTAAAACCATTTTATGCCACGTGAAGTATACTTACATGTATTTTAATCATATGTAAATAATGATGAAATAACCCTATTTCAGTGGGCGCAATCCCCCCTCTAATGGGCTGGGCTGGGTGCACGGGCTCGTTGGACGCGGGCGCACTGGTGCTAGGCGTGGTGCTGTACTCGTGGCAGTTCCCACACTTCAACGCGTTGTCGTGGAACTTACGGCCGGACTACTCCAGAGCTGGATACCGGATGATGGCGGTCACGGATCCCGGTTAGTTTGTTTTGTCTAACCTTAAGTATGCAATTAAGTATTTATCCATCTACTATCTTGTATATCCATATATTGAAACTTTTGTCTCACATTACAATCATTTGTCTTTCGTCCATCTTATTTATACAGGGTGTAAGGGACAGGTTAGCAAAAACTGAAACCCTGAACGCAGACCGTCATTTTGAATGATTTTCCGCTAGAATTTTCCTCATCAAAATTTTCCATTTTTTTCATGAAAACTTCTTACTTGACGATTCTGGGATGTGTGCTTTTCCAAGTATTTCCGAACATAGGTTTGGTAGGTCTTTCGCTGTACCAGAACGATATGAGAACTTTTATAAAACGGAATGGTGATTTCACTAAACGGCTTTCCGGTCCATTTCGAGTACTGATAGGGAACCTATGTAAAATAGTCTTAAGTCTCATTCAGTACAGTATAATCATTATTCATTTCAGCTTTATGTCGAAGAGTGGCGCTAAGACATACAGGCATAATCACCGCGACGTGCCTCGCCTCTTCCTACTTTGACGTCACGAACGTGTGGTTCGCGCTGGAATCACTGCCGTTAAATATTTATTTTATGTACTTAGGTGAGCACTCTTACTGCCGTACTCAGAGACGTCAATTAAAGTTAAGTACTGTTAAACTCTGATGTTGTCTCTTTCATTCTTGTTGATATAAACAAGGATAGCATGACATTTAATTACTTCTTAACTTTAATTGACGTCTCTGAGTACGGCAGTTAATCTATTAAAATTAAAATAAGTACGAGTATGTCATACCGGATGAGTTTTCGTTGTAGTTAGCAAGTATACTGATGTTAGAGGTGTTGTCTAAAGCCGCATCCACATCAGGCTCACATGGGGCCTCTTGGGGGAAGCCTATTTCCAGCAGTAAACGTCTTTCAGCTGCCATGATGTCATATTAACTAAAAAGTGGCAATTTATCACGAGCGTTTCCGTGCTTCAGAGGGCACGTTAAGCTGTCGGTCCCGGCTGTTGTCGATTGACTATAGTCGTTAAAACCAAGTCAGAGGCCATTGTGCGGTTTGAAAACTCTGACACCAGGGTTAGCCAAGTCCGCCACATACTTGACTATACCTACACGATAAGAAGAACTGAAAACTATTAATTTGGCGTATCAAGGATTTACAGGTGAAAAAAGTTGACTTGCCCATCTCATCTTATTCTTAGACTCTACTGTCAGGGTCGGCATTTCTTTCACTTTCAAGCTATAGTTTATCTTATCCTAAAGGATTGAGGAGCCACGACAGACTTTAAAGGGTAGCTCACACCCTTACTTAGCAGCAAATCAGCTGATTTTGTAGCACAAATTCTGGATTTACACACATACTCGTTGTTCAGCCGAATTCAAAAAACGTCGCCGGTGACGCTCTCAAAAGTAGTTAAGGTGATGGTGTATATTCGGCTACAAAATTTATAGAAATGCACACGCCTTTTGTAGGTTACACCAAGACGAAGACAGGTTGCAATACACAAAAATTAAATTTTGGACTGCACAATTGATCCGCTTGTGGGAAAAGTCGGTCTTTGTATTTTATTATCTAAACATGTACTGTACATACAATAAATACAAACTTACATTGATAATTATTTATTCTTTTTATTACAGCGTGGGAATTCTACAAAAAGTCCGACAGTGGTAGTTCGCGGAAATTGTTCCGGTTCTCTCTCATACACTTGCCAGCGCTGATGCTGCTAATGCTAGTCAATAAGAAGTATTGGAGCGCAGCCGAGACTCAAGAACAGGAAGTCAAGAGCCACGAAGTCGGTAAACTGCACGATAAGCGTATCACGGTACTACCCCGAGGGCCGGTCGTCATCGCCGCGCAAGATAACCAATTGGAAAATACACCGAACTGAATAACAACGTAACGCCGCAACAGACCACCTATACACGGTCGTATTACTGCATACGATTTTATTAATCACGTGCAAAGGTTTTACTTAGTTCGTGTAGGTATTGTTTTTGTAATGAAAGGTTGTTCTTCTGAAGGAGTACACGTACACCGCTATAGTTTTGACAGTTCATTGAGACCTTTAGCGGCCCCCATTTTGTATATCGGTCGTTCTCTGTCATACGTGCGGAGTGTAAAAGAGATACACTAATAAACAAGATGGCGGCCAGATTGATCCTTTCAATGAACTGCGAAATTATAAACAGTTCGATAGTCTCGACGATATATGAGCTGTTATTTTTTTAAGTCCCTAGCCTCAAGTACTTCGGTCCAGTCGGTTTATTCCTTCGGTTTCGCCAAACATTAATTCTGTAAATTGTAATTTTATCCTGTTCATTTTTTATTTTGGAAATCTTGTCCTGGCGAAAAGCTAAGTGTAATCGTGATTAGTAATTTTGCATGCAAAAGAAATACACCATACGTCTGTGGCGGCCAAACATCTACACTGTAGGTAATTATAGTATTTGTAAATAATGTAATGTAAAATTATGTGATTCAGCTGTAAGTTAATCGTATCAGTAAAACGAGAATTTATTTTTTAAATGTTGATGATTATTACTTAAGTATTCCGAAATAACGGCATGCTTAAAAATATGTCACGAGTAAGAATAGGATCGAAATGATATTTTTTATGTAAGTGCGAAGTTTGGCACATGCTACTTATCGAAAGAAAAGAGAAACAATGCGCAGAAGTTAAAATTAACTTAAGAATTGTACTTTAATTGGACATTACGCTACGCTTACGTAAGTATTTTATAGATATTGTTTTTATATTCTGTTGCTTCGATCCAATTGGATATATTAATTACATTGTAATGAAACTTTGTATTTCATAATCATGTGGCCACAAGTAATGCACGCATTGTACCATGAGTTAATGTAACGATCCTATTGTTATTTAAAATGTTAGCCGAATTTGTTATTTATTTACTGTAAAGTATCGACGTAGTTCCTCGTAACTAATTTTAATTTAACAGGAATAAATGAAACATGCGAGTAATAAATCATATTTTATTCAAGTCTATAAATTAACTTACACTTATCGCTGGAAATTTTAAGTAAACTACATACATACAACATTCAGACCTGATTTTTGAACATGAACAGACGGACATTAAGGTTGCACGAACATAATTGGAAATTAATTTTAACCCACGCTTCTCCCGCGTGACTGAAACCCGTTTCGATTCCATGTGAATTGAGAAATATCTTACTCCTCCATTGCATCTTATTTCCTGTAACAATAACAATATGTTTAGGATCCAATTTAGTCTTACAAAAAAAATGCAGGTATATTTTTTGTAGGTAAAAGAATATAGGTCCTACATGAAATGAAAAAAAGCTATGCCCAGTAATCATTATTAATAAGAACTTCCTGAGCGATCCGACTCATTCAGTGATTTTACGTAACCTAACTCCTCATTCTTGAAAACAGGTAGAATTCACAGACACAACAATGAAGAGTCTATAGTAACTTGTCACTATAGCGCTCATAGCCCAGTGGCTCTCACTGATCTGAACGAATCAGTTCAAATCTTTCCTCTTTATAATATCTGTAGTGTAGTTTACACTTTGTGTAGTTGCTTCTTGATGGATGGATGGAACTCCATATTATTATCAAAGGACTTGATTTTTACACTAGTTCCACTTATTAATCGAAATGAAACCGGTCGCATAAAAATATAAATAAGTGGAACTAGTGTAAAAATCAAGTCTTTCATTGGTAATAAATCTGTATAGCATACACTAATATTATAAAGAGGAAAGATTTGAACTGATCGGTTCAGATCAGTGAGAGCCACTGGGCTACGTGCGCTTCTATAGTGACAAGTTACTTGTATACTAACTTGGCTTTCTTGGGACTGCGGCCATGCTCCCGGCTGTCGTCACGCGACCGCTTGCTGGACTTGTGTTCGGAGTGCTTCTTGCTCTTGCTGTCTCCGTTGGACTTGCTGCCAGACTTGTCGTGGTGCGACGACTTGTGGTGCTTGTCGCGGTTCTTTGATGGACTGGAAAGGGTTATTACTTGTAATTGCCAGTGCCTTAATTGGCATTTTCTGGGTTAACTCGCTCCATCGTCGACCTCATCTATGGCCTTGCTCAAGAGTTAATCCATCTAATTTTTTTTATCAGCCTATATACGTCCCCACCGAGGCACAGGCCTCCCTTCGAAATAAGGAGGGGTTTTAGGTCATATTAAATGAAATCATATTTATAGCTTTTTTGTTAGACTTTTTTGGTTTCAATCGCGATTAAAATCATTTTAACCCTGCTACCAAATAAATAAAAAGTAATCTTGGAAATCGGTTTACTGGCGTTAAGATAAAAAAATAAAAAAGATATAATAACTTCAGCATTTGGCCATCTCAATTTAATTGCGTCAAATGGTTTTCAAGGTTCCTAAAAATTAAATAAAAATCTGACAGTTTATCAGTCGCGCGTGCTAAAATGAATCTGTACATGAAGCCTGCATTAGCTAACTTACAAAACGAAAATCTAGATATTGATGATTTTAAATAAGCGCGCTGGCTTATGTATTTTATACATTTAATTATTTACTCTAATAAAATACGTGTAAATTGAAAATATTTGTCAATAAAATCAGTATAAGTCCTAACCTGCTATTTTTGTGTCCTGAGCTTTTGCTATTCGAGCTTGAGCTTTTGTGATTGGAACTGGAGCTTTTATGGTTAGAGCTGGAACTTTTGTGCTTGTCGTGTTTACTCTTCTTGCTACGGCCTTCATCAGAGTCGTAATCACGTCGGTGGTCACGTCCGTTCTTACGTTTACGGTCGAAGTCTTCGTAACCGCCTCCGCGTTCTTTTTTATCCTCTTCGGCAGCCTCTCGCTCCAGATCTGACCAGTCTTTACCGGATTCCTCGTCTTCTTCTGTTGAGGAAGAATTTGATTAGTAAGAGTGACTAGCTAAGGAAGAATGTTAGCGCAGTAAAATAGCAGAATGACGGCTATTTATTTGTAGTAACAGTGGGGCTAAGATACAGATGTGACAATTTTATTCGAGATCATTTCTAACCGTTCCATACTGATGATATGTGTTAGAACGAGAGGTTGGATCGAGATACATATGAAAAAAATATTTCACGTTGTATACTAGCATAGCAGGATAAGTCAAGAAACTTATGAAATTACTAAATTGGAATGGTTTGATGAGTATGAAGTAGCTGATATTTCTTCTCTCTAATGTCGGGGGTGCGTTTCGCCGGCATTTGTATTTTTTATCCTCTTCGGCCGCTTTTCGTTCTAGATCAGACCAGTTGTCACCGGATTCTTCGAAGATGACTGTTGGAAGAATTTCGCTAATGAAAGTGACTGGATAAGGGAGAATGTTAGTTCAGTGCAGTAAAATAATAAAGAAATGAGGAAGGATTATGTCATGAAACTTATGAAATCTCATGATTATAAAACGCATGAAATCTTACGAAACGCCAAGCTCAAACCCTTGGAACGAGAAAACTAAAATTTTATACAAACGTGCCTTTAATGGTGTGATAAGGAATAAGGAAGGATTTTAAGATCCGTATTATAGAACGCAACTCAGATTCTGATCTATACTTAAGTAACAGTCGTCCTAGTTATTTTGATATCGCGAGAAAGAGACAATCAATACTTAAGTATAGATCAAGGCAAGCCTTGATCAAGAGTCTCCTTCTGTAATACGGGCCAAGCCTTAAGATTCTCACGTGAAAGAAACCTATAAAAATAAAACAATGAAAAATGATCGGATTAATATGATAAGTTGATAAACCGTTCACTCTCTAAATCCCCTTAATCCCAAGTGCATGTGATCCTGCGAAGTGTGTGTGTCACCGGAAAAATTTTAAAAACAGTAATATTAAAATTTCACTAGTGAAATTATAATCTCCCGCGATTTTAAAATTTGCCTAATCTATAGTAATATTATAAAGAGGAAAGATTTGATTGTTTGTTTGTTTGCATTGAATAGGCTCCGAAACTACTGGACCGATTTGAAAAATTCTTTCACCATTAGAAAGCTGCATTATCCCCGATGGACATAGGCTACATAATTTTCCCGAATTCCTACGGTAACGAAGTCCCGAGCGGAATGCTAGTAGAATTATAACTTTACGAAACTGTAAGGGCCGCCTGCGTTAAAGTAGGATTATGGTTTGTTAGGTTAGGTTTTTTTTATTATAGGATGGGTTAACTCTTGACCTCAATCTTGACCATAAGGTCAAAGGTAAGGTCGACGATGGAGCGAGTTAACCCAGAAAAAGCCTATAAAGGAACTGGTACTCCCACGCACCGACGGAACACAGCAAGCTGTTTGGCGTCGGACTTCGGTAGGAGGGTGGTCGCGAACCAGATGGCCCTTTACAGAGCCTACCACACCACATTTAAGGTTTATTAGGTAAGGCTTTTTAAGGTTCAGTTAGGTTAGATTGCATTGATATTATAAAAAAGTCCGTCTATGTGAAAAAGTGAGGCAGTTCACAATTTACCGAGAGTTTATAAACTTAATAAGTCAAATAACAATATTACGGGTTTGACAATGTACTATGGCATGTATAGGGTTAAGTGTATGCGTTGTCACAATATAACGATTAGGAGCACTCATAGATTTAGTATATACTAGCGTTAGATTGGCGAAAGAGTTATTAGGACGAGACCAAAAACGAAATACCTCAGTGTGCGTGTGATCTCTAGTAATCTCTCCACAAGTGAAGTGATAAAATAGTAGGAATTCATGTATTTGTAAACATTTTAAAATTAATTCCTATGCAGTCAAAGTACTATATGATAACTAGCCTTCCCGCGCGGGACTTAGTTCCCGTGGGAATTCGGGAAAATCATC
>OX465252.1:13765046-14051596 GCA_949987775.1 Aproaerema taeniolella | reverse complement strand
CGCCACGGCTCCCGCGCAAGCCGTGCACATGTAACCCGAGATCGTTGGCAATTCAAAACTATTTATTACTGCATCGGTTACGTGTTCAGTTCGTTTGTAATCGACAGTTATGTAAATACATAATATCAAGCTTTACGAGAGGTAGCTAAAGCTAGCAATAAATAGGGAATAATTTTTTAGTGATCCTAGATAGGATTTTAATTACATTAAGTATTTTCCTATAATTAAATTGTAATTATTCATGTTTTACCTGACCAATGTTAGTATAATATTTTGTAAGTAAATTTTTGAGTTTCAGATCTCATCAAGTTTAAATTCCAAATAGTTTTAGCAAAATCCGTATTTAATGTAAAAATATGTAATTAGAATTTAAGCCCACATATCGTCATAGAAGTTCTACTTAGCCATATGTATATAAAAATTATTTTATAGTTCGAGATATTAATGAAATAGCTGCGTTTTACTGCAGAATTTTAAGACACTATTACATGTAGAGAATTTATTAATATCAAATTAGGTCATGTCATTATGTCTTTAGATTAAAATGTTCTTGAGTTTTTATTACTTGAAAATTTATATTTATTTACAATATTTTCTAGTTCATTTCTGGGTCTGGTTTGTAGTGATCTAGATCTACTTAATTATGTGCAGCTAACATCCACTACTTATTTATGTACTTATTTTTATAAACAATTTATGTGAATATAACTTTCATAAACAGTATTCATTTTAGATTTAGTCTTTTTAACTTTGAAATAAGACTTATTGCTATTGCATAATTTTGTAACTTTTTATATTTTATGAATATTAATCTCGATTGACTGATAGTTTTAAACTGGAATTCTAGTTTATTAATGTAAATAGTAGTATATAATACTGTTTAGGCAATGCATGCATTTAATTGGATCAAGGTTAAATTTGGCACAATTTTTTCAAAAACTGTGATCTACTATGTATTTTTCATGCTATAAATGTTACAAAAGATACTTGTACCACCTCGTATTTAAGAGTTTAGTTAGTAATAAGAAACACCGAACAAACTAAAACACTAGAAAATGTTCCAAGACTTATACAGTAGTACTGTCTTACAAAATATGTTGCTGATGTTCCTTAAGACATCAGCTATGTTATAGTTTTGTTTTCAATAATTTATGCCTGTAAATTGTGATGCACTATTAAAATTAAATATATGTAATGCACCAATATAAAAAAAACCTAATTAGTAATCACAGTAGCTTCAAAAATCAGGTGCCATGGATTTAATGACTACATAAGAAGGCGATTGGATGAAGTATATAACAATATGTTATTATCATACCTTTAGACCAATAAACACATTCTTTAATTAAAAATGTAACCTTCATTTAATTGACTCCCTATCAGAAAGTCTAAGTAGCAAAACGCCTAATGAGCAATCTGCCTAATCGACAGTTTCTCAAAATACAAGGTGTTTGGAAGAGCGTGTGCAAGGTCGAGTAGCTAGGTCCATTGGCTATGTTCTGGCCAATCAGATCCCTTTTTGCCTAATAATTATTTAAGATTTTTTTATTTTATTTTTAAAATATTCAGATATTCTAAGTACCAAAATATTCAGATATTCGATCTGTTAGACGTTTTGGTACTTAGACTATCTGATAGGGAGCGATTTAATTATGTTACCTTATCTGAAAGAAACAATGTTGATTCAGTAGTTTATTTTGAGTTTATAAAAACTTCTTTTCACATTTATCATACCAACTTTTGGGAACATATTTGGCACTGTTTTGCCACTGTTTCACAACATTATAGACAGCTACATCCACAATAGAAAATTCATTTTTGTAAATCCAGTCCTTGTGGTGTGCAAAGATTTTTTTGAGGAATGATTCTCTGTCCTTGTCAGGGGACCTTTCCAGTTGGTGGCACAGGTCAAGAAGGCTGTCTACAAAATAGTCATCCCAATCATAAGGTAGCACACTGGGATATAAACATGCCAGATATCTTAAAATGTTCACATTACCCACAATTGGTACTGACATAGGTGACATCTTTAATTCATTATCAGCTGAACCTGTAAAATTAAAACAGAATTCAATAAAGAATTCTAATTTTCAATTCAATAAAGATGGGACTCTAATTTTTGGTAAAACTGTAGTCTGACTTACCACTTCTAAATATCAGCCGCAGGTTAGCTTTGACATCCCTTTCTTCAGTCTTTAGTTTTTTGACAAATGCATTTATCTTGGGTACCTTCTCATTAGGAACTGAGGAATGGATATGCCATATGATATTGAATGCCAATGAAGATTCTTTCAGAAATATTTTTATAAACCAAGGTAAGTTGTCAGGACTGAGTACAACAACAATCTCATCAGGTGCAGGTACCTATAAACACCAACATACAATAATAATCAGATTGATGGATGGGCCTGTACACAGGAGACTCAATAGAACGGATACTTAATAGGTTATTAAGTGTTTTACTTACAGCTGTATTTGCCCTCTTAGCTGCTTTAGATGTTGAAGTTTGGCTACAATATGAACTAATAGCTTTAATTCTGTCATATAAAACATCGAGCTTCTTTAAAAGAAGATCTTGCCTTTGTTCCAGTTCAGCCATTTTAGTATTTGGAGCCTGAAATACAAGTCAATTCGTAGAACAACAGATAACATAACCATTGGAACTAATAAAATCTATCATGTAATTGTACTATGCTGTATAGCCCACTGATCATATTATAATCACTAGTGTAGCCAATTTTAGAAATTAGGGGAAAATAAAGCTTTTGTGGGAAGCAAAAAATTGATATTATGAGCATTGTAGAATTACTATCATGAACATTATAAAATAGAGGGTCAAAAAGAGAGAAACCCAATACGAGGTGACAAGATAGGTTAGAAAATTGGGTTATTTTTGGATAACTAGCAATAAGTGAAAATAAGAATTTGAATAAAATAAACCTTAAGAAACTTCATAACCTGGTTACTGATATTGATATCAACGTCGTTCAAAATTTCGTTCGGATTTTTTATGTTATACATGCATTTTGGCAAAGTGATTTCGTCATCGTAGTTGATAATTTTCTTCATGCGGTACATCATGTTTGCTAATATAAAACCGGCAAATCGCGAATATATATGAACTTCGAATTACGATTTAATCTTACCCAACAAGTCTACTTTATCTCAACAATTGTACAATTGATGAAAAACATGAAATAAAAAGGCCGACACAAACCACTGAAATCATAGACATACAACTACCCGAAAGAAGACTGTTAACTTCGAACAAAAAATGTGAAGCAATAACTGCGAGAAAGGGACAGCTATAAAAAGAACATTCCATCTCTTTTTTCCTGTCATGTATATTCTTTTTTTGGCTTGGAATCTAGACTTTTTGCCAATTTGTCGGTTGGCCTCTGGATTGAGCCAAAACATTCTCTTGCCTATCTTTCTTTAAAAAATAAAAATGCCCATTAAAACCTTTTTAGTTTTTTTTATAGAAAAAAAACTCAAAATATTGGGGTATTTATTTATTAACATTTCACAATTATTATTAGGTACATACATAGATAAAACAATTATTTATAGGTAATTTTCTGACAAAACAAATGAAGTAGGTACTATACATCAAACATGACATTTCAGTTAAGTACCTACTTATGATTTATTCCGGCCGTTGAAAAAATATTTACTGATTTTCATATCCAGGCCAGGGGGTAAACTCAGCAAATATTTTAACACAACGTTTATATAATCGGTTTTAAAAATAGTATTTTTTTGGGTCGTTGTTATCTCGTCACAATGTGTAATCTCGTCATAACATTTCGACTCTATACATTTTGTGACAAGTCGTCACAGTTAAATAAAAAAGCTCGTCTCGGCTAACAACGGCTAATATCAATCAGGTGAGATGGGCCGGTACGACGATGTCGCATGAGTATGGGTTTGAATGCAGTATGCGATGGGTGGTTTGAGCTCGTCTGTGCTTTTCAACCTACTTATCGAGTGACTAAGCATGTTGGGTGTCATATTGACGTCACATTTGTTAGTAACAAACGCTACGCCGACGACATGGTATTGCTTAGTCCCTCGATAAGTGGTGTAAAGCAGCTGTTGTGAGGCGTATGTGGTTGCACACGGTTTGAGGTAACGGGTGCTTTTTTACGGGCGGAGAACTTTAAATTGAAAAATCAGAAAAATGTATACAGGGTGTAAAAGACAGCTTAGCAAAAACTGAAACCCTGGACTCAGACAATCATTCTGAATGATTTTCCAGTGGAATTTTTATTATTTAATTTTTTATTATTTAATCTAATACACTCTATTTTGCAATAAAAAACAATCATAACAACGTAAAACACGAAAACTAGCAATGTACATCGCACTCCGGTAGCAACGCGGCGCGGGGGGATTGCGTGCGGGGCGCGGTATCACGATACGTTGCGTAGCGCCAAAGTAGGTAAATAATAAAAACTCCTTAACATGACGTTTCCAGAAAAAAAATTACTTATAGCTGACGCTAGCTATGGGTAGATTCCACCATTTAAGTATTTGCTAAGCTGTCCTTTACACCCTGTATAATATACATGAAATTGGCTTTACTTAAAAAAAAATTGACACTGTGACAAGATAAACAAAAATTGGGTGTGACGAGATGACTTTTGTTTTTCGATGTGGCGAGATTATACATGAGACGAGGTAACAATGAGCTATTTTTACCCAAAATTAGAAATTAAGGTTTACTTGTCTAATTTACTTTAACATTAACAACATGCATGGATTGCACCCCGAAAATATATTAAGTAATACATTGCATATATTTTCTATAATAAAACTAGATATTATTATTTATTCAAATACACTTAATTAGGTATCTCTCTTTAAACCTCTCGGATGGTTAATCAGTCCATGAAACTGAACAACTTCCCCAAGGAACATAGGGTCAAAATACGAAAACAAAGTTTTGAGTTCCCATACAAATTTCATCAGCATATAGCACATTTTGAATGAGAGATCAAAATATTTTTTTCGTATTTTGACCTATGTTCCTCGGGGAAGTTGTTCAATTTAATGGACTGATTAACCACCCGAGAGGTTGAAAGAGAGATACCTAAAGCCCTGTATATACAGGGTGATAAAAAACCTCCTCTTAGCTATATTCAAAATCCTGAACCAGTAAAATTAGTATCACTTACAGAACACTTGTTTTTTATAATATAATATTTTTATTTTATATGGTAGATTTTTTTTTCCTTAACGTAGACACCACTTGGGTGCACCCCCCCGAGCGCTCTTTGGGGAAAGTTTTTAGTCTCATTAGTAGAATCACAACATAATACAATTTCTCATTTTTATTTACACTATTTACAATTGCGGGTCATTCAGCACGCACGCACTTAACACAGGTGGTGAATAACTTATCATAATTCAGAATGACTTATGTTTCCGTACTGAGCCTCCTTTTCTAGGAGATCTTGTTGTTCAGTCTTATGAGCAGAATCACTCTAGAATTTTTATTTACACTATTTACAATTGTGGGTCCATCAGCCCGCATTTAGCCAGCGTGGTGGTGAATAACTTAAACATAATGATTCAGAATAACTTAAGTTTCATTACTGAGCCTTCTTTTCCTAGAAGATCTACAGCCAAAGCCCTCAGAGACTTTGGTGCGGATTAAATCTTCCATTTCTGCACTTTTGTGACGCGAATCATCTTTGTGCATTCTGCGATTAAAATTACTTAAGCAGGATGGACACTGATTCACCCATACCTTCCTTCGGAATATACTTCCAGGAACAGCATAAAAATGTAAAGGACTTGATTTAACACTTTTGTTGCGGCATCCGGGTACACAACAGTAAACCATTTTTAGAAATACCTAACACCACCTGAAGCACGGATATACCACTGAATTACACTGTTTTGAATTAATACTCAGCTTATGGCAATCGGTAGCACTTTACTTCTTTTTAAGTTGATCGATCTTGGCAGCGCGAAAAACTTTTCAACCAGAAAAAACTTTTCAAGTGAAGCGAGTGACACCCAAATTGACATTTCCATAATGGCGTCACAGAACATAAACAAAAACAATCTCTCCAAATATGGCGGACCCACGCAACTTCCGGTCATTTTAGTAAGAATGAAATGGAATGTTCCTCATGGAATTTTCTACAAGTGCGATAGAGAGACAAGATCAGGATTTGTGTTAACTTTTTAATACGGGAGATGGAGGGCCCTGACTGAAATTCACAAATCTGACATTAGTTTTTTTTTGTTATTAGTTTTATCCTTTCGGAAAGGCAATGGGTCCAAACCATACAGCAAAGGCAAAGAAATCTGTGCCTATACAGCCACATCTTATTTTATTTCTTTAGGCACATCCCGTTTAGAATAGAATAGAAATAATTTATTGTCTCCACACCATAATACACATACACATAGTTTTACAAATAACATGCAAACAAAAAAATAAAAAATAACAAAATCAAAATGTACTAAACCTATTTAACATATGTGATACCGTTTGATACCTAGTGTTTGGTTTGTTATGGAAAAACTTGCCAATGCGACTTTCCGGCTAATTTTTTCTATATCTATACTTTTCTCCTGTTACAACCAGGAACACTAAAAAATATTTTTAACATAACGTACACATAAAATCGGCATGAACAAAAGCAGTCTCTCATGGTTGGAGCGTGAACAGTCTGCTTTGTTTTCCGTCAATCATAGACAATAGAATTCAATAGAATTATGATATCCGGCAACGAATAAGTTGAAGATCGTTTCTTTATTTTAAATTTTCTTCTGGATCAAGTTAATATATTTTTATTTCTTTATTATTAAAATAATTATTTTAAATGAGAATTATTGTTATAGCAGGTCTTTTTATCAAAATGATATTTTAAATTTTTTAAACAGACCTAATACTGATAGGAAAGAAAGAAATAAAATGGCTGCCGACTCCGCGAGCAAAGTGTAGTGCCACTGCAACTATGGTGCTCTGTTGCAATTAATATCTTTGAATTGCCCTGAAAATCAACTGTAATTCTCAAAATACGTTGATTTTTATGTTACTTTTCTCCGCGTAATGTTTTGAAGCGAAGTGCAATAGTAATAGAAAATTCAATATCGCACTAGGTCATGAAAACGACATGGCGGACTGGAATCGACCAATGAGAAGCCTGCATCTAGCGTTTCAAAATTGCATGTATCTACTCACATTTCGCGTCATTAGATTTTCCGTGCCTTCTTTCTTCGGATTTAGATGAATTATTTCTTGTCTTATCAGTGAAACAATCAAGTGGTGAATTTCTTGTGAATTGACAGTAATTATCTTGTGTAAAAGCGTTTCAACGTTCAACTAAAGTGAAGCATCCCAAACTGCTGGGGATCATGATTGCGTTAGATTTGGGTTGAACTAAAATGCCTTTCCATCGTTTTGTTTTTGTAAACAAGACTTGTGTTTTTGCCATACACGTGCAAATCGATACATAAGTGACAGTTGTTTATAATAATGTCGGGAAGGGGGGCAAAAAAACGCGGGAGGCCCCCAAAAGTGGGAAGTTTTGAGAAAAATAGAAAATTTCAATACCATTTATTGAAAAAACCCAAATATTTACAAGCTCCAAATGTTGGGTCAAGTTCACTAGCAAGTACGCCGTCTGCATCGAGAGCATCGTCTCCACAAGGTAGCGACATCAGCAGACGAAGCACTCGCAAACCGAGAGGTGGAAAAACTCATAAATCCAAGAGAGGTGGTTTATCAAACACTTATTCACGAAGAGGATATAACCCGCATGCTGCAGACTACCATGAGTCCGAATATCATTATGGGTCTGATTTTGGTGATGAGTACAGTGACAGGTCAGAACCAGAAGAGGACCGTGACAGTGCTACCTCAGATGGCAGTGTCGGAGACGGCGCCGCTAGCGACAGTGATTTTTCCGTTAGTAGCTTCAGCACCACTGGAGGGACTCCAAGAAAAGTGGGTAATACTTTAGCCAGACCTCCTAGTCCAGATCCTCTGTGGCTGCAACAAGAAAGACATATTCCTCCATTGGAACTCCCACCCTCATCAGATGATTTGATCATTCCTCAAAGTTGTGTCTTACAAATTGTTGGCATATATGAAGTATTGCGCCACTTTAGGCACTTGGTTAGGCTATCTCCTTTTCGCATAGAGGACCTATGTGCAGCTATGACATGTGAAGATCAGAGTAACTTACTAATTGAAGTACACATAATGTTACTCAAATCACTACTACGAGAAGAAGATGCTCAGCAGACCCATTTTGGTCCACTTGATCACAAGGATAGTGTAAACATAACTTTATTTTTGCTGGATGTGATGACTTGGCCTGAAGTGCTAAGAATTTATGTTGAAAGTGATAAATCTTTCGATCAAAATGTTGTTAGGATAATGAATTCCTGTGAATATCCATTCACAACAGTGGAAGACCGGCTAGCAGTGTTGCAATTCTTGTGCAATCAATTTTTGATCACCAATCCAGTTCGCGAGGACTTGCTGAGTGAAGGTAAGTTTCACTTATTTATTTAGTCTAAATTAAACCCAGTAAAAAAAATGTGGACACTGCAGGACATCAGACTACACATGTTGACCCTGTTGTCACCCTTATTTATCTTATAATCGCACTAGCTTTTATCATGCAAATGGGTAACCTGACATGGTGCTGTCTGTACCAAAACAATGACATCTAAACATTTTATGAATGAGGTTTGATTTTAATCTATAATACAAATTGTTCAGTGTTTATTAGCACTAAAATTATATAAATTATATTTTAATTAATAATAAAAATATGCAAAAAACTCAAAACAATAACATTGCTTACTCTTTTTATCCCCAAAAGTATACAGATAATTATTTTTATTGAAGGACTATCTTACAAAAGAAATAATTAGGTTATAATTATAACCCATGAAAGTGTAGTGTAGTATGTGTATCTTGGACTTCTTGGACCCCACATCCCTTAACAAACAAATAAACCTTTGGATTACTTAATTTAGTGTAAAAGCCCAATTTGGCATTATATGCCTTTTATATCTGCATCAGCAGAATGAAATAAGACAAATGAGTTTTAACTGTATAATTTTAGTAAGCTTAATTAAAGCTTAGCTTGTGTAATTAACACAACCAAATAGAATTTCTTGCTACAATATACAATACAGGCACTATTACAATCTTAAGTACCTGATACCTCACTACATTTTTTTGTAAATGAAGTAGTATGTCCATAGAATGCTTTGGACATTTAATGTCTTCTATGCAACAATTCTCAAAACGGTGTCTAGATCAGAACGCCCTCCCTAGGCAAATATCTAGCGAGAAGTCATGTTTTAGTAAAAAAACACAAAAGTTTAAGGAATGTCAGAGATCTTTGGTTAAAAAAAGTCATCAATAATAAGAATACATAATATTGACAGACTGAAATGAGTAAATTTCATGATAGGGTAGATGACTGATATAAGGTTGAATATTATATTTATTGAGACTATATACATATATGATAACAGTATTAAAAATGAAATGGTCCAAAAATAAAAAAACTTACAGCCTACCAAACATTTTGGTCTATTTATTTTTTACAAAACGAAATTTTCTTTGAATACTTTAATTTCTCAATATACTTTGACTGGTGTTGTTTTAATAAATTATTTTTTGACTGTCACCAGTGCTAATAATTTTAGCAGCGCAACCCATCAGAATTACTACCTTATTATTTTATTATACTTATCGGTACACCTGACTTAATGATGTTTTAGCATTAGAGAGGTCAAAAATATGGAGAGTAGTTGTAAAAAAGTAAGCCTGTAAGGTCCTGGAGGGTGACAAAAACCAGGGATTTCATAGAAAACAAGGTTTTTTTAATGTTGTGTGGGAGTGAATGACTGCAGCAAGGTGTACAGATAATTCTAATAGGCAAACGTTTTTTTAAATCATATTACATATACTCAGCAATATATTATCTAAATAAATAAATTTTATATTTGTCAACTACACAATTAGAAGGCAGGAGAGTGATACCCTACTCTTCCATACAAACAAAGTCATGAGTGGACAGCTAGTATTATAGGCCTTGTATTCATTCAAATCTGTGAACAATTTAAATATTTTCAGTTCCTATTCATTATGATGACCACTGTCGAGTTTGTCACCGCCTTGGAGATCTGCTGTGCTGTGAGACTTGCCCAGCTGTTTACCATTTAGAATGTGTTGACCCACCACTGGGCGATGTTCCATCAGAAGATTGGCAATGTGCACTTTGTAAGATACACAAAATTGTGGGGGTGACTGACTGTCTTCCTGATGCAGAGAAGCAAGGCTTGCTCTGCAGGCATGAACACTTGGGCTTTGATAGACATGGTAGAAAGTATTGGTTCATAGTGCGGCGCATATTTGTGTAAGTGTAACTATATATCTTGTTTATCTTTTGCTACATAACAAAAATAAAAGATGCAAATCCATCTCTGACTGTAACATAACAACTTTTTCCTAGAAATCTCAATTCGAAAATAAGGCAGTATTTCAAAACTTGGTCTTACTTAAATTATCTGAAGTCTTACTTAATTACACTAATTATTTGTCGATTTTTACTCTTAACTTAATCCTGGAAATTTTAGTGAAGCTGAAAATGGCGATGTCTGGTATTATTCAACACCAGTGCAGTTTGAAGAACTGCTATCAAAACTAGATGCAAGTGAGATGGAAGCTCCGCTGGTTCGTGAGCTTCTGGAAATGAAACATGAAATACTCAGACAAATGGAAATAACAGACAAACTGACAAACCAAGCCAAGGGTAATAGAAAATCCTACTTAGAAATTGAAAACAGTAACATCTTAAAGCTAAGAAAATTGAAGGAGGAGAAATTGCAAGAGCAAAAGGCTGGAATAAAACTTGATGATGAGAAAATTCCCAATGATTCAAATCTAGGTAGTGATGGTGATGTAGTAAATGAAGTTACAATAACCAGTGAAGATGCGGCTCAGGATGATGATGATGAGGACATGAAAAAAGCTAAAAATAATGTGAATATTAAAATGAAAAAGAAAAATGAAGAAAGTAAGATTTTTTTAAATATTAAACAAAATTGAAAATTTAATAACATGGACCTGTATAATAATATATGTATATTTTTTTCAGTATCTGAGAGAGTAACAAGGTTGAAATCAAACCAAATTTCTAATGGAACATATCTTTTCAAATTAGGAAATGAAAATAATTTCAAAAACTATGTAAACCAGTATACCAATAACCCATTAGCATTGAACAAACCTCAACGAAATGAAGAGAGAGACAAGAAGCGATATATGTCCCACAAATTTTCTCTATCTTCAGCACAAGATTTTAAATGGATTGGACTACTCAATGGTAATGCTCATTCTCATTAATAATAAAAAAATTAAATACAGTTTATTATAATTCTAAATTGTTGTTGTTATATTGTAGTTGAAGTATGCATTTTTTTTACAGCAACAAAGCCTTTGCTAGTAGCTACACTGAGGCAAACATTACTGCAACTTGAGTCTAATATTGTGTTGCAATTTATGCATCCCCATTGGTCTATGTTGAGAAAACCTTGGGTCCAAGCAGTGCAGCTTTGTCAAGCCCCCAAAGATTTCGCAAGAGCACTTTGTGTACTACAGGTATTTATAATTTAAGAAAATTAAGTTTTTTTTTTAAACAAAAAACAATTTTTTTTATATTTCCCAATATTCCATAGGCCTGCATTAAAAGCGTGGTGTGGGTTCCTGCATGGCATGAGCAACTAGGCCATGTAAAATTAATCAGGACCACCGCGGCGGAGCGAGAAGAGCGCAAAAAACTTGATAAAAGAGAGAAAAAGGAAAAAGATGAAGAAGAGGAGCGCTACCGTACGGCCTACAACTTTGTGAAGTATTCACTTGGCCTTCGCCATCAGGTAAATAACATCTTGAAAGATTCTCTGCTTAACCGTTTTTGTGAGTTCTCATTTTCTTATATTGTAACTATTTTAGGCATGGAAACAAAAAGGAGAAGAATACAGGATTCATGGCCAGTGGGGTTGGTTGTGGAACTCCGTTACAAGGAAGTTTAAGAAGAATACTGTTCCTCTTAAGCCAACCCTGTCTCATGGTCCTGCTAAAATTGCAGTTAGAGTTAGAGAAGGTAGCATTATAAAGGTGCTTGCTGTAGAACCCAAGACTTATGAATACTTGATGTCAAATGACTCTGCTGACAAAGATGTATTGGATAAATGTAAGTAATACTTTTGTTGTTGTTTACGGCACATAAATCATTGTCAATAGCATCACATTTCCCCTATTTCCTGTGGCTATGGTAAGAGATGCATTGCAATTGTAACCCAATCTTTAGAAGTGGGCTTTGTCCAGCAGTGGATTAACCATGGGATGAATTTTCTCAGTAAACTGTGTCTATACTTGTGCGTAATAAAACCGAATACTTTGAAAAGCGTACAATTATTTTGGCTTCCATTTAGTTTTTTTGCGAAATGGCGGCGCACGGTAAGACCTATGTCCTTTATATTTTTATGTTCGCATAAGTGCCCCCAATCGATTATGTACGGTTTCATCGTGCTCCGCCACTATAAAAATGGCGGCCGGTAGGTATGGTCAGTCTTCGAACAAAACTAATCTCCTTACCCCTTTAATTTGCGTAGGGAATGCTTCACTTTTACGTTTTAAATAAATGTTTAATCTTTTGTAGTACCGCCTTCCATGCGAAACCTAAAATTGGAAAAAGACGTCGAAGACTTTGAAGAAATTGATGTCGAAAAAGCACTGAGCTCTTCAACAAGGAGATACTATCCAAAGATTGCGAGGAAATCCAAACTTGACGATCTCCTAGCACGACGTACATATTTAAAATTTATGGAGGAAAAGAAATTAGCGAATTTATTAGCTAATGTTAAAAAGGAAGAGATAGACATAAAAAGCGAAGACGATAAAAATATAGATATTGAGAATGATGAACCAGAACCTGATGTGACGTCTATTTGTGATCCAATAAATGAAAGAGTGGAAATAAAACAAAAGTCCCTCAATCCCACAGTCTCTAAGAATGTAGATTCCCTTAGAGACCAATACCAAAGCATCAACCAGTTAACTAAACGTTATCGATGTTATTCTTCTGAATGCAAAGAAATAGATCCTACTGCTTTAGTACAGAGCTCTGGTATTAAAGTCAACTGTTATTCACCCTTGTGTATCAAAAAAGCGAAACTTTTAAATGAAATGTTTACTTTGCTGAAAAGTGGAGCTGTAAATTCTTCTCTCACAAATTCAAAAGAAAACACTAAAATGTCAATTCTAGAACAGTACTTGCTTGGAAAGAGTTCAGCACAGACAACTAATTCTAATGAAAATATATTATCAGATTTATTGGCTGCAGTTGCATGTGCTCAAGAATGCGACGTCAAAAATACGGATAGTTTTGTAAAAAGAAAGTTTAGTAGTGAAGATTTAATTCCAAAAACGGAACAAGATGATGAACATATTTTGAAAACGGAAAGTACACTCGAGGAATCGGCAGTTCCAGCTGTTGGGAATGAAATGGACATTGACATATCATGCAATAACACTGACGAAAATGAAGTTGAAATTGGACCTCTTAAAGAACTAACAGATAATGATCAACAAGAACAACAAACAGGAGATAGTGCTGCAACAGAGGCTGATGAAGACAAGAGTAGACCACCAATACCAAAGTTGAAAATAACCAGGGGTCGATCTGCTAAGATGGCGGCCAATGCTGCAGCTAACAGTAATAAAGAAGGATACAAATGTTCAGTTACAACTCCTAAAGATGAAAAACCAAAATATCGCGCTACTGTTAACCGACGGTTTGGACATACGAAACAAAAGAGGGATGACAAGACAATAAAAGAGGAAAAATCAGAAGGTGGTGTTGTAAGAGTATACTCTGCAGAATTTCCCAGGGGTAAAGTTTACCTTAAAAGAGTTCAAACTTCATTGGTAGAAAAGAAAAAAAAGAAAAACCATATGAAGTACCCTCTTTGTTCTTCATTCCATACTAAAAGTAACGCTAAAACGATTATGGTGTTATCACATCATGAACTAAAAAAACTAAGTCGGCAAGCTGGGCATACGAGTGTGCCCGGCTTCAGTCACAATGCAAAACCGAATCAAGCAGTGTGGCCCTATCCTTGTCCCAGACCTTTATTCAAAACTTGTTGGTTATACCGCACAGTCAATCTGCAGTGGCTAGCTAGTGCTGCATTACAGTTACGTATACTGTGGGCGTGTTTGCGATGGGATGACATGTCAGCCAAAGCTGCCACCGGCGACGGAAAACACCAGCTTACTACTGACACAGAGATCGTGTCCCTGGAATTGTTGAAGCACCGCCATGTCGGGCAATTTTCTGAGCGTACACAGTACCTCCGGCGACGTGTGGTGATACCTCTAGAACTGCCTAAGACTGTACGTGAAGTGACTTCGATACGCAGCGGGCTTAGAAAGAGGAAGCGAGCCGAATCTCCCCAGAATACTGAGCCACAGGTAAAGTAAATCTTTATGTTGATACTGATCTTCTGTGTTATTTGTTCTGGATATATGGATGATGCATTTGTAACTTATTGATAGGTGTCTGAAGAATGGGTAGACGAAGATAAGTTAGAACTTTGGGAAGTTCGTCAATACGGTGAGCGAGCGGAGCGGGCGACGCCGGTGACGCGGACGTCGACCGGCAAGCTGCCGCAGCGTAACATGGGGCCGCTGCCCAACGCCGCAGACATCAAGGACAAGATGGAGCAGCAACTGAGGGAACAGAGGGCCGCGCACCAGCAAAAGAGAGCGCTTGAATTGTCTCAAGGTAAGGATAACGTCTCAAATTTTCTTGTAACTGTCATTTACTACCTTTTAATAGAAATAAGCAGTGCTTGCTGTGTCGTCTCTCACTTGTTTGTTTATTCATGTATGTTTCTTGTGTATGATAATGTTGTTATACTTGGAAGTAATTAGGTGTTTTCTGGAAGAATTTTCTTAACAATGATCAGTGATTTTCAATGTTTGAAATTTATTGATTGCATTGTTAAATACATGGGGTGGTGACTTTGTTAGTTAGCGAAACATTAAGGGTTGATTCTACCCATGAAACTGAACAACTTTCCCCAAAAGAACACATATAAAGAATAAAAATCGACTGTCCATTCTAATGTAATGGAAATGACGATAGGCTCTTTCATTAGTCGCTTCCTATCTTTAAATATAAATAATAGTATATTGTGCAACTCGGAAATAAAAGACGGATTTTAAGCGAGGGCCAAAGTTGGATCACGAGCAAATAAAGGATTCTACATTATTGAATCACGAGCGTAAGCCAGTGATTCAAGTGTTAGAATCCTGAATGACGTGAGTGATTCATAGCCCTCGATGAAAATCCGTTTTATTCAAGAGTTGCACATTATATTTTATACCATGACCTCGAGAAAAAGAAAGATTTAAGCGGAAAATAAACATTTAATCAAGAAAAAAGGAATGTTACATTAATGAAAATGTACAGAGGCCAGCGCATCAGGTTACCCCATTTTCATCTTATCGCAACGGCACAGAGTGCACGCTTGTGGTAACCTGATGTGTGGCCCTCTGTACATTCAAATTTGAACAATTACTAAAGTTTAGAGTAATTTTCTTGTTGTCGATAGGGTGTCAATCTGTGACGAGATATTTATTTCTTGTCGACGTATTACTAATTAGTGACAGCAAAGAACACACATTTTTATTTTAAAGTTTTAAATCTGTCGAAAATGTTGACTATTCAAATATTGAAGAGTTATCTGCGCAAGGAGTTTGAATTTCGAATATTCTTTGCGATGGAGGTCGATGTCTATCCATTGGAGTGTTCGAAATTTAAACACCAAAATTGACAAAAAAAATGTTCTTTTTACGTGTTTTGCGGGAGAAAAAGAATCTTTTTAGGGTTCTAAATTAAAATACCAAAACTGTGACTAAAAGAGCTCTTTATCCCCAATTTTCAGTGATAAAAAGAAGCTTTCTAGAGGGGGAATGGTATAATAGTAGATTACCCAACAAGTGAAAAAAAGGTGAATTTTTTTCGAGGCATTGAGTTGTATCCCAAGAGAAGCGAAGGATTCTAGATTAGAATCCTGAGCGGATCGAGGGATACAAGAGCTGAGATGAATTTTTTTTCACGTGTTAGGTACTCTACTTTTTACCATTGACTACGAGAAAAAGAAAATAGTTACTCTGTGACAGTAAATTATCAACAATAGCTGCTGCTTTAACGCGAAATGACTCTGGAACGAGAGGTTCACTTTCATCACTGGATGTTGAACTCATTTTATGATTTTGAGACAAAAAAAAACAGAAACTTTTAATTGCATGAAAATTGCACAGAAAATTGGTTGAATTCCTTATTCTAAATTTAAAATTTTTAACCGAGCCATATTCCATACAGCCAAGTTTTAGTACGTTTTTATAGCGAGAGTATGCAACCTCCTTGCACATTTTCTTTTGTTTTCCTACTAAAATCCGTATATTCGCGCATGTTCCAAATTCAAAATGTTTTATTCACTCAGTGAAATAAACAGCGTTTGAATTTTTGGCGGGAACTCGGCGTGAGGGGTTGTTGTGCCGATTGAATTTTTGTTTATTACATTAAAGAGTGGTTTAATGTGTAATATTGATAGTGTATTGTGCAGTAAACTAACTTTAAACAGTGTGGTGATAAAGGAATTCAAGTGATACAGTGTATCTGCTCCGTTTGGTTCCGACAAAGATCCCGCAGCAGTGCTTCTTGCCGCCATAGTTTTTCGTAAAAAACACTATCGGATTACGTAGGACCTGAGAAGCCTACTTCATGTTTTATTGACCTGACCTGAGAATACTTCATGTGTTATTGTTGCTTTTAAGCTGATGGTCTCGTTACCAATGCTTTGTCAAATTAAAAAAAAAAAACAGCGTTTTATTCACTGTTTTTGAAGAATAACGGACCCTTTTTCGAGGGGCAATGTAAAAAACAAATTGTGTGTGAGATATCATCGATTTTTTTTATTCGTATGAAAGGCCTATCAATGCCATTATGTATGAAATATAACATCGTTCAAAAGTCCATCGTGGTTTCGCTGGGTGGCACGTATCCAAAAGATCGAATTTTCCATGACTCTGGCGCTTAAATCAGGCTAAATTTGACCGATGGCACGCGGTATGTTGGCTTTGAGGGCTGCCGTGGTTTGTGGCTTGTTTGCATAGAGCTACGACTTAAAAAAAACCCACAAAAAAGTCTAACGGGGTCAAATCGCACGATTTCGGAAGCCAGTTCAAATCACCCTTCTCGTGAGACGATCGCTACTCAGATTGTCCAGCGTGTTATTTTAGCTGTGAGGCAGATAGCGCCGTCTATTAAAGCCACATGTTGTTGGTGTCCATATTATCCAATTCTCGTAAAAGATGTTGGTAATCATCGAAATTGTAGTCTGCGAAAGGCCAAGTTCTTGTGACCGACGTGAAATCGACTGCCTCGGATTCTCCTCCACACTCACACGGACAGCGGGGATGTTTTCGGTAGATCTTGCGATACGGGTGTTAGTGGACTGTTTACCGAACCAGTGGACTCAAACTTATCTGCCACATTACGGATAGTCCTCTCAGCAGGTTGATTATGGCTGCTGTAAAATGAGCGAAGCGCGCGCGGATCGCTGCCCGAAAGAACACCCATTTTGATGATGTTATTTTGTTATTTGCACATATTATTGGACGCTATATCCGGTCATTATGATTTGGCAAAACAGACTTAATAAATGACTGTCAATTTGACATATGTAGCTTCAACAGTATGGCCGCTATCAACTTTCAAAGTTCGGAAGTCCTTAATGGAAGACCCTTTATATTTTTTTTTATATTTCCTAAGTTGTTCAGTTACATGGGCTGATTCATATGCTTAAGTTTTGTTAACTAATTTAAAGTCACACAATAAACAGCATCGTAAGCAACGGTAGTAATCATGTGAATAAATGTATTCTTTTTTAGATAAAACAAAAACCACCCCGAATCAGTACGCCGGAAAGAGTGCTATTACTTCTTTACTTGCTAACAACGTCACAACTCCCACTGGTCAGAAAACTGTGATCGGCACCAGAAGAATTATAATGACGAAAGGCGCCGATGGTACGACACGGGTGATAAGCCAACCGATCGCAGGTACTCCAAAAGTGGTGCCGGCAGAGAATGTGCCGCCACCGAAAGCTGTGGTAACACCGGCGAAAGATGGTCCCCAAAAAGTTCAAATTATCCGGGCGCCGGATGGGAAAATGCAGGTGCGGGGATTGTTGGCGGGACAACAGCTAATACAAATGCCAGATGGGAAGCTGAGTATAGTGATGGCTGGACAGCAAGTTATAGCGGGGCAGCTGGTGGCTACGACGCCGGCTAAGGCGGTGGAAACGGGGGAGAGTGGGGCGTCAGTGGTGGCTAAGAGCAACGCAGAAGCGAAAGTGTTGTCATCTCCGCGGGCGCCGACGCAGATCGTGCTGCAGGGCAGCCGGCCGCTCGTGGTGCAGCCGCAGCAGCAGGTGCTCGTGCCGCAGCAGCAGGTCGTCGTGCAGCAACCGCAACAGGTAAACATGTTCATCTCTACAAACATTTAAACTCGACTTCTTAGCTTGTGCTTAGTTTAATTAAGTTGCAATTTTTGAAGTTGTCTATAAGTTTACTAGCTTTTCGCCCGGGACTTCGTTCCCGTGGGAATTTTTAAAAATTATGGAGCCTTTGTGTTATTCTGATGTATAAGCTATATTATTGTAAATTTTCATAAAAATGTAGTAGTAACTAACATCCATACACACAAACTATCGCGTTTTTAATACTAGTAAGGATTGGAATAGAAATACTAATTAAATTAAATTTAATACTTAATAGGGAAGGAAGGTAAAACAATCGCCCTATATCATAGAAATGTGCGACGCGGTCCAGCTGGGTTAAGATAGATGCGCACTGTAACTTATTTTATCCAACCAAGGAAAATTTGACTTAAAGTGAAGGAGCAACAGTTAGCAATTATTCAATCAATTAATGTATTTATTGTGGAAAGTAGGTAATACAACAATTGTTTGTAGTGTTCCAGCTATATCCCGCCTCCCAGGCATACAAAATATTAAAAATATGTTATTGCCTACAGACTGGTCATTATTTTTTATTACTCATCATTGTTGTGTAGGTACAGAATAAGTTATTTATGTACATGCCTATATAATATATCTATATAGTGACTCATGAATCGTTCCTCTCAATTAAAGGGATGTCTGGAAATGATTGCTTCTAGTGTTAAGGCCGCCTTTTGCACTTTGTGTAATAATATCCTTTCTTTGTTTTGTCTTTCTTGTGCAAAAAGTATTAATTCACTAGCTTTCCGTCCGGCATTTCGTTCCCGTGGAAATTTGGGAAAATTATGCAGCCTATGTGTTAATCCAGGGTGTCAGCTACCTCCGTACCAAATTTTATCAAAATTGGTCCAGCGGCTTTGAGTGTGAAACAGTAACAAACATCCATCCATATGTCCATACATATAAATTTTCGCATTTATAATATTAGTAAGAGTTCATTAATTAAAGGTTGCATGTACCCAGGTGGTGGTACAAGCGGGCGGTCGCGGCACGCTGCAGCCGCGCGTGGCTAATGTAACAGCCGTGTCGGGGGTGGGGGCGGGGGTGGTGGTGTCGGGGCAGCTGGTCCGCGCGGCCCCCCGCCCCACCGCGCCCCGCGCCCCGCGCCTGCGCGCCACGCCGCAGCAGATCGTGCTCAACAACCCCGTGCTTGTACAGCAACTCGCCGCCGGCAAGATACATCTCGCCACCGTCAACGGACAGCAGGTAACACTCATACTTTCGTATAACCCGTACCAGTTAGAGACCAACCGTGTGGTGATCGGTTGAGAATAACACCACCCCATCTCTTTCGGTGGGTGTCGTAAGAGGCGACTAAGGAAACACAAATGAGACCTGCCTCCTGGATTACTAGTAATCCATCCCAGGCAACGACACTTCATTTTTATCTGAATGTGATTTGTCGTCCTATGGTCTCATGCGGTGTGGTAGGCTCTGTAAGGGCTGTCTGGTTCGCGACCACCCTCCTACCGAAGTCCGACGCCAAACAGCTTGCTGTGTTCCGTCGGTGCGTGGGAGTACCAGTGCCTTTATAGGCATTTTCTGGGTTTTCTCGCTCCATCGTCGACCTCATCTTTAACCTTTATGGTCAAGATTGAGGTCAAGAGTTAACCCATCTTATAATAAAATAAAATAAAAACCGTATTCTACATCATTCGGATATTCGACAACACTTTACCCGACACTGTCATCTAAATAACTCAAGAGAAGGAGCTTTTCCGAGCGTCCATGTCGAATTGAATGGTGTAGAATACGGGTGCTGGGCCGATGACGTCATCTTCGCTGTACGGTGTGCGCAATGATAAATATTCCCCTGATTTAACAGGTGTGCGCTCGTTCCCCTGATTTAACAGCGCCAGATTATTTTCTCTTGGGTTATTTAAAAGACAAGGTGTTATTATTAACCTAGGACGATCAAACAGCTGAAGGCCAACTACCGAACTGAAATACGGTTGCTAACTCCTCATGTTCTGAGGAATGTTATGAGAAATGCTCTCGAAAGAACCAGTGTTTGTGAGGCTAAAAATGGTGGTCATTTACGTGATGTAATTTTTAAAACCAAACTTTAAAATATCTCCTTGAGTGTTATTTTTATTATCATAATAATTCAGATGAATTAAAAAAAAAAGTTGTAACCTATTGCGACCCCGTGTGACTTGTATTTTCGCCACCCTGTATTTTCGCAGTGTATTCGACTGGCAATAAAAACGCATTTGTATCCAAACAGGTTCTGATCCGACCGACGGGCAACAACCAGGCGCAGATAGTAGCTCACTTCGGTCAAAGCCCCGCTACAGCCGCCCCCGCCCCCGCTCCCGCGCCCGCGCCCGCCCCGCCGGTGACCCCCCTCCGCGCTGCCACTCCCGTCCAACCGCAGCTCACCGAAGACCAGATCATGGAGAAGCATCTCCTAGCCGGGCAGCCCCCCGGAACCGTCATCAAAACTGTTACAGCGCAAGTGAGTCATTGCTTTTTTTATATACGTCCCCACCAAAGGGCACGGGCCTCCCTTCGAAACACGAAAAGGATTTAGGCCATATAGTCCACCACGCAGGTCCGATGCGGGTTGATGGACTGGTCGCCCTTTGAAAATGAATTTTCTTAGGTATGGGTCTCATCACGATGTTTTCCTCCACCGTTGAGAAAGTGATAATTATTCATTAAGAAAAGACGAATTTAGTGATACAAGCCTGCACCAGAATTTGAACCGCGGAAGTCTGGCTCATTACCAACTGGGCTATCACCGCTTTTCATAGCTTATTAATTTTAAAATCTACATCCTTTCCCTATTTATTTTATTAATTTAGGAAATCTTACAGCATTACAATAAGGTAAATATTCTCTATAACACATTGCATTCGCCAATTAAAAGATTTCTTAATAAAACATTTTCAATCTTAACAACAACTAAGAAATAAGAAAAGAGTATATAAGTGTGTGTGGGTGTGCGTTTGAGTAACTTCATGTGTGTGGGTGTGTGTGTGAAGCTATCTACAGTATCATAAAATAACTTTCTGCCCGTGGCCTTGTTTACTTGGCAGCCTTGTTGAAGGACCGAAGAGTGATACATACCTATTTTTCCCTCACTAGTCATTAATATTGACTCAAAATAGATGGTCGTTTCGTACAGATATCGGCATTTAGGTTACTAATTAATCTTTTGTCCAAAGGTTATGCAGACGAGCAGTGGGCCCAGTATTGTGTTGCAAGGTTTACATGGATATACACTTACGCCACAACAACTGGCTCTGGTACAACAACAAGTCAAGCAACAATTACTCAAAGGTATGTAAATAGCAAAATAATTTGGTCCCCTTGACTTTTCTCTCTTGGACCCCTAGCACACGGCGTATTTTAAACGCGCCAACGACGCGCGTTTCAGGAACGCGCGTTTTCTGCGGCGTAGATGCCGTTTTTTGCGTTTGCACATATTTAAACGCGCGTAAAACGCGATACAAACGCTCGTGTCAAGCGCGTTCGAAACCCGTTTGAAGCGCGTACAAAGAGTCGGAGGCGGGGAAGAGGGGGGCAACTACGAGCGACTACAGCGCGTTTGTATCGCTGTATCTGCGCGTATACGTGCAGTAAACGCGCGTTTCATGATCGCCCCGTGTGCTGAGGTTACAAGGTTGCGTTCCAATCGCGTTTGAAGCGCGTATATACGCGTAATCTGGTTGCGAAATGTAAAAAAAAAACAACGGGCAGAAGTGAAAACTTGAACATTAACGTTGTGCATTAATATGGACATAAAACAAAATACAGAAAAAGGGTCCGTTATTCTCTCAGGATTCGAACCCTCGACCTGTTGCTTACAATCTGGCAACTTTTCCACTCGACCAAACTGTCTACTTTCAATTTAGTAAAATAGTCTGTCGGTATTTGCGCACTATGTGCGAATAATCGTTGACATCTGTTACAGAGATAATTTTACCATAGGGCTGCCATCCGTCCGGGTTTCCACCCATACTTCAAAGTACACAACGCTGCTAAAGAAGTTTTCACTTCAAAAAAGGTGGCAACCCTATCCTACGCATTTTCGATCACATCTGCGATCACAGTCACGTGACATCTGACGCGGGTTCATCGCGAGTTTAACATTTTTTCCCCATACTAAAAGTGCTCAACGCCGCTATAGAAGTTTTCACTTCAAAAACTTGTGTTATACATTTGAAAGATATAAAAACCAAAATGATTAATTTCAGCCCAAGAGTCTACGGGCAAGCAAGGAATGCTTGGTCCTAGAAAAATGTACCTAGCGGTCCAGCCGGCCCCGAGCGCGCCGCCGCCGCTGACGCCGGTGGCCGCGCCCGCGCCCGCGCCCGCGCTGCAGACAGTGCAGACACTGCAACCCCTTGCCTTACCCACACATCAGGTAATCTATTACTATTAAGACTAACCTGCCATGGGGTCTTTCTCAAAAAAGGTCTCATTTCTTTGGCGCTTATTTCTGATACTAGTCCAATTTGACCGTTTCGAAAACCATATAAGATAAACAAGTACCAAGTTTAGAGTACCATTGTGGACAAATTATGAAGGTATTTTTTAAATACACATTGTTTTTTCTAATAAGATAATAACGATAAAAGCAATGTCGAAGAAATAAGAAAAGAACTGAGAATTACCCCAATTCTGTCGCCTTAGGACTCCTTTCATCTAGAAAGATCACTTTGTACTGATGAACATTCTAAAATATTAGGGCTAGGTTGGATTTTATATTCACTGTGTCGAAAGAATAGTGAAAAACTCAAAGATGTCACTCTTCCCATGAAACTGAACAATTTTCACTAAGGAACCTGTTATCCTTACTTATGTAAAAGTGCGTTTGTTTATTTGTCCTTCCTTTATGACGTAACGGCATTACGGATTTTTGGGATTGACAAAATAGCAACACAAATTGATTGACTTATACTTAATGTACACTTTCATTTCATTGTTAATACATATTCAGGGTGAAATTACTGCTATAATTAGGTTGTTATCCTTATATGAAAGTACGTTTGTTTATTTGTCCTTCATATAACGGATCGACGTAATTTTTTACTCAGAGATAGTTGGGAGCTCCGAGAATTACATAGGCTACATTCCACGCGAATAAAGACGCGGGCGGGAAGCTAGTGAAAATATGAATAATTATAAAATTATAAAGAGCATCCAACCTAATTGGTATACCTAAACTTCAAGGTGATCACCCGAAGGAGCCCCACTATGGAGAAATGAAATGTTGGCGGCCACTGATGAAACTTGCGGCAATCGAAAGATAAAAATATTACAAAACGAAAGTGTTGATTGAAAAAATGACGAAAGTTATATACATTCGGAGATTAGAGCTTTGAAAAAAAAATAATAACAAAAGTACTATTTTATCTTCCTTACGGCATTAAATACTTGTTTTAGCATGGAAACGCATTTTTTTTATTATTGTTTTTTTATTATAAGATACGTTAACTTTTGACCTCAGTCTTGACCAAGATCATAGATGAGGTCGACGGTGGAATGAGTTAACCCAGAAAATGTCTATTAAGGCACTGGTACTCCTACGCACCGACGGAACACAACAAGCTGTTTGGCCTCTGACTTCGGTAGGAGGGTGGTCGCGAACCAAAAGGCCCTTCACAGAGCCTACCACACCGCATGAGACCATAGGACGCTACCTCAGATTCAGAACAAATTGAAGTGTCGTTGCTGGGGTGGATTAATAGGAGGCAGGTCTCATTTGTGTTTCCTTAGTCGCCTCACGGAAAGAAATGGGGTGGTGTTTTTTTTTTATTACGAATGGGTTTGCTCTTGACCACAATCTAGTCTAGAGGCGAAGATAAATTATTGGTGATTTTTCTCAACCGATCACCACACGGCTAACGTGTATTGTGCGACAAGATTAGATTTATAGTATATAGCTATCCTTTTCGTACGGAGTGGCCGCCGCTCGACGCTCTTTAGCCGACTGTACTGTCAAAAGTAAGTCAAGCTTTACAATACCAGTTTAAGCTGAGCTCTGATATATAATGCGCGCCATATAATACAGAGCCGTCTCAAAGTTTAAAGTGTCAAGCTTAGCGTGCTTTTGACTGTACTTAGGTAGGTATTAAAAGCAAAAAAAATGCTTTTCCATGCTCAAACAAGTACTATAGTGTTATCTAATGCTGTAAGGAAGATAAAATAGTATTTTTGTAATTTTTTTTTTCATTTACAAAGCTCTACAGGGCTTAAGGTAAATCACTTTCAACCTCTCGGGTGGTAAATCAGTTCATGAAACTGAACAACTTTCCCAAGGAACAAAGGTCGGAATACGAAAAATTTTTTTTTAGTTCCTATACAAACTGCGTCAACTGATAGCGCATTTTGTATGGGAAGTCAAATTTTTTTTTCATACTTCGACCTTTGTTACTTGGGAAAGTTGTTCAGTTTCATGGACTGATTTACCACCCGAGAGGTTGAAAGTGATTTACCTAAAGCCCTGTATATCTCCGAAAGTATATAACTTAATCCGTTTTGTAATATTTTTATCTGTCGATTGCCGCAAGTTTCATCAGTGGCCGCCAACATTTTATTTTTCCATAGTGGGGCTCCTTCGGCCGATCACCTTGAAGTTTAGGTATACCAGGCTTCATACAAATATGTTCGATGCTCTTTGTATAGTCTCCGACATTCATCGCCTTTAACTTTTAAACGGCTGAAGCAATTTTGATCAAATATAGCTAAGAACCATCTCGATTACGTCAGCTTAAACTAAAAACCGCATCGAAATCGGTCTATTCATTTTAAGAGCTACGATGCACGTCAAACTTACGTCTTTTTTGTCGAGGGTTAGAAATAAACCAAGGCAACTAGCTGATCGCACAAGTTGCATGGAGTGGTGAATTTTTTTATCATTTCGTCTTCAGGGAAAATAATTCAGTTTCGTGGGTAGATTAACATCCTTAAGTTTTATGACTTTTTTTTTACACATACTAATCTTTGTTATATTTTTAACTTAGGTACTTCAAACAAAGTTGTACTTAGGTAAACAATTTTCTTATCTTATTTCTGGATACATCTTGGATTATATTATTACAGTACTGTACCTCTGGTCAATGAAAGACTTGATGATCTTCATTGATTTGATGGTACTCATTTTATTAGCAAAATTTATCACGCATAAAAGAGTTAAAAAGATGTTTGAAACATGAAGAAGGAGCTCTACAAAATTATATTAGGATCGAGATGAGAAATATACTCTCCCTAGTCCGACCAACGATCAAAATAAATAAGTAATAATCATATCTCCTCATTACATATTTTTATTGTAGACCAACAGATCTAGATCTAAACTGTTAAAATTGCAAAATAATAGCCGAACTAAGATATTTCTGTGACATATGAATCTGGCTGTACCTATAATTATAAATGTTTCAAAATGGTACATTGATATTTGCATTCTGTCACGCTTCCAATGTGCATTTTTAGCGAAGACAGGCCCAACTAGTTTATTTACAAATGTGAACTACTGTATAAGACTGGACCTATTGTATGGAAAAAATATTAATTTTAACTGCAATAATATTATTTCCTACAAACAACACCAAAGAGCATTTAAGTAGGTATATTATAATATATAATACATAGTTAAAATAATCATCTGTGTAGTAACTACTCATATTCTGATAGAAGGTATCATAGTTTTTATTATTTATTTCAATTCAGTAAAAATTATATTACAATACAGTATAATTATTATTAGCTTGCATATTTTATAAGTTTCAATGCGTACCTAAATAATATGTTTTGAATATATCTCAGTTACCAACTTACGATAATCATAATCATCACAGTATATGATATAACACGCCATTAGAATTCACTAGTTTCACGGAAAATTAATTCATTTTAACTGGCCCAAAAAACAGACTTATTTTGCTTCAACAATGAACAGTAAATAGATACCGTGAAGCTAGTTAACATTAGTTTTTGTAATGCTGCATTCACATTCTCATAGCTGTGTTCCGAGTCCTGAATTTGAATTCTCACAATTTGTCCAAACTGCTAATAGTAAGAGCATTTTTACACTTCACAGTTTCGATTTTGCATGTTTTACTATTTTCAAAGACTTAAGATCACTTGGTACAATTTTTGAAATGTAATCAGTGTCGCAACAATAAAATAGAATTACGGATTGATTGATTTTTACTGTATGTACACTTTCATTTTGATACCTATTCCAATTACATATTCAGGGTGAAATTACTTCTATAATCAGGTCGTTATTTTGTAAAGAAATTAACTATTAGAGCTTTACAAAAGCATTCAAAATGAATAACATAAATACATTTTTATATGGGAATACTGAATTTTTTTACAAATAATGCTAAAATTAATAAACGGATAATTGAAAGCTGGATAAATTGAAATGCCCGCGAAAAAAACTCCAAGTGTCCTTTACTTTAAAAAATATTCTTCGAATGGTAAGTGTGCTCTTAAAATATGTAATATGCTCTTCATAAAAACTATTGAATAATCGCAAAAATCGCAGTGAATTCTAAAACATTACTGAAATACTCAGAGAACTTAAATTATGTGGGAATCTCGATCTGTAAATGAGGATCACATTAACATACATACTATATTCTTCTATGAGTTTGTGAATGATGCATAATTGCATAAGTTATGTTTATACTTTTGCGTTAACTAGTATTGTCAATTACGTACAAATTTATTTATGTCAGTACAACTACATTTGCTGTCTGTGCGTATTTTAAATGTAAAGCTAAGTATTCCTAGTACATTAAATATAGCCAGTTTAATTTATTACTATAAGCAAAACTCCAATATCTATTGATTACTGGTATAAGAATTGCTCATACACCACCTGTTTAACATATTTTGTATACTAAATAGTTACTACTATTCATTTAACTATGGATGAAAAATTAGTGCAATAAATAACTTGAATAAATTAAATATTACAATTGAAATTGACTTTTATTTAAACCATCCTGTTTAATTTTTGTAATTTTCTTTTTTTTTGTTTTTATAAATTGTTTGTGGGGGTGTATGGGCAATTTTGTACCTAATATGTAATTTAATTTTGAAATTAATAGGTCAAAATTTACATACAAATTTTGTCACAGATTTCACTTGTACTGATATATTCCCACAAACGTAAAAAAGTTTTATTTATTTTAAAAGTTTTCCCTGTCTTATTTTAGAAAACAAAATATTTTTATCATTTTGTCATCACTGCAAATACAATAAGTAGGGCTTAAAGGCGAGAGGTAGGTTGATTCATATTAATTATTAAGTATTAAAATATTTTATGACCTGGGAGGCCTGTTGATAATTTTGGCAATGAATTTTAGGAATCTAATGACGAGAACGAGAAAAAGCCTCTAGTCAACGGGGAAGACGCGGTCGCAGAAGCTGTAAGTCATAAAGAGGCTACCCCCGCCAAACCGGAGGACATAAGAGAAAACAACACCAAGACTGATATCATCAACTCCACAGCAGAAGCACTACATGCCAATAAATTCGTACTAACGCCTGATTACATACAACAAAGTAAGTGGTGATAGATTTGTCTTAAAATTCAAAAGGAGGTTTTGTACGAGTAAATCAAGTATGGTCTCTTACCCACCAATGATAAGATTAACATTAGAATGTATTTGGAAGCCAAATTCAAAGACGACTTGATGCTCATTTATTTTAATGTGATTTATAATTTCCACAGCCATCAAAAGTGCCTTGAAGCAGGAGAATCTGAATCCCGAGATAGAGGAGAAACTGTTGCAACTGCAGCGGTACCAGGAGAAGCAGATGAAGCCGGAGGGGCGCGAGGTGGTGGAGCGCGAGCCGCGGGTGGTGGCGGCGCCCCCCTCGCCCCCCTCCCCGCCGCCCCGCCGCCGCCTCGTCTCCCGCCACGACGACGACGACGAGTGGGTGGACACCAGCCCCCGCAAGCGCCCCCGCCCCTCGCGCCAGCCGTCGCCCCCACCCCCGCCGCCCCCGCGCCCGCCGCCCCGCGTCCCGCCGCCACCGCCCCCCACCGCCGCTGAGGAGCGACGCCGCGCCGCCTCCACACATTCCCGCCTTCAAATGATACTCTTCAAACACAAGGAGATGCTCAAGAAGGATATCATCAAGAAAAGAGGGCTTCTTGAGAAGGAACTTGGTGTTGAAATACAGGTGCGTCATTCTTTGTTACATTACTTTAAATATTAATTAATTTATAAATAAACAATGTGTTGTGACCGTAATGAATGATTGTGTAAGCATGGGGAGTGTGAGATTAAGCATTATATGGACAAGATGTGTGGAAAGCTAAAACAACTAAAAGTACAAATGAAAAAAAAAACACTAACATAGGCTACGTAGATAACTTATCTCTAAATGTTAGGTTAGTCGCTTCATTTTGAAAATCACTTGCAGTGATCATCAAGATTAAGTGACAGACATGAAGACATAAAGACTACAACAGACATAAAGACTACATCTAATAGTAGTACATCAAGCATTCAACAATTTAAACTGTTTTACTCACGTTACTTAAAAAATGAGGTTTTAAATTGTTGAATTATGTGTAAAACTTATCAAGCATAATTACACTATGGGAACAATGTCTCATTACAGAAAGAGTTGTCAGCGGAGTTAGCTTTACGCACGCAAGCGGAGCGCAGTAAGCAGGAGGAGGTTCGCAGCGGAGGCGGCGCGGCGCCCGCCGGCGGCAAGCGGCGCGCCGCCGCGCACGGCGCGCGGGACTCCCAGCGCGGCAACAAGAAGACCAACAAGAAAGAGAAGCTCTTGTGCATTTGTCGGACGCCGTATGACAACACTAAGTAAGTACAATATATAATGATAATAGTAGATTGTTAACCAAGGGCTGTATGACAGCAATTGCATACGAGGTTTTTGGCGCCCGAGCGCAGCGAGGGCGCTAATTAGCCCGAGTATGCAATTGATGCTTACACCCGAGATAAACACTCTGCTTTACATATCGATTGTGAGGTAAGTAAAAAAACAAGAAAGCAGGTTTCTATGAACATTTATTAAAGAGAAACATGTGTATTTAATTAAAATTTCGCGCCTAGCTAGTCGACTGCCTTTTTTACTCTTCACGATTTTATGGCACGCAAGCGCGTCAAATCGTACTGGCCAGTTTGATTTTTAAATCGATTTCAACTAACATACGATGTGACTGCGAAACAAATAGTTCGATATTAAAAATAAAATCTTCATAAATTCTTATATAAATTGTCTTGATTCCGATTCAAGTAAATAATCGATACCGAGAAAAAAAAGTAACTTTTTAAAAATATTCTTCTTGCAGTATTGAGTATGACAGTTCTTTTTTCAAATTCCAAAACCTATGCTGTAATGTTAACATTACATGGTAGGTTTTGAAACCTATGCTGTAATGATATCCATACACCCCGGCATTCAGGGAAGTAAGTGACTACTTACAGAGCAAGAGATATGTAAAAGGCTTTATTTGCATTAAAACAGAGTATACAAGATGGTCGACAAAAGCATGCAAATGGTAAATTAAAAAGAAATTAAATAATGTTAAAAATCAAATGTCAATTCATTAAAATAACAAGATAAAATAAAACAATTAAGTATGTCCAAAAACTTGATAAGAATGTCAAAATAAAATGTCTACAAAATATGTTATTTACATCATATGGTCACTTGGTTTGAAAAAATTCCTTACATTATATGGTTTACTACATTCAATAATCTTACAGTTAGTGAGGTTGAGCAACGTACTCAGAGGCAGGGAACCTAATGGATGACCGAAGTGTTAATTTATCACGAGCGTTTCCGTGCTTCGGAGGGCACTTTAAGCTGTCGGTCCCGGCCAAATGACTACAGTCGTTAGCGGTTTGAGAACTGAAAAAAAACGGTTAGCAAAGTTCGCCACAAACTTGACTATACCTACAGGCCCTACACGATAAAAAGAGTCTGTTCCCTGAACTAAGGATTTACCGAAGTATCTTTAATTAATAAACTTTTTGAAATTTTGAATTTTTTTGAATCTTGTCTGCTAGTGATAAGGTTCAACATAGAATGAACTTAGCCCTTTAACTTGGGGTATTGAGTGTGCATTGTTCACCGAATATGAATGGAAGACTACTTTTAGTAACATAGTATGGATGCCAGGTGTGTGTGTGTACAGTATGCCATGAGTTTGCAAATCCTACGTTATATTACAAATTTCAAATCTGAATTGTCGAATATGTATATTCGAAATTGCGAACACTTTACACACACGCAAAAGGGCCTTTAATTAAGTTATACTCATATGGTTTCAGATTCTATGTGGGTTGTGAGCATTGTAGTAACTGGTTCCACGGCGATTGTGTTGGCGTGACGGAAGAGATGAGCAAAACCATGGAGGAATACGTATGTCCGGACTGCCGGCGAGCTGCTGAGACGCAAGAACTCTACTGTCTTTGCCGGCAGCCCTACGATAATTCACAGTTAGTTTATTTTTCGATATTTTCGTCTAATAAAACAAACACTTTTTAATCGTTTGTTGAACTCTAGTTTTCCCTCTTCATGTAGTAAGTAAGGGAGCAACAGATTGACATGTTTTTTGTACATGAATAGTTGGACAGTAGTAACGCGAATAATGTCGTTCTTTGAAACTTTGTGACTTTGTTTTTTAAAATTTTGTGACAATTTTTATGCAAAACTTTTTCGCGTTACTGCTTCAATAAACATATATTTTTTTTAGATTCTACATATGCTGTGACCGATGTCAAGATTGGTTCCATGGTCGATGTGTAGGCATCCTACAATCTGAAGCAGACAATATTGATGAGTACATATGTCCAAATTGCCAGAAAAATAATTCCGTTAATTTTGCAAATATGAAGGAATTATCTCAAAAAGATTTGGAAAACCTAAGAAGACTTGTAAAACAAATACAGTTACATAAAAATGCCTGGCCGTTTATGGAACCTGTGGACCCTCGAGAAGCTCCTACGTATTACAAAGTTATCAAGGAACCGATGGGTATGTATTTAATTTATTAAATAAGGGAAAGGTAACATAAGGTTTTTATTTAGTAACTTCCTTACAATGAAAGAATCATCCGTTTATTTCTTTTTTGCAAAGACATACGTCTAAAATCCCTTTTAAGTTAAAATAAGTAAAGACTTTAATCACACTGTTTCTAAAAATATTGTATTTAATAATATCTAAGAAATGACCAACGGTAATGTCATTGTTTAATCATTGTAATTGTGTTTCTTTTATGAACTTGTCTGTAGCTATTTGATCTGCCTTCCTTATTTTTTTCGGTTGTCTTCGCTTCTTTTCAGCACCTGTTTTTAATGCATTTAATGACTGCAGAATGTTGGGGAGTTTTCGACACACTGTTTTTATTCAACCCGAGTTCCAACTTTCGCTACAGTTATTTGTGCAATGTTTTTCTCTGAAAATCGGTCACATTTTCCTAGTATCATCATTTTTGAGCCAGTATTTCATATAGCTTACTAGCATTCTGCCCGGGACTTCGTTCCCGTGGGAATTCGGGGAAATCATGTACCCTATGTTCATCACAGATAATGTAGGATTCTAATGGTACTCGTAAAAGAATTTTTCAAATCGGTCCAGTGGTTTCGGAGCCTATTCAATGCAAACAAACAAACAATCAAAATATGTAATAGATTATCTAAAATATGTAATAGATTAACTTTATATAGCTTATTAACTTTATCAAATTTGAAAAATCTTCACTCATACATGGTATGTTTTTTTAATGTAGTTCCACCCTTCACTAATATAATCCGTTATGGCAGTGCACCACATAACATAACCATTGTTACTTTTTTTAAGATACAATTAATTGAAAAAATAAATCATACGTTTCCGTCTTACTATCACTCAACAATGCGTAAAGTCACAACGTTCGTTGAATTTTGAGAGCTGCCAACATCTCCGTGCATTACATACAATTGATCGAATGCAATACTGGAAGGTTACATCACAAAATATATATTCTGTTCTATTGAATCGATTCAGTGTGAAAACATCTTTTTATACTAAAGGGGATCCTGATGAACCGATGAGTTAACCACTGTAACCCCCTGGGGGATCGAACTAAGGGATCCTAGTGGCCGGTATGTTAGGGTAGGCAGAACATCATGCGGCTTGTGAACCACTTGACACCAAGTTTGCTAAACATTCTGAGACTTATTAGATGAAACGAGAGTATAGTAGTGAAAGCTTGTCAGCCTTTCGCTCACGATACAACCCTCGCGTCTCACTGACTTCTATAATATGTCTGTAAGAGTTGGCAGCTGGTACATTCAAGTTTTCTTTCACTTACAGTCGATAATAATCATGTAATGGTGCAATAATCGTAAGTTTTGTGATAGTTATACACACATGACCTTTATTTATGAGTCAAACGAAAGATAGGATTTATTTATTTATTATTTCGTTGTTATTTTTGACTGAATGAATGAAGATTTTATTTAATCAGCCCTTAAAGTATTTCGAAAGTTAAAATTTCACTGTACAACCAGTCCCTTGTGTTTTTAAAGACTTTGCTTTATTTAACTTTGTTTATACATAAATGTATCTTTTGATTTCAGATCTGCAAACTGTGGAAAGAAAAGTAAATGAACAAAGTTATAGTACATTGAGTGAATTTATTGGTGATATGACTAAAATTTTTGATAATTGCCGTTATTTTAATCCTAAAGACTCAGAGTTTTATCGTTGTGCAGAAGGCTTGGAAGCATTTTTCGCACAGAAAATAAAGTATTTCCGCGAGAAACTATTTGAAACTACTCAATGATAGCAGTGCCAGTGTACAGTTTACCGATAAGTTGTGATGAGTTGAGTGTGAAAAACTGAATGAAATGCAAATCATAATTAATAATAATTATCTTTATATATTGTTGCCCATGATCTGTAACATCTTGTAAATTGTAAACAATGTGATGAAATGCAAAGAATAATTTATGTAAAGTGTTATTGAAGGTATCTATTGAGTATGTCAGTTTTGTTTCATATTAAGTATTTATTGTATTTATACAAGCTTTAAATACGTTCTCCCACTATAAAGCTGATGCTCTTTAGGTATAAAATTTGACAGAAGAATAATAGTAAGTTTTGTGACATATTATGTTAGCTGATATGAGTTAGCAAGTTTAGTTAGTTTAGTTGTAGTAGTTCTTAGATATAAGTAAACCTATTTGTGTAAGTAATAATTTTTTAATAATATACATCTGTATGATGCTTTCAAATATTTAATTTCCTACTTTTTTTCAGTCTCCTCCCATTTAATTTATAGGAAGTGGCCTGTACAAAAGCACTAGTGCACTACATTAGATTGAACAGTTTTTAGCCCCCGATAAAGAAATAGGGGTGTTATTAGTTGACGAGTGTATCTGTCTGTGGCATCGTAGCTCCTAAATGGATGGATCGATTTTGATGCGGTTCTTTTTGTTTGAGAGCTGGCAACGAGATAGTTTTTAACAATATTTTAATTAAAATCGTTTCAAAGTATAAGCGATTAATGCTGAGGGTGATACAAAATTTTAAAAAGAGTTATTGCTAAAACAATTTAAATTGTGTGCTTCATGCTTACTTTAGAAACAACCCAACTTTTTTCATCCTTTGTTCCTTTTAAAATTATTATTATTTATTTAATTACAGATATATTACTCACAATATAATCACAATTAATCAACAACTTAAACAGCAAGAGGGCGGTCTGCTGGCCAATCGCGCTAACAATGTGGATTTATGAAACGCGGCTACTACTTCACAGCTTTTTTTGACAAAAATAGTATGTCACGATAGTATTTTTGCAAAAAATGTGAATTGAAACGCTGACAAAAAATGGAAAATCGCGTTTCAATCCACATTTTTAGTGCGATTGGCCTGCTGGTACTCGTGAAAAAAGGCAGTAAACGCTACAAAGACTCCGGGTATTAAATGCCATGATGTCATAATGTGCAAGAAGCCAGATGGCACGAGTGTCAAAATGATTGAGGTCGAATTTATTGAAAACGTCAAAATCTTAAAACGATCTAATGTAGAAATGCAGTGACGACAGAAATCCCTGACGCAATATTGTATGAGTGTCAAAATGTACAAATGTTGGAATGCAGTGATGGATGCCAGAAATCACAAACGCAATACTGCCGGACAAAATGTATATGTTGATTAGATTTTATTTTATTTATTTAACATCTTTATATCTATCATTACAGTTTATAATGACCAATTCGATAGAGTAGGAACACAACTGAGTAATTAATTAACCTAATGCTTATAAATATTCATTTTATAGCTTAATAAGTGTTAAGTAACAGAGTAACCTTTGCGAATTCACTCATAGAGCATGATAATAAATCCGTCATTTCTGCAACCTCATTCAACACATGCATGATTCTCTCGTGAGCGGGGTGTTGTCCATCAGCTTGGTCCGGCCGCGAGGAACTGCGAACAACCGTGGCCTCCTTTGTCGCTGTATATAATTATCCGGAACTGATAAGTGTATATTTTCCAGCACACCTGTATTAAAAGCTTTCCCCCTGAGAACTTTAAATATAATTTAGGCTAAAGAGAAACCCCGTCGCACCTCCAGCGTATTATAACCGACCATGCCGAGCACAAATAAAGTGGGATACATTAACGGGTATAGCAGATAAACCCCATAAAGTCTAAAGTATAAATTTTGGATGCGTTCTAACATCGTTATATATTTAGACTCATGAGGAGCCCACACAACCGCGTTAAACTCCAAGTGACCACTGACCAATGCAGCATATTAGAGCCTTAACCGCACTAATTCCCTTAAAACCCTTTGTCTGCCTGAGAATGAATATATGTATATGAGAATGAATATTCTTCCTTCTTAGCAATAGGTACCTAAACCTACAGATTTTCCATGAGTTATGCCTTAAGACTGGCATCAGACCTCCGCAAACGTAGAAAGAAGTTAATAAATAAGTTGGCCACTCACTTGACTATACCTACACGATAAGAAGAATAATAAATAAGATTGCATATGAGAAATAAGAATCTTAGAGGCGAGTACCCGGGGCTCGAATCTTTAACGTATAATTTAAGTCTGTTCGATTTGCAGTAACTATCTAGGTAATCATAAAATAAAGCTGTAACGTCGTCGTCGTGCGCCACTAGAGGGCTTCTAGAAATATGTGTAGTTCTTCGCTCACAAAAAAATCTGCTCTTGGTTGGCTGGCGTTGACCGTGACGGTTGGCGCTACAGAGAAAAGGTCTATAATAAGTACGCAGCAGTGGGCTAAGATGATTTTGATACCTGGATTTAAAAAAAATTAAATCATTGGGAAGAGTATTTAGAGCAGTGTTTCCCAAAGTGGGCGATAACGCCCCCTAGTGGGAACTGGAGGCCTGGAGGGGGGCAATAAGGGGCCATCTCGTTTTACTGCGCACCAACCCGACGACCATCATAGCGCTTAAAGAAAATATCGTTCGCGAGATTAATGCCATCCTAGCACCTTTGCTTCAGCGAGTGGCACGGAATACTGAGGCCAGATTTGAAGAGTGTGTCCAATGTGATGGACAATATTTTATTTTACGTTTAACGTAAATGACCTTACATATCGTTCAGTGTAAAAAGTCTGCCTGAAATAAAACCCGCATTTCTTGTCTTTATAAATATATTTTTTTAATTATCTTTCAATGTTGTTTTAAATCCAATTTCGTTAAATGAGTCTAATTACTCGTAGTTAATGAGGTTTTATGGTGAAAAAAAACGGGGGGCGCTACAAAATAACAGATTTTCAAAGTGGGCGTTAGACGAAATAAGTTTGGGAACCTCTGATTTAGAGAGATGTAAGAATTGCTGTATTTGAAGGATAGAAAAAAAGAAAAAGAAATTTATTCACCATATAAAACAGACACCAAAACAGCATACAAATGAATAAATGTGGTGAAAAGGTAGACTAGCAAGACTAACTATATTTCGTAGCTAGACTTTTTCGTACAGAAAAATTATACAAGTACCTATTCTTCATAGATTTTAAGATCGACATTTTGAAATAAATACTCGTCCAACCAAGTGCTTTGAATTTTTTCTTGAAATCTAGTTAGTAGGTAGGTAAGTATACGTATTTACACTGAACCTTATTGGGTTCCTTTACTTACTGTTTTTAATGTGGACTTGCTGGAAAAAAATAATTATACTGCCAACCCGCGTGGCTTATTTCGGCACTGCAAGGTCTTGATTTTAACTAGACCTTCGCTCTACCTTCCGTCAACAAGTTATAAGCATTTTCTTTGGGCAGTGCCGAAATAAGGCTTGTTCTTCGGCACTGCTCAAAAAGAATTACACCACCTAGCGAAGATCTGATTACTTTAATTCCGAGCCTTGATTCTTCTGTGAGCAAAATGTAAAAAGTCTAGTACTCGTACAGACAACAGCACGTCACGTTACGAAAGCTGGCGTTATTACAAGCGAGATAAGGGCGAACTCAAGGATGTGTTTATATCTAACGGGGCCACTTGAGCTAGACCGAAAAAAATAGTGGCATTACTTTGCTAGTTTAATGTACCTAATGAATTTACTAACAAGATCCAATGTACCTCAACCATTTATATAGAAATCACGATAAATCGCCTCATCCATCCAGCGGGGCCCTCGCTTGTATTACGCTCAGATTAAATAAAAGTAATACATAGGTACTGATTGTAGCTTGTCTCCAAGTACCTTTCGGTTTATGTATTAACTCCAATCCACCTTTAATAGACTAAGAGAAAATCAACAAGAAAGTTGTGTCTTTCCAGCAGGGCCCTTTGTAATTTGAATTCACGGTTTATCAAATTTTTAGCGGTTTTTCTACCCTTATTTTGACCTTACCAAAAGCGCCTACACTTCAATATTTTGTATGTAGGTATAGTAAAGGGTAGAAAAACCGCGAAAAATTTGATAAACTGTGAATAACTGTGAGGTGTGTACATACATAGAATGGTGTGCATCTTCTGCACGTATCAATTCAAATTACAAAGAGCCCCGCTGGAAAGACAAAACTTTCTTGCTGATTTTCTCTTAGTCTATAAAAGATAGGAGTTAATACATAAACCGAGAGGTACTTTGAGACGAGCTACAATCAGTATTACTTTCATTTAATCTGAGCGTAACACAAGCGAGGGCCCCACTGGATGGATGAGGCGATTTATCGTGATTTCTATATAAATGGTTGAGGTACTTTGGACCTTGTTAGTAAATTCATTAGGTATGTATGTACATTAAACAAGCAAAGCAATTCCACTATTTTTTTCGGTCTAGCTCAAGTGGCCCCGCTAGATATAAACACATAACTCAAGGTCAAGAATCTGCCCTAACCACTGTCCTACACCGGACAAACCGCCTAACGTGCTGCTAAGTGTACTTTCGCTGTTACGTTTTTTCTTAGTGCGTGGCCACAGAAACACTAGCAAGTAGATGCTTTATAATAAAAACAACATCCCAGACTTTAGTTGAAGCGGAATGTTGTATGCAGAATTTGAGAGTCAAACTTCTGTGTTTTAACTAGACATTCGCTCGACCAAATCGTATACCGAAGACCAAATCAAAAAGGGCCGTAGAACAAATCACTCCAGAGGTGTTGGGCTGGCTAGGTAATAAATAATAAGACAAGTCCTTTAAAACTAAAACCTGAGTACACATTTGCTTTTACTCACTACCGGGCCAATGGTAGGTCATCCCCGCCGTAGAACCGACTTTCTCTGGTTTAGAAGGTTCGGAAAACTCATTAAATCTGTGCTCGAGTTTACATTTTTGCATCTTTTTGTCTGTCATATTTTGTAGCGTAGATTAGAGTCGGGTTATGACTGGTCAGTTTACAGAACTTGCCAGTTTCCGTAACTAGTCAATTTCCCCACTCGCCAGTTTCATCAAATTCGTTAGCTGGTCAATTTATTTACTAGTCAGTTTCCCCAACTCGTCAGTTTCATCATCCGTCAGTTCTTCAGTTCGGTACCGTCACATGAATATTACTTTCTACGAGATTATACGTGCCAAAAAGTTGACTGTAACTGTTACAATCGTTAAAACTATCAAAATTTTCGAGCTTATGTTTTTGCTTATCATAATCGAGGTTGTTAAAACTATGTACACACGGCAGTACATCAGGCTTTACATGTTGACCTTCACGTCGTAATAGCGCCGCCGGCTTTCGTGGAAATGGGTAGGTAACATGGACGTGCTGCTGTCTCCACATTTGTGTGACACTAGCTTTTCGCGCCCGCGTGGACTACGGTTATATCGTGCCCAGCTGTGGGATAAAATGTAGCCTTTGTCCTTTCCCAGGGTCTAATCTATGTCTGTACCAAATTTCATCGAAATCGGTTTAGTAGTTTAGGCGTGAAAGCGTAAGTTACTTCGCATTTAATATTATCCTTCCTAATTCTTATTTTAGGTAAGGATTATTTTTCCCAACTTCAGTAGTTATCTAGTTAATTTAAGCTACGCGGGGGTCCCTGGAGACCTGCAATACAGGTTTTGACCTAGCGCAGGCTCCAGTCTCCTCCCTTTCTACCTGTAATAATTTTGAATGCGCAAACTGTAATCTGGAGAAATAAACGATTTTTATTATTATATTATTATTATTAAGTAGGGGTTTCAAGTTTGCAAAAAATTTAATTGTTTCGCAGTCCATCAAAACTTCGTTTGCTTTCTCTCATTAAGTAAGTAATTATTTTTACTTGTTAATAATTATTTTCAATATTTTGCTAATATTAAATAATAAAGCTTACGTTTTACGGCGCAACAACCGTAATGTACAGACTGCAGCACGTCAGGTTACCCATTTGCACTACGAAAGCCGACGCTACTACGTGCGACATAAGGGCAACTTCAAGGTCAAAACGTATAGCCCGATGTGCTGCCGTGTGTACAATACAACCGTACGTGGTAACCCCGCGTCGACGAAGGTATATTTTTTAATATCTAATAAGTATAATAAAATTGAAGGTCCTGACTCATCAATTCATCATTGCCTATCCTAAACCATTGGATCTAGATAGCCGAAAATTGGTCCCTAAGGGATTTTACATAACTCCCACAGGGAGCAAAAGTCCCGCGCATGCTCTAGTTTCCCATTCTCATAACCTCAACCTCAACAACAATAAACCTCAGCAGTCTAGCACGATAACCAAAAACTCGCGCTCGGCTCACGCGGAAACTTCACTTTGATTGGGCGAGGGTCCCGCGCAAAGGCTTGCTTGCCCTATGGCGTTGTCAATCTTGACATTTTGACATAGGACCGCGGTGTTGTCGCGGCGCTGTCACTATCGTACTCGGCCTGCAGGGGCCTGATTTTTGAAACAATAGAATTCCAATTCGCATACGAATTGACAAGATTTGTATGAGATTCTCACGCGAATCTTGTCAATTCGTATGCGAATTGGAATTCTATCGTTTCAAAAATACGTCTCCTGAACCCAGTTCCAGTGAACGGATTTTCGTATGAGTTTTTGTTACATTGCTAGAAGACAAAAGTTAACCCATTATTTTTGCTGATTACAATTTTTTATTTTTTTATACTAAAAACATTTCAGTATTTAGTCATAAAAAACACGTTAAAAAAGATTCCACAACAATCCGTTTACAACATAGTTAGCATGACCCGCGACAAACGCGCGCGTGAAGTTAGTAAAGTGGTGTTGCGCGAGGCCGAGGGCATGGCACCACCGCACAAAGCGGAAAGGCTTGCTCGCCTTCCAGCGTGTTATTTCGACACTTTTTTGATATTTGACCGTGTTGTTTTCACGTGGTGCTCGAGCTGCGTGAGCCGGGTTCACGGCCGTAGCTAGAGGAGGGCATTGTGGGGCAATGTCCTACCTTGACATCACAATGCCCTACCTTAAAAATACTAAAAACTAAGCTAAATTATTATAATTAAATTGTTTGTTCATAATAACACCCAACAATTAATTATTACCTCACTCTCACTCAGACGGGATCTCTACATCCAAATCTGGAAGTTCAACCATCTTGTTCGCTTGTTCTTCATCATTCAGGATTTAATAGGTAGTTATTAGATCCAAACTCAATAATCATGCTCTCTCATAGAAATTATTTGTCTACAAATAGCTATGGAGCCCGTGCTTCGAGGGCAGATCAATTATTATATTTTTTTTACTTCCGCCCTACCTGACCAATGCTGCCCTACCTGAAATTAGATTCTAGCTACAGCCTTGCCCGGGTTCTGAAATAAATAATAATAAAATTTATTTCAGTGTAAAAACTTAACCTAATTAGATTACAGTAAAAACTAAAAGTAAGAATTTGTCTAAACACTTATATAAAAATAACAGTAATCAATTAATGCTAATTTAAAACAAAACAGTTTAAATTTTGATTTTGAAATAGAAAGCTAACGTTCAAAACCAAAATTCTTTTGTCTTCGTAGGATTTACAAAAGTCTTAGAAGATATAAGAATCAAACACGAACCGTGTTAACCTCGTTCCTCCACTACATTTAAAAATAAAATAATTCAACCCGAAATTCAGACTCGCGACCCGTGGTCCTACTGGCGATACCCACTGGTGGGTCCACGGGGATTTTTTTTTGCCCATAGACCCACTGACTGCAAAAGCAGCGGTGGTGGGTCCACGGGCAAATCAAGATTCCTATGACCCACCGGCATAAACTCCAGACTTATTACTCCTGAGGCACTGTCACTGTTTTTTCTTTCGTTACTCCTGAAAACACTGTCACTGTTTGATTATCACCTAGCTTCGCATCGTTTCCTCTGAAATCCTGACCATTTTTAGGGTTTCATACCTCAAAAGGAAAAAACGGAACCCTTATAGGAGGATCACTTTGTTGTCTGTCTGTCTGTCTGTTAAGACCCTTTTCCTCAGGAACGCGTGGAGGTATCAAGCTGAAATTCGTATCAAATACTCAGGGGCCTGATTTTTGAAACAATAGAATTCCAATTTGCGTACGAATTGACAAGATTTTTATGAGATTCTCATGCGAATCTTGTCAATTCGTATGCGAATTGGAATTCTATCGTTTCAAAAATATGTCTCCTGGTCTATTTTATGTAGTGTCTAGTCCAAATACAGTGTTTTTATAATAAAAAAAACTAAAAAAAACATATCGGAGACTAGATGCCATCATTGTCTTGTATGTGAGGTTTGATTTATTTTAATATTTGACGAAATAAAATTATGTACGATAATTTCGATAAGGCGTAACTTGACAGTTTAGTTCTAACATTGGGGTACATTAAGGCGATATTAGAACTAAACTGTCAAGTTTAAGCTGCTCTTGACTGTACCCCTGTACAGTCAAGAGCAGCGTGTCTTGTTTACTACTATGTATACTCGTATAGTAGTAAACAAGACACGTCGATTGCATCTAGTTTCAAACATGTTTTATTTCCATAAAAACAGTAGGTATTATTTGGACTAGAGATTGAATCAAATAATATATATTCTTTGTTAATAATAAATCGTACGTAATTTTATTTCGTCAAATATTAAAATAAATCAAACCTCACATACAGGACAATGATGGCATCTAGTCTCCGATATGTTTTTTTTTATTATAAAAGCACTGTATTTGGACTAGACACTACATAAAATAGACCTGGGGGGCTACCATCTAAGCGAAGTTGACGCTGGGTGAACGAATGGAACGTTGACGATTGCTTCTTTATAAGGAGACCTTGATTAATGATATGAATCAAAAACAGCAATGTACATCATTTCATTCGTTCAATCAGCATCAACTTCGCTTAGGTGGTAGCCCCCCTGAGTATTTGATATGAATTTTAACTTAATATCTCCACGCGTTCCTGAGAAAAAGGGTCTTGACAGACAGACAGACAGACGGACAATAAAGTGATCCTATAAGGGTTCCGTTTTTTCCTTTTGAGTTATGGAACCCTAAAAATGGTGAGGATTCCAGAGGAAACGACGCGAAGCTAGGTAATAATCAAACAGTGACAATATTTTCAGAAGAAACGAAAGAAAAAACAGTGACAGTGCGTCAGGAGTAATAAGTCTGGAGTCTATGCCGGTGGGTCATAGGAATCTTGAATTACCCGTCGACCCACCACCGCCGCTTTTGCAGTCAGTGGGTCTATGGGCAAAAAAAAATCCCCGTGGACCCACCAGTGGGTATTGCCAGTGGGACCACGGGTCGCGAGTCGAAATTCACAGGTAGAATTCTATTCTCGGTAGAATGCAAGCCAGCCATCCTCAGCAGCTCTAGCACGATAACGACAAACTCGCGCTTGGCTCAGGGTCCCGCGCAAAGGCTTGCTCGCCCTATGGCGTTGTCAATGTTGATATTTTGACATAGGACCGCGGTGTTATCGCGGCGCTGTCACTATCGTACTCGGCCTGCTGATTAATGAAATCCATTTGGACAGAATGGATTTCATTAATCCAGGAGCTACCAAAATTTAAATTTTCCCGCTTCAGGAAGCAAAGAAATTTTTTTTTTGTTTAATTTATCCCTTTCAGGAAAGGCAAAGGAAACTCTATCAATACAGCCATGTCTTCAGTGAAATATCTTCTTTTTCTAACTTGACCTATACCTAAGCTCCTCATGTTCTGCGTAAAACCAGATAGCGTCTGTTTTACGAAAACTGGCGGCGAGAAGCACAACCGCGAGGATCTTTGTCGGTACCAAACGGAGCATAAACACTGTTATCACTTTAATTTTTATCACTACACGAATTTTAGTCAATTTACCTGCTTAATACACTATCACTATTACACATTAAACAACTTTTTCACGCAGAAAACGAAAATTCAATTGACAAAGCAACTGCTCACGCCGAGTTCCCGCCAAAGACCGGAAGCATAGACAAAATATATGTGTATGTTTTTTTATATAACTTCAAGGCGCGACTGTTTGCCTTCAAGTTTTTTTCAAAGTTAAAGCTTGTTTTTGTGAAATCTGCAACCACTAATAATATTTTTTACTAAAAATTCTAAGGTAGAATCGTATTACAAAGTTTTCACTTCATTTAAAATTCTATCGTAGATTCTTTGACGTGTATGAGTCACTCACATAGAGTATATTTATCTGCAAGGAATCAAATATATATGTATCCGAACATTGTTGACGGGAATGCACAGTAGACAGGTGAGGTTATGTTTACTGCATAAATTTGTCGAGTCAGATATCTAATTTGGGGTGCAAAAGTTACTGATTCATTATTCAGATTACAACGCAAATATTCCAAAATGTTGGTGACATTAAAAACTTTGCAACAACAAACATTTCAAATAGAGATTGATCCAGCGGAAACTGTCAAAGCATTGAAGCTCAAGATTGAAGTTGAGAAAGGTAAAGACTATGCCGCCGATCACCAAAGGCTTATTTACGCGGGGAAGATACTCCTCGACGATAACAAACTAAGTAATTATAATATAGACGAAAAGAAATTTATTGTGATCATGGTAACAAAACCCAAGCCTACGGAAGTGCAAGCGTCGTCTGCCTCTGCTCCTGAGGCTGGTGAAAGTGCGTCAACGGAAAGTGGAGATGGCAAAGATAAGAATGTCGTAGAGGAAACTCCTAAACCACCAGCTGTTGCGGAACCAGAGCGTGCTGTTGCCCCTGCTGAAAGAACCAGAGCGTTATTGGAAGCGCCCTTGTTGGAAGCCGCTAATGAACCAGAGTTTGAATCAACAGTTCAAAGCATTATGGACATGGGTTATAGCCGACAACAAGTGGAACAAGCTTTAAGAGCTTCCTTCAATAACAGAGAGAGAGCAGTAGAATACCTAATAACAGGTATACCAGATGAGCTTCTCCAGGAGCAAGATGCTGAAGAAGGCTCTGATGATGACCCATTAGCATTTCTACGTGACCAGCCACAGTTCCAACAAATGCGTGCCGTAATCCAACAAAACCCTAATTTGTTGAATGCAGTCCTACAACAGATTGGACAAACCAACCCTGCATTGCTGCAAGCTATCAGTCAACATCAACAAGCATTTGTTAGAATGTTGAATGAACAGCCAGCTGCACCTGCCAGTGGTGCGGTTGCTGATGATAGTGCTGTAGATGTTCAGCAGCCTCCGGCACCACACAATGTGATACAAGTGTCTCCTCAAGACAAAGAAGCAATTGAAAGATTAAAAGCTTTGGGATTTCCTGAACACATGGTTATTCAAGCATATTTTGCATGTGAAAAGAATGAAAATCTTGCAGCAAATTTTTTGCTGTCACAAAACTTTGATGATTAGCACTATTCACTTCTTTTTTGTATGAGTGGAGAAACAAATTTTAAACTTAACACATATGTTGTCTTCGTTTTCAATAGCCTAATAGATTACTGCGCTTCTATTTCAAGTTATTTTTACACTGGATTTCACATTGTCAAGGATTCAATATCTAATAATAAATTTCTTGTTGTTCATTATGTTTTTCTTTAACTGCTTTGAAGCTCATACCCGTGTGCCGCTAATCTTTTCTCATTACTTGAATTTAAAAGTATGATCAATAGAATTTTTTACCACAAATACTTGTAATTGTGAGAATTCTCTTAGATTATCTCTCCAAACTAGGGTCAAAAATTAAATTAAAATAATTCTTATCTTCATTACAGTAGCTTTAAAAAATCAAATGACTGGATGACTATAATGATAGAGTTTTTTTGTTACTTGGGTAGTGGTGGTTAATGCTTGTTCCAGTTTTCATCAGATATTGTCCTGGATCCAAGAAGGAAATGTCTACTCAAAGGGAAATGTCCTTTAGACTAGTTGTGGCCCAGCCATGCTGGGTTTCAAAAGATACCATTCTTTTGCAACCCACTTCAACATCCATAGAACTAAAACTGAAAATATTAGGGCCACTCCCTAATTAGTGATAAACTCAAGTTTATCAAGACAATTTAAAAAGAAAAAGGCAAATTTACATCAAACAGTTAATATTATTTTTAATATTTATAAATAGCATTAAGTTAACATAAAAAGCTATGTCGGTATAAACTTTATCCATTCTAAATTTAAAGGCACTTTCCACAATGTCTAACCTTAATCATTTGCCATGCTTGATATGTCTTATACTACAACAAAATTGTATATATTTTAATAACTGCATTGTTAATAATTAACAAATAATTTTAAATTGCATAGATATACAAAAGTAAATTAACTTCTTTAAATAAAAGAGTATAAGTACATATATCAATCATGGCAAACTATAAAAACCTTAACTTTAATCTGATTGATAATCAACTAAAATTACCCTTTCACAAAAAATATTTTTATTTTAAGTATGAGTGATAGTGATGAATGACATTTCGTAATTTTATTTCATGAGTTTGTGATAAAAAAATACCTATTTCATGATGATGGTTCATAAAAATGTCGAACATTCACATAAACAATTTATTTTTATGTACACAATTAAAACTTTCAATATACATTCTATCTCTATATTCTATACACAATGTACAACACTTTTCATCTATCATATTGAACTTTAAAGAAATAGAAAAAGATAGTTAAATCTGTACATTGCAATATGTCTATTGCACAAAATAACTAAAATATAACTTTGGCTTATCCATTACAAACATTTAATATTGACAGTACCACTTTGACTCCAACTTCAATTTCTACAAAAGGTACTTTGTCTCAATTATTAAACTACCATCACAGAAATGTGATAATATGTATTTTTTTATTAAGGTAAAATATCTTATCGGGTGAAAACATTTATGTCACAGGCAAGTAGTGCTCATAATAAAATTATTATAAAGATCATTTTGTCTAGAAAAAATATAAAATTATCAAATTTAAATGGCACACAAGTAAAATTTTGAAAATATTCTGTTAGGTTAGGGATAATTTTTTAACTTTGAAAAACATTTTGGAATGGTTGCGAAACCCACACTGAGAAAATTACAATTTTAAGAAAAGGTGAAGGAATTATTGCATTATTATCAATTATTATTATTAATTATCTTATTGTAGATTTGACTCACTGTTATCTTCTTATTGCAACTTAAAAACAATAACGGAACATTGTCAATAACAAAATATCAAAGAAATTAATAATTTAATGCTTACTTATCAATTATCAACTTAACATTTTAATGAACCGATGTATAAACGCCGTTTCTAGTCAATCAAGACATGAAAAGGATGGACAAGCGTTACGCTCATGTAACGTTACGTCTGTCGCTACGCAGAGGGACAACTCTGCGAGCAGACTCAAACAGTGACATTGTGTGCCTGAAAGCTTACCGGCAATGGCACACCTGATTAGCCGGCTGGGTCTCATTCTGTTTTTTGCTGGCAATAAAGTTCTTTCAGAGTTTTCAATTCCTCTATCAAGGCTTTGTTTTGATTTTCCAGCACTGCAACTCTGTTCTCGAGACACTTGATGTATTCCTTCTTCTTTCGACGACATTCTCTCGCGGCTTCTCGATTTTTAAGCAATCTGAGTTCTCGTTTGCGTGTCTGATCTTCTAGCATCGGACCTGTAAATATAGTACGATTTGTTCGTTTCTCTGATACGTAGCTGTCGCCTTGTATGGGTGACTGCACTTGAGGTGTATGACGGTAATGATACTAACCGGGCACATAGAACTGCGCCTCCTGGTTGGCGTACTGCACGATGGCGCCGCCGCCCGCCGAGCCCGTCACCGCCAGCGTGTGCAGCCCGCTCTCCGATTGCAGCGCGCCCGCTGGAATCACTATCGACAACATTTACAATTAGATTAATACGCACCAGATTACATTTTCAATTTGCGCGACTAGAAAAAAACATGGGCCATTTTCATTATACTGAATAAAATATCGCTTTATCTTGGGTTTTCTAAGATCTAGTGATTATTGTTATTAGCTTGCCGCGGCCCAGCACCTTCGTCTGCGTCAAAAATTATGTAGCGTACTCGAGAATTGCCTAAATAAAACACTACACAGAAATACTCGAAGCACCGTTCACCCTTCGGTTGCACAAATCGATCTATAAACCTAAACGTATTCAACGCCAACTTGTTAATCCCAGATTTTCGAGATTTTGGCTGAAAGAAGAAAACGGCACCGAACATGAGTCATTCATGATACATGGTCATGAACACGAGCATTAATACCACCTACAAAAAACCAAATTAAAAATCATTTAGTGAAATTCCCAAATAAAATTATTTTTAATGGCCGGCCGTGAGCAATCAATCAGTAAATCAGTTACGTAATTTCTAAACCTATGATTTTTGGTGTCGAGTCCAATGGTGTCAGATGAAAAGCATATAAAGATTGTGCTCTACTAAGTCTTCTTGAAATCTGGCTTAAATCTCAGGTAAACGTAAAACAATATTAATTTATTAGCGCTTTTCGAACTTACGGATCACACGTTATCAAGTTTCGAAATTCCGCGAAGTTTTTTATCATCTACATATTTCATTTCATATTCAAATCGAATAAAGTACAATCTATCAAAATATTAAAAGCCTAAATAATATTAATTCACGGTGAATAATTACTACATTTTTTTTCATTCTAGAGTTGTTTTTTTATGCGTGACTGTACCAAAACGTAAATGTATGTAAAAGTTGGTTGGATATTTTTGACATAATGTGACAGACAAGGAGGTACAGTCAAGAGCAGGTCACGCTTTACACTACCAGTTTAAGATGAGCTCTAATTTGTACTGAGCACCATACAGTGCAATGGCCGGTCCAAAGTCCAAAGTGTCAAGCTTGACGTGCTCTTGAGTGTACTACTTGAGTACTGTTTATGACGATAATTTCGATAGAAAACAGTAAGCGTCTATCGAAATCTCATAGTCTATTCATTTTAGATTTCACGGACAAAGCGGCAAAATCTATAATTAAGTTTTTTTGCTGTTGGGTTATACATACAGGGCTTTAGGTAAATCACTTTCAACCTCTTGGGTGGTAAATCAGTCCATGAAACTGAACAACTTTCCCAAGGAACAAAGGTCGGGATACGAAAACATTTTTTTTTAGTTCCCATACAAACTGCGTCAGCTGATAGCGCATTTTGTATGGAAAGTCAAAATATTTTTTTCATACTTCGACCTTTGTTCCTTGAGAAAGTTGTTCAGTTTCATGGACTGATTTACCACCCGAGAGGTTGAAAGTGATTTACCTAAAGCCTTGTGTATGTAACCTTTATGTGAGTACGTTATAAATGTCATAATACACAACTCTTCCGCCCCGCCCCCCTCCCGCATCCGGATTCACCCCTCAACCCCTTGAAAAGTGTCCCTTTTCCAGATTTTCGCAATTTTCAAAAAAAGGAGGTTCTCAGTTTGACCTGTATGTATGTATGTTTGTCCGCGATTATCTCGCGTTTGGCTGAACCGAGTTTGATGCGGTTTTCAGAAAAGTATTTGTTACATTTAGGAGAAAGTTTTAGTATTTTAACCGACTCCAAAAAAGGGGGGTTCTCAGTTTAAACTGTATGTATGTAAAATAAAAATCAAAAATTCTCTTAAACTTTTCAAGGCTAACACTTCGTTTTATTAACCGACTTCAAAAAACGAAGAAGTTATAATTTGCACTAAAAATGGAAAAATAAAAACTTAAAATAAAAAAAAGAACCAACTTCAAAAAAAGCGAAAAATAAATAAATACATCAAATGATATTGTATTTATTTTTCACTTTTTTGAAGTTGGTTCAACTTTTTTTTTAAGTTTTTTTTTCCATTTTTAGGAAAACTATACAAGCTAGGACAAAATGAACAAAGACTAAATTCTTTATTGATAAATTACCTAAAAATAAGTTCTTACATTCATTTTGATATAGACTTATCAGTGGTGAGCGTGCGAATGAGTTCAGTCCAACATACAGCTGAATAACTCAGCAATTTATTCCCAAAGTTTGCTTCTCTAATAGATAGTCAAACTTACACACATCAAAAAAAGTTTGCGATCACTTGGAAAAGTGCTAATATTTTTTATTGTAGAAGAATAAAACTTAATCACTTTTTATCTTTTGATTCCTTATTTAAAAATATGAAATTTAAATATAAAATAATTTCGTAATTCAAATGTTTTTTCATTTAAAAAGACAATCAACCCTTGCTTGCTTTCATTCAGAAATCTGACATAGTCGCAACTTATCAATATTTTCAATTTATTCAAAAAAAATTAAGTTGGTAACGATGCCGAGAGGATTAACTGCAGTTTTACGAGCCAGAATTCTAACTTTAAGTGGAGAAGGCTATTCCACGAGGGAAATATCACGCAGAGTTCATGTATCCCAATCCTGCGTGGTGACCACGTTGGAGAGGTATCAGGGCATGGAAGATTTAGCTGATCGACCTCGCAGTGGTCGCCCAACTGTTCTTACTGCAATTCAGAAGCGATATATCAGATTACTGGCTGCCCGTGACCCAACAATGAACGCTACTAAAATGAAAGCAGAGCTGCGAGCTGCCACCGGCCGCGAAGTTAGCACCCAAACGATTAGAAATTGCTTACACCAAGCTGGATTACGAGCAAGGAGATCCTGGCGAGCACCTCTGAACTCACAGCAACGGAAGCGGCGCAGATTGCAATGGGCTAGGCTCCGTCAAAATGAAGAAATTGAGGACGAAAGCATCTGGCAGAACTGCTTCTTCGTTGACGAAACGCGGATCAGTACACATCCAGATAACCGACGTGTCCGTGTCTGGAGAAGACCTGGCGACTCTGAAAGGCAGAGAACTGCCACTGGAACCGTTCAGCAGGGCGGGAAATCAGTGTCCTTTTGGGCCGGGATAATGATTGGGGCTAGGACGCCCTTAATCCCGTATCAAGGCACCATGACCGGAGCCATGTACAAAACGATTGCAATCGATGGATACGTCAGACCATTCCGCATCAACCACGGGCGCCAATTCATAATGGTAGATGATAATGCGCCCGCACATCGAAACGGACGTGTTGATGCTGCTCTCCAGCAATACGACATCACCAGGTTAGACTGGCCTGCCGGCTCGCCTGACTTAAACCCGATCGAGCATGCGTGGGATGCTCTTAAGCGAGCTGTTTGGAACCGTCAGCCACCTCCGCGAACAGTGTCAGAAATCAGGGCAGCTGCTATTGAAGAGTGGGACAGGTTACCACAAGAAATGCTAGATAACTTAATTCTTAGCATGCCCAGAAGGGTTTGTCATTTTATACTAACTATTAATTTTTTCGTAATAAATTTTGTTTGTGTTTTCATTAATTCAAATTTTTCATTACATTACATTTAAGCCAAAATTGCATTTCCTAGCTTTTGTTAATAAAAAGTAAATAATTAATAATGATTCTTTTATTTACTTAGTGCATTTTCATTATAAAATCATAAAACGTAAACAGTTTCTTTAAATAATTTATATTTTAAAGAATACACCTGATTTTGCTACTGATCGTAAACTTTTTTTGATGTGTGTATGTTTGGTTTTGGTATTTACATTGTTTGTATCGTAGCCTCACCGGCACCTATGTATACTACATTTCAAGTACTATTTAGTGGCATATGTGAAAACGCTGATTTCTATAGTGAGGCTTCTGGGCTGAAGCGATTCACAAACGAATCGCATATATAAGTAAAAATGTTCTATAGATTGTATTAATTTATATGTATGTAAGTAATATTGTTTTACTTAGTAAGATAATCTCTCGGTACTTTGTGGACGGCCTCAATTTTTTTTATTCAAATTCATGCAGGGGCCCTTAAATATTCGTGAAATTGTAATTTTTCTGGGCAAATTGTAATGTCGCGGGAGATTAAGTATAATTTCAGTAGTGAAATTGTAATATTACAGTTTTAACCATTTTCCGGCGACTGCATTCTCCCCTCGATGCAACAACTCAAGACTTTAAGTTTACTATTGTTTACCTTCCTAATATTTAGATAAGTGTGACTGATGTCTGGAAGGGTCAAAGAATTAAAGCTAAGGTTCTTTTCTTAATCCATCGCGCCGAAATATTATTTAACTTTTTTTTATAGCTTCAGTGCTGTGTAACTAAGACAAATAAACTTGAACAGAGTGGTGTGTGCACAAAAATTGCATTACGCGCAAATTTTCACTTCTGTTAGAGAAGAACAGTGCCAAATAAAAATATTTTAATAAACACCGATGAAAAAAGTTAACTCTGACACGGGTTAGTTAAATTGATCACTTGATACACCTATAAGACGTAGGAAGGAAGGATGACTAACTAAACTACATCATTATTTAATCATGCACACGCGAGCATTAAAATCCGGCACCCCCATTTTATCAGCAAGCTTTATTCAAGAGATTCTGGTATCACGTTATTATGGTTTCGTATTTTATAAAGATAAAGATTTAATATGCTCAGAACACTAGTTTTACCCATGGTTTACATTTGAACCATGTTCCATAATGCCAAGAATTAGGTTTAGTAGGCAGCAATCTATATAAATTTTCAACACAGTGAAAACAAATGAAAACCGATGTCAGATGAAATTACTATATGAAGAAATTTTCGTAATTTTTATGCCACTGCTGCCGTTCTTACGTAGCAAATATCAGCAGCAGTAATAGAAACTGAATATAATAATTCGTTACCTGAGGACATAAGAAACGCGCCTAAACTTAAATTTAAAGCCATGTTAAAGAATTAATAGGTCTTTACCTATGAAATTGCCGATTTTTTCTCAAGCTTTATTTTATTCATAATTTATTTGATTGAACAGCTATTACTATAATTGATTTTTATTTAAAACCTTGGCCATATAACGGAGATATTGAGTCAAATTAATACATATTTACTTTAGATTTATTTGCTGAAACAGAAGCTCAAATATAGCTCGTTTCATCCGTTTCCCGTTTCATTGCTTATTTTGCTGTACCGTTGTTACAGTTACAGCTTTCAATAAAGTAAGTATGATGAAAATTAACTTAATGTTGGCAAAACCTTCCCACAAAATTTGTGTAGCTCAGGCCAGCAGACCCACGGAATTTAAACAATGAATTTAGGTATTCTATGTATGCCAATACACAGTGCCTTCCTAGTGCCTATTGATGCCAAAAGAACCATATCTAGTGCCATCATAGTTTAAGAAATATAGGTCGTTGTTTGTGGGTCTGCTGGACGGATATCAGCCCAGCAGACCCACCTCTCGTACACGGAAACGGCTAAAGTTAGAGACATGGTTCTAGTTCTAAGCTTTAATGCTTTACTTGGTGCCATCGAGAAAAAAGTTTCAAACTTAGTGCTTCAAGCGTTTCGGAGCTATAAAACGATCTTGGTGTGCCTGCTGGGCGGAGGTTCAACGCAGCAGACCCACCTCTCGTACACGGAAACGGCTAAAGTTAGAGACATGGTTCTAGTTCTAAGCTTTAATGCTTTACTTGGTGCCATCGAGAAAAAAGTTTCAAACCTAGTGCTTCAAGCGTTTCGGAGCTATAAAACGATCTTGGTGTGCCTGCTGGGCGGAGGTTCAACGCAGCAGACCCAACACGATAGCTCCATAACTAGAAGGTAATTGGTATGAAATCTCATATCAACGTTTAGTGTGTAATTAGTGCCTTAGCTTAACATAAAAATATCTGTTTAATTTGACTTCCAAACATAAAAAATAGCCTCTGAAAGTTCTCCATACATTTTAACAACCGAGGTACAGTCACGCTCAAAACTAAATTTATTAGGTTACATATGCCAACATATTTTTTGAATGGGGTAATAAACTGCCAATTTCTCACTTCAGATGTCGCCTCTGTTGACTGATCCTAAAATTTTACGTGTAGCTGTCATTCTCCATATTAATTTCGTAAAAAAACCATTTATTTATAGTAAATTAATGAATTTTGACAATTTGCACAGCTATTAACTGCAAAAATACGGTGTAGGTACATGTATTCCCCAAAGATCCAAAAAAAAAGTTTAAAAATAGTAGCTTTTCTTTTACTCAACTCTTCTTTCAATTGAAGTACACATCTTTGGAATTTGACTTTAATTTGAGTAATTATTTCCGCAAAAAAAATAAAAAACACTTGCTCGCAATCTAAATAAAATGACAGCGCCGCAGCTTGACACGGAACAGTCAACAATGCTGCCACCTCTAAAGAGCTTTTAGTTTATAACCCCATTCGTAATCGTTCATGTATCCTAATAGTAATTAACTACATACCTATTATATAGATATACCAACTTATTTTGTAAAAAGGTAAAAGGCGAATAGGCAATAATTTTTTTAAAAGAAATAGGCTACGCATCTGCATGTTGCTTTCCCAAACCAATAGATGGCGCTACTGTTTTATGATGCGTTGTCTCACAATAAGATTGTTAATGCATTTAAGACTATGCGCGGCCTATGCGCTAATAAAGGGTAGATGACTTTCAGCACTTGACTATGGTTTAGGTTTAGGTTGAGTAAGGATTCTATGAAATCAGAAGTCTATTGAGAAGATCGGTATTTGGTTTGTTAGCAGACCAAATTTCAAAAATTTGCAATTTCGTTATCTCGATAGCCGAAATTTAAAAAAATTATGGGGTCGCAAAAACCCTCAGTAAAACTAAGTTAGATCTAATAGCTATAACTATAAGTTTCAGTGTGATGATAAACATTTCATAAAATAATGTTATGAAGCATTATTTTATGATTTTTGTTCCATTGACTTTCAAACATTCAAAACTTATAAGTTTATTTCATGTCGTCTTTGATTACGTTTAATTACACATAATATTGGTTACGACTTTGAAAACGTTTGAGACCCAAACACTATTACAAATTAAAGAAAATACACAATTAAATTAATAATTAATTCTTCGCATAAATTGACGGTGCAAAATGAGTACCTACTCGGTTGACATCGCGATTTCAATATTTTTAATTTTATTTGTGACCTACCCAAAACCAAACAATACATTTTATCGTGTTAAGTAGTAATTGAGGACAAATAAAACATAAACTTTTAGTGCCTGAGATAAACTTCAAATTTTGAATTAAATTCCGCTAGATTGAGATTTTCTCAGTGTGCGACGCTCGTTTAGTTACTTAGTAATTCGTCTCTTAATTCAGATAATAAGCCAGCCAACTTAGGTGAAATGTTCAGTTTGCCTAATATGTAAATTTATCATCTTACATAATTTATATGATATTAACTTACCCATTAAAAAAACATTTTTCAACTCTTAAATTTTTTAGTCCCAATCTTATACACAGTCACATAGTACCGAGATATATTTGTATTCTGAATATAAGTTAAGACAATAAAGCACACCTAATAAAACCTGAAGATATATTTTTATCATATATCAAAATTAAACTACGTAATTTTTGATTTAGGTACTTAGCGCTTAAACTGTGCTAATAACTAATAAACCCCGCACGCAGGCAAGGGGGAAGACTTAGTAAGTACATAAAAGGTCACTTGGTGGACAAAAATCACCTTTACGAACATTGAAAATAAAACACAAGCTTGTAAAAAAGACATTTAATCCATATTGTATCAACAATTACGTAAAAACTATTGATTATGTACGCGACTGTATTCATTTTGAAATGTATGCAGAACTTTCAGAGGCTATTTGTTATGTTTGGAAGTCAAATTAAACAGATATTTTTATGTTAAGCTAAGGCACTAATTACACACTAAACGTTGATATGAGATTTCATACCAATTACCTTCTAGATATGGAGCTATCGTGTTGGGTCTGCTGCGTTGAACCTCCGCCCAGCAGGCACACCAAGATCGTTTTATAGCTCCGAAACGCTTGAAGCACTAGGTTTGAAACTTTTTTCTCGATGGCACCAAGTAAAGCATTAAAGCTTAGAACTAGAACCATGTCTCTAACTTTAGCCGTTTCCGTGTACGAGAGGTGGGTCTGCTGCGTTGAACCTCCACCCAGCAGGCACACCAAGATCGTTTTATAGCTCCGAAACGCTTGAAGCACTAGGTTTGAAACTTTTTTCTCGATGGCACCAAGTAAAGCATTAAAGCTTAGAACTAGAACCATGTCTCTAACTTTAGCCGTTTCCGTGTACGAGAGGTGGGTCTGCTGCGTTGAACCTCCGCCCAGCAGGCACACCAAGATCGTTTTATAGCTCCGAAACGCTTGAAGCACTAGGTTTGAAACTTTTTTCTCGATGGCACCAAGTAAAGCATTAAAGCTTAGAACTAGAACCATGTCTCTAACTTTAGCCGTTTCCGTGTACGAGAGGTGGGTCTGCTGGGCTGATATCCGTCCAGCAGACCCACAAACAACGACCTATATTTCTTAAACTATGATGGCACTAGATATGGTTCTTTTGGCATCAATAGGCACTAGGAAGGCACTGTGTATTGGCATACATAGAATACCTAAATTCATTGTTTAAATTCCGTGGGTCTGCTGGCCTGAGCTACACCAAAATTTTGCTAAATTTGGATTTCGCATTCCCGAGAAAAATCCAAAAAAGTTAGTATGGAAAATTCAGTTTTCCAAAAATATTGTATGAAAAACGGCAATTTCACCTATTATTATCTGAATTTGTTACCGTAAAGGCTTAGCCTTTGCGCGCCAAATGTACACCTGGTGTACGAGATTACTATCGCAAGCGGTGTAAACAATCGCGAGACGGTTTAAACTTTTCGAAAATTATAGTAAGTAGATTGTAAGTGAACTCGCTGATCCCGCAGTCAAACTGTCTTGCAGTTTTGTGGGACTATATTTTAGTTTCTAAGATTATTGTAAAGTACTTTAATAGTTTTCAATAAATAATTATATGTCCATTAAATTATATAAAAAAATCGACATGGTAGTCCTCTTAACTCTGGATATAAAAGATAAATTGATAAAACTGTTTCTAATAAAGTATATTATAATGAATACAATGATAAACAAAACGGTATATACAGGGCTTTAGGTAAATCTCTTTCAACCTCTCGGGCGGTTAATCAGTCCATGAAACTGAACAACTTCCCCAAGGAACATAGGTCAAAATACGAAAAAAAAATTATGAGTTCCCATACAAACTTCAGCATTATAGCGCATTTTGTAAGGGACTTGGGAGATTACTTTTTTTTGTGGCATAAAAATTACGAAAATTTATTCCTAAAGTAATTTCATCTGACATCGGTTTTCATTTGTTTTCACCGTGTTGAAAATTGATATAGATTGCTGCCTACTAAACCTAATTCTTGGCATTATGGAACATGGTTCAAATGTAAACCATGGGTAAAACTAGTGTTCTGAGCATAGTCGAACCAATAATTCGAGTCGAAAAAATTATAATATTTTTAATTATAAGTTACAGTAGTATTGTGATATTTTAAGCAAGTATTCATTTTATAAGTTATACGCCGATGTAAAGGTTTTTTTGCCGAAAACAGAACATCCGTCGCCTGAAGACAGAGCGACGGACGAAAAAACCTTACTCCGTAGCTGTTAAGATTCATTTTACGTTGCTTTGATCGCCGCGTCGCCACGCCACGTCGCTTGTGTATAAACAGCGCCTTACGGTGCAGAGGCTTTATTATTTAACGGCGTGGCGGAAAAATAAACGTGGCACTACTGTTATGTATTCTTAGAATCTACTTATTGCTATTTTTAGTAACAGTCGTCATCATAAGTGAATTTAAATAAGAGCTTAGGTAATTTATAGAAACCTAAGTCGTGGTATGGAATGGAATCGCTCCAAGTGCGTTGCGCGCCCGACGCTACACCTCAGGAACACAAATCAAAGAGTTGGTAGTCGACTTTGCGAAGGAAATCCGTCTAAGAACCCGCTCCATATCATAACGACGCACTTACTGTACTATGTCAGCTATAGGCCAGCACATCAAGTTACCACAAACATGCACTTTGTGTTTTTATGATAAGAAAGAGTTTCCCATAAAAAGAGTGTGGCATACTAACTGTTCAGCCGACCACTGTACATTGACTGTACCCTAAGAACCCTTTTTCTATATTTAAAAAAACCCAGTTGGAGTTTATTTAATAAAGTTCGGAATCAAAATGAAGAACTCGCAAATGCTGTAGGTTTAAAATGGATTGTATTTAACTGAGCGATAACTAATGTTTAAATATTTTGGCATAGTAGACGATCCGCCATGTTTTTTTTTTTCAAAATCACGCCCATCTAAAAAAGTGGTATGTATCGATAAGTAATTTTATTACCAAAAGACAGCCCAATCGGCTTAGAATTCAAATCGGATTTAATTCCTACAAAAGGTTTTATTGTTTTAATAGCTTCATTTGTTGCCAAATAAGACTATCCTAAGTTTTCCCCCTCGGCGGAGGTGTGCGTAAGTGGTGGGGGGTAAAAATGTACCCAAAAAGGGATATTTTTGCAAGTTTTCGTTTATATCTCGTAAAAGACTTACAATATCGAAAACTGTCCTGCATAAAAGTTGGAGGGCATTTAATCCTGCGTAGGATATGACCAGATTCATATTTTTTGGACTACCCGTTCTCATGCTTTAGCTCATCAAAGTTGTATAAAGCGTCAAGCACGCTAAGCGAACAAGAGTGGCCCCCTAACGACGGATTTGGTCATTCTTTCAGGTGGTGTACTGGCAGGCCCTAAGATCACTCTATGCTTAATATCAGTCCTCGATCTTCTTTTGTTTTCGAGTTATTTAGGATAATGTCGAAAAATCAGGGTATCACTGAAATTGTCATATTTTGTAAATTTAAATTATTAACTTTTAACCCGTTAATAATTTTAGTCGCCAAGTCATTATTTCTAGCATTGGGCCCGATCATATTTTTTAGTAGCCCATTCATAATTTCGACTGCCTCGTTTATTATATGTAAAATAATATTTTGCTACCATTTTGTAGCAGCTACTTTCGATTATTATGAAGCCGCATTTTTGTCGCCTATTCAATATAATTGAAGCGTTCGTAGCCCAGTGGCGCTCGCTGACCTCAACCGATCAGTGAGGTTAAGCGACGTACAACTGACACCAGGGTTAGTCGAGTTCGCCACACACTTGACTATTCGTATACGATTACAAGAATATAATTGACAACTGTATTTACCACATTTCAGTGAATAACATCGATGGCGAATAAAGATATTTGAAAGTTTATTTTTATCCCTGCCAGATTACATTTTTTAATATCTTACTGCAACCATCCGGCGAATTATTTTTGTATCCTCCTGTTTCTGTTTATATGCCTTTTAAAATTATTAATTAAAAAGTAACGACCTATGGTAATTAAATTACGAAGTCAGTTCAGTTACAAACACAAAAACAAAGAGCAAGAATTCAAGAGGATGACGTCATCGGCACTGCCTCGCGCCGTGATTACGTCATCGGATGGAATATCAATTGGATCCGCGGACCCGATGACGGCATCTATTTAAAAGGTACATTTGCTATTCTCTCTAAACTTAAAAAATGTTTAATGTAAAAATTTCGTCGTAAAAAACCAAAAAACAAACCTACTTACAATCAATAGAATCAACTGCATTTATTTTGAGTTGATTTATTGTACATAATTTAAGTCCTTAAGTAAATGTAAGTAAACCACCACTGATCAAAAGCAAAATACTAAATTAGCGTTTCTAAAGAGAATATTAGGTCAAACTCACCAAAATATGATCATCCAAATACTATGACAAATAAATATAAGGCAGTAGAACGAGTTGCAAGAACAAAGAGTGGCTGATGACAATACTTTTAACTACTTTCTTTCAGAACATCAGAAAATGGTATTTTTCTTGTTGAATTTCATGTCAATGTGTGGTATGAAACACATAATGATGATATATTCTCAAAGCTGTGATAAGGTAAAGGAACACTGCAATAGTTATATTGATGCTTTGTTGTGACATGTTAGTGACACAGGTTGCACACAAAAACAAGTAGTGTCAGCGCAGCACATTTAACTGACCTGGTGCAAATGATAAAGGAGCTGACAGCGACACTTCGTTCTCGCACCCTGGTTTAGATCCCATGCGATTGTCTGTAATATTAGCAGGTTCTTATACTACAAATTATAATATATTAAGTGTATCCAAACCTTTATTTTTAGATCTTCTACGTATTCTTCTGATCTCTTATCAGCTTATCACTGAATGCAATTATTGTCCAATTTTATAAACATATAGTAAGTAATAAAATAATATAAATTTACACTTGTGTTAACAGGGAATTTTATATACCAGGTATATTTACTACTTTTTACATGTTAGTAATTTTAAATTAGACCAATGTCTGAAATTTATAATGGAAATAAAAAAAACCACAACATAAGTAAAATAGGTACATAACATGCTGATAAAAGAGTTTTTATATTATCATAATAAAATGAAGCACAATCTTTATATTTGTTATTACTGTTTAAAAAATTTTTAGACTTACCTACGTCACCACTATATTTTAACAGAAGATAACTTACCAGCAATTTCAGCACCACCAAGATCATTCAGAATCTTCCGGTAAGAGGGGCGCCTGGTCAACATTTCTCTATATTTTCTTTTTGGACTGTCGTCATCACTACAGCTGTCATCACTGCAGGATTGTCCTTGGGTGCTCACTACTGTGTTCGGTTCTGGTTTTATCTGATTCAAGAAACATTGGAATCAAACAAATCATAATTAAACAGTAAAACTTAACACTAAAAACTGCCAAAATAAAAATGACCTACCTGCAGTGTTTGCAGAGTCCCTTGTGTAGTATGTATGACAGAACTGGGCTTGCTCACAAGTATTACGTTTCCTTTGGGCAACTGCACAGACTGTATATTGGATGCTGTCTGAATCACAGATTGTTGGTTAGGTTGTATTACAGACTGCACCTGTAATCAAAACAAATGATCACTATTAATCACATGTTCAAATGAAATAAAATTCATCTTCTCAGATAAATCTTGACTAGGTTGCAATCAAATCAAAATGTACCTAGATACTTAAAAGTAAAGATAAGAAACTTACCTACACTTTGGCATTAGTGATTTCACGATTTGAGTAGATATAGGTTGTATGTAAACAGATGTAATATCAAAATAAACACCTGTGCTGAGGGGGCCTGTGAGGGCAGGGTGAGCTGCACTATACTGGTGACGGCCACGACGTGCGCGGCGCCTGCCGAGCCAGAGCCCGCGCCCCCCAGCGGGTCTACGTTCGCGCCCGAACCCGCCGCCGTGCCATTCTCCTCTACCATACTGTCCATGCCCTTTCGTTCACCTAAAACATTCAAGGTCAGCCTTATCTCTACATTCCCCTTTCCTTCAACACCCGTACCTTATTAGACCATTCCAGGATATTCTCAAATGGCTTCTTTAACGAGGTAAAATTAATAGATAAACCTAAAACAGAGTCATCGCGTCATACATGCAAAATTTCTTTATTGCGTCTGACATCAAATACGCAACATCTTTCTATTCTAATAAAAGGTCTCCTAAGACTATGCCAGTGTTCTATTATCGAGAACATCTTTATTTGTGAACTGAATATTTATCCGTGACAGATCACAAGGTTTGTCTTCAAAATGAGCACTCACCAGTTACGTATTCCTCGTCACCGTCTATGCTGTGTCCGGAGTGGGCGAACGGGATGGTACGTAGTAGCCACGTCAACTGCGAGAAGTCTCGTCACTGGCGGAGACCTATGATCTCGTATGCGTCATAACAATATGGCCGAAAATTGTGAGACGCATGCGCTTCGCACTCCCATTTCCCTCCTCTCCCTCTGGTATTTGACAGAGGAAACAAGAAATGTCAAAATGAAACAGTGGCCATAGACAAGTTTTTCTTCGATGTCTACCAACCTTACGTCATTGCTACCATAAGTTAAAAGGCGCGTCTACATATGTGTGTAAGGTTTCGCGATACTCAAAAGCCCATGGTGGATCTAAAACGCAGTGTTATATACTCCTTGGATGGATCCTTTGGGACACAAATACCTGACCCGACGGGGAATTGAACTCAGGAACTCAAGGAGCAGCAAACAATTTGGTACGATGGGTTAACTCTTGACCTTAATCTTGACCATAAAGGTCAAAGATGATGAGGTCGACGATGGAGCGAGTTAACCCAGAAAATGCCTATAAAGGCACTGGTACTCCCACGAACCCTTTTTAACACCCAGTAAAAGAAAGGTGTTATAAGTTTGACGTGTGTATCTGTCTATGGCATCGTAGCTCCTAAAAGAATGGACCGATTTCGATGCAGTTTTATTTTGTTTGAAAGCCGACATTATCGAGATGTTTCTTGGAGAGATATTTGATCAAAATTGGGTTAACCGTTTAAAAGTTATTAGCCGTCGAATGTCAAGGGTGATACACAATTTTTAATTTTAAGGTTATTATTATTATTGTTTTTTGAAAGAAATCTAAGTTTCGAAGAAAAAAAAAATTTGTATAGAGTAAATCATGTTTTAAACAACAACTTGCATGATTCAAAAACAAACTTTCTGAAAGTCATTGAGTATAACATTTTCTTCTTTAAACACTGACATGCGTACTACTGCGGGGGTACTCATAATTAAAAACAAAAACTACCAACATAATTATAAAAAATATGTTTTATTAATCTAAGTATACTTATCTTTACTCGATTCATAATTCAGTAATATCACACGGTATAACTTATAAATGTCTCCACCTACTTGCCATAAGATTTCATAATACATTCAGTCATTTGTAGAATGTAAACATAAAAATGCATTAAAAATAACTACCTATAGGAAGTCCCAATTTGTAAATATACAGCCATTTAATACTAAAAACATAATTATAACAGCTACACAGTGTTAATTTTTACTAAAGACAACAGAAATACAAATAATTACGTAGTTTCTTAAAATACTAACGACAGATAAAAAAAACCTATTTTTTTTGAAATTTGTTTAGTTTATCACGTTTTTCATGAGATTCGCGTCCAAAAGTATCGCAAACTAAATTACAGTCACGTTAAACAGGTGTATTTTTATCTGTACGAAGTCTCTTAAGCTGTGCTGTGAGTTAGTGAGCCTTTTATTTTTTAGTTATCTGTCAATCAATAGTCATATAAACTTAAATAGGAAAAACATTAAGGGCCTTTGACTGTAAAGTCATGCGGATGACTACAACAAAGCCCTTATCGATAATTTTTTTTTAAATTAAAATTTAACAATACATATAATGAACCTATACATTTTGTACAATTATAAGTATGTTTCCATACAATTAACTATCCGAAACAGGGTCTTATCAGAGATTGATGTTCAAATGGTTGGAATGTTACTTTTTTAGTTACTTGCAACATTATGCAACGATATAAAGTTAAAAGTTAAGAGTCACTTTTTCGTGATTGTGAGTACATCAAAAAGTTCTTTCGGATAATTACAATTTAACTTGCATTATGAAGAAAAGTCATTTCGAAAAAGACTATAGGATGTTTCGAAAAAGAAAAAAATAGGAAAGATTTTTAAAATATGTTTTGAGCCCAGGTACAACTCTAGGTCCAATGCAGATGACAGACACTCGTATACTTTTAGCATACTTTTTTGAAAGCGTAAACTTGGTCCATTGAAGCACAAAAAAAATCGGTAATTATGATTTATAGAAGTCTGTAATATTTCTAGTGTAATAGTTATTTTCTAACGGTAAATATTGGTCAGGGCAACGTGACGCCAGCCTTAGCTGGAAGTGGGTGTTAGGCTGAATGCGCATGCGCTGCAGTCATTGCGCTGCAGTGCACAAAATAAGCAAAACTATACATCTTAGCAATTTAATTCTTCTTTCAGCTATGGTCAAGTTTTTGTTTATTATGAGAAGGATCAACTCTTGACCTCAATCGACCAAGGTCCGGAACACAGCAAGTCGTTTGGAGACGGGCTTCGGTAGGAGGGTGGTCGCGAACCAGACGGCCCTTTATAGAGCCTACCACACAGCATGAGACCCTAGGACTCCCACAGATTCAGAACAAATTGAGTTGTCGTGGCCTAGGACAATTGATAGGAGGCAGGTCTCATTGATTTGTTATCTTACTCGCCCCACGACACAACCATGGAAAAAGATAGGGTGGCGTTATTCTTAACCGATCACCACACGGCCCACGGCCCGTTTCGACGCACATAACAATTGCAGTGCAGGTGCAGTTTTTAGTAGAATCAAATTTAAGAAGTAAACGCGCAGTACATTGGCGTTTAGTCTTTGTTGATTTGGATCATAAAATTTGATATATTTTATGTGTCAGAGCAGCGCGGCGCCGGCCTCGGCCCGGCAGTGCGGCAGCGGCGGCCCGGCGCGCCACACTCCTTCTCTTGGGTCATATATCTACAAATAAAGAACACCTTTTTTTATTTTCTAACACCACAAAGCCAAGACGCAAATAACTATACAATTAAAAAAATTGTATCACTTCAGACATTCGACTGCTCATAATTTTTTTTCTAGCCATTACTGTCCCACTGCTGGGCAAAGGTCACCCCCGTCGCCCTCCATTTGTCCCGATCTTGAGCAAATTTCATCAAGTCCTTTTTTATGAGCAGCTAAGTCATCCTGCCATCTTTTTCTGGGCCTGCCTCTACGACTTTTCCCGTCTTGAGGCACCCAGTGTCACCTGTCGAATGGCTAGAATGGCCCACCTGTCGGGTGCATTCGGCTTACGTGGCCGGCCCAATCCCATTTGCTTAAATGATCCAATCGATTGCTAATAACTATGAAAAATTTGATTTAGGAAATTTACTGTATTGCGCTTTGTACAGTCAAGAGCAGGTCACGCTTTACACTACCAGTTTAGCTGAGCTCTGATTTAAACTGCGCGCCATACAATGCAGAGCCGGTCCAAAGTCCAAAGTCTCAAGCTTGACGTGCTCTTGAGTGTACAGAGGCAAATCCGAGCCGAGAGTGATAGTAACAACAAATCAAATCAAATCATTTATTTGCTGAATATGAGTACAAAGATGGGCTTATTTTAAAGTGTGGTTCTGTCATATTCGGCCACTGCCTGGCATGCAAATATTTCTAAACAATAATGGGTCTAAATAATTAAAAATTAGTGAACAGTTAAAAATTATAAGTACAGTAAAATTAAATGTCAAAACACAAAAAAAGCATAAAATAAAATAAAATGTCAAAACAAAATAAAATAAATAACATGTCAAAAGAAAGAAATTAATGGAAAATAAAACAAGTTACCAAATAAAATAATAATTTAAAATGTCAATCAATTAAATGTCAAAGCAATGTAAAATGTCAAATAATTAAAATATTAAAACTTGTCACAAATAAACTCATCAATTTTGTAGTACGCCTTATCTATAAGAAGTGCCAGTAACTTGTTCTTAAACATATTCATACTAGAAGAGTTCTTTATTTGTATTGGAATATTATTGTATAGCTTTGGTGCCATACAAAAAAAACTTTTGTGCAAAAGAGAGGTTTTGGCGGGAACGACGCAGAGCCTTTCTTTGTGTCGTGTATTTCTGCTGTGCACTTGGGATATTTGCCAAAATTCGTGCAAATTACTTTTAACGAATTTGGCTACCTCGTATATGTACATACTTGGCAGTGTTAACACTTTTAACTTTCGAAAGTATTCCCTACAACTATCAGTGTTTTTTAAGCCACACATCGATCTTATGCACCTCTTCTGTGCTTTGAAAGCTTTGTTAACATCTGTAGAATTCCCCCAGAAGATGACCCCGTATCTCAAAGTTGAAACAACGAAACCGTGATATGCCACTAGAAGAGTATCGATGCTAACTGTCTTTGAAAGTTTATACAGGGCATAAGAGTGATGAGACAGTTTACCACATAGTTTATCAATGTGAGTTTTCCAATTCAGACTCTGATCAATTTGTACTCCCAGAAAGCAAGTCGATTGTACTGATTCTATATTGATGTCCCTATATTTAATTTGTAGTGAAGGATCCGCAGTTCTTTGCCTAAAGTGCATTATTTTAGTTTTTAGTAAATTAATTTTAAGGTCATTATTATCTAGCCAACTAATTATGTCAGTCAAGGTGTCGTTGATTTCGGTTTGATATGCATCACTATTCCGATTTCCTGGAATAAGAACCGTACTATCGTCGGCAAAAAGTATCATCGGGTGGTCAATACACTTAGGTAGGTCGTTTATGTATAATAAGAATAGTAATGGTGCCAATACACTTCCTTGCGGAACACCACTGCATACATATCTAGACTTGGAATCGTATACGATCTCACGTGCCGTATTCAAGCAGGGTTGTACTAATCTTACTATTTGAGGCCTACTGCTGAGGTAAGATTTTATAAGGTTCAGCACATTCCCCCGTATTCCATACAAAAATAACTTATCCATAAGTGTAGCGTGATTCACGAAGTCAAATGCCTTGGTTAGGTCCATATACAATGCACATATAGGGCTAGGCAAGTCCATATTAAATGTTACTGGATGAAGTAATTCGTAGAGAGCCATATTAATTGTATTACCTTTCCTAAAACCTTTCTGTTCAGATACTAGGGTATTACTCTTCTCCAAAAATGAGTATATGGCATTGTATATGTACTTTTCAAAAACTTTTGAAAATACAGACAGTATAGCAATGGGTCTATAGTTGCCCATGTCCTGTTTTTTACCCTTTTTGTGCAGTGGAAAAACAACTGTAGGTTTAAGTCTCTCTGGATAAACTCCTTCACTTATACTCAAATTTAAGATGTAACTAAGAGGAACAGCCAATTGATATGAAGCAGCCTTGATTACCTTAGTACAGAAGCCATCGAAACCCACACTGTTTTTGTTTTTTAAGGAGGTAACTATTCGTATTATGTCTGGCGCTGTAGAGGGGGCCATAAATATAGATTTTGAATTTCTGAGTTCTAGTATACCTTTGGAAGGTTTATACTTATTTGTACTATCTGTTTGGATCTGGTCAATAAAGTGGTTATTAAATGCTTCTGCTACATCCAATGTATTGGTGATAATTTTGTTGTCATGAAAAATTTCGCTAATCGGTTCTTTAGGATAGTTAAATTTATTATTATTTATTATTTTCCAGGTAGCTTTTGATTTATTTTGTGATGATTTGATGTAATAATTATTTTGTGATTTTTGTGTTAATTTTATTATTTTTCTAAGTCTAGTTGAATACGTCTTTAGGGCAGTTTTATTAGCTGAATTACCGTCCCTCCTAGTTTTCCAGAGTAGTTCACGTTTTTTCTGACAGCACTTTCGAATACCTCTTGAAATCCACTTACACCTCTTTTTACATGAAATTGTCAAAGTTATAAAGGGAAAACAGAGATCGTAGAACAAATTAAATAAATCTAAGAACAAGTTACAAGCCGCATTAGTGTCTGTACAATTATATATTTCAGAAAACGAAAGGCTTTTCATACAATCTACAAACTTGCGGATATTGTCCGGAGAGTAATCACGCCTTTGGACCTTCCAAGCCTTTAAAGTACAAGTTTTTTTGACTGGAATTTTTACTAATTGAGCTGTGTGGTCCGAAAGTCCATAGTCCAATATTTCTCCTTTACATCCTTTTAAATTGTGAGCTACATTATCTAAACAAGTTCCACTCTTTAACCTCGTCGGTTCCCGAAATACCAATTGCAAGTTATGTCCCTTCAACAAACGCAGGCTGCTTGCCTCGTTCTCTCATCTTGCCAGTCTAAAAACTGTTGGCTTGAAAATATTTGTTGAGCCACTTGTATCTGAATAAATTTAAATATGCTGACTTAAATTTACTAAAATGCAAAAAAAAAACTTCAAATCACATTAGTTTCGTTACATGTTCCTTAATTACAAAAATGTAATATTTATTGTTAAAAGACTAATTTTTATTTTCTTTGCTACTGGTATCCCTTCAAAGTCTTATCAAGTTATCATATCATAGTCTCATGGCGGCATGTCACTTTGTTAGAAAGGGATACACGACCTCTCTACTACATATCTCACTCGGCTCGTTTTTCAGCTTCAAGAACACTGTCCTGCTACAGTAATGTTAGGTCCATGGGATTTTCATACAAATTTTCTTCCCATGGTAGTATTTTCTTTTCTGATTTTGCGTCAGTATGAACGTATTTTCTGAGTAGGTACGAGTTAGCTTGACACCTGGACCGATGACGTCACCTTCAATGTACGGTGTGTGTTCAATCGCCTTAAGCAGTTAATTTAAGTTAGTTCTTGTCAGCGCCAACAGATGGCGTTGCATGTATTGCACAACGCGGTATCGGAATGTTACGCGTAAACGATGTAGTGCTATGTATGAGGTTGAGTGTTTTTAACCGACTTCAAAAAAATAAGGATGTTCTCAGTTTGACCTGTATGTATGTTTGTCAGCGATTATCTCGCGTTTGGCTAAACAGATTTTAATGTGGTTTCCAGAAAAGTATTAGTTACATTTAGGAGAAGGTTTTAGTATTTTAACCGACTTCAAAAAAGGGGGTTCTCAGTATAAACTGTATGTATGTAAAATAAAAACAAAAATATATACCTATTACAATGATTCGCTTAATTTTTTTTAAAGCTATCACTTCGTTTTATTAGCCGACATTAAACAAAAAATTAAGAGGTTATAATTTCCACTAAAACTGGAAAAAATAAAACTTAAAAAAAAATAGAACCAACTTCAAAAATCCAAAAATAAATACATAGAGAGAAATATCGAAAAATATATAAAAAGACTTATAGATACGTGTTTCGACTCTCTTTCGATATTTTATCATTCCGCACATCGTACACCTAAGATGACGTCGTCGGCCAAAGTCTCAAATTAATTCGTACGGGTAAGGCATATTGACGTTAAAAAAAATGCATAAACAGACCTCTACGCTGGCGAGCGTGGTCCTGGCGCGGTAGAAGGCCCGCGGCGCGCCGCGCTCGCTGTCCCCGCCCGCCGCCACGAGCGCCCCCTCCGCCGCGCCCGCCGCGCACCCCGCACGCGCCTCGCACAAGCTTGCCACCTCCTCCCAACGGTCCTACAACACACATGCGAGGGGTGACTCTATACCTGAGGTTCTTTATAGTAATGGGGGACCATTTTACAAAATATCTGCTTTGCCACGGACCGCCAACTGTTTGGAGGTAAAAATTAAGAAAGGGTTGTTCTACATGCACTCTTGTTCATATTCAACAGTGTTTTAATTTTCGAAAATTTTATTTCTCTTTACTTTTTGACAGCCGGTTTGGTCGAGTGGTAGTGACGCTGCCTCTCGATCGGCGGGTCCTGGGTTCGATTCCCAGTCGGGGCAAATATTTGTGTAAAAAGCAGATGTTTGTTCTCGGGTCATGGGTGTTTGTGTCTGTCTTTGTGTGTTCCAAAGGACCCACGACACAAGGGAAAACCTTAATGTGGGCCTTTGAGTGTGAAGAGTTTTTTTTTTACTAACTTCTAAATCTTTGATTCAGTGCTAGTCAAAGCCAAACACTTGTCAGCTCTGGTATCCACCCGATTTCAGTGTTTGTGTCAGTCAAGTTTCATATTTTTGGTATAGCTTCGCGGACCACTTCAGATGCTTCCAGAGGGGAGCACCGGTTAAGAGCCACTGCTCTATACCATAGACCTGATAGACCTTACAATAATGAGATATGTCTAGAACTAGGAAGACAGTCGAAGTCAAAATGGCGTCGAAAAAAATGTGGATTGAAACGTCAATACAGAGTTTCAAAGACAGTGCTAATTTCTTTTTTCTCCGAAATTTTAATGATAATCACATTAATCACAGATTGGGAGTGTTTCAGGTCAAATTCGATACTTACAAAGAAAAAAATTAAATAATAATAAACAAAACGCTACACACACTCTTGTGTCGTGGGTCCCTTAAAACAAACACAAAGACAGACAAGCATACCCATGACCCGAGAATAAACATCTACTTTTTACACAAACGTTTTCCCCAACTGGGAATCGAACCCAGGACTGTTCGATCAAGAGGCAGCGCCACTACCACTAGATCAAACCGGCCTTACCTCATCGAAGCTACGTATAGTATATCTCTCTACGGAGTTGAGCACGGTCCGACGCGGCGTGTTGCTTCCGATCACGTATATACAGACAATTGTCGGTAATTAGTTCTACAATGACGAAACTTTAGGGTAATAGAGTTTGTACTATGAAATAAATGGTTGCCTATCTTAAGTTCGAAAAAAATGTTGACCGATTTTCATTTGACAGAAATCTTTTTCGACTTTTTAGTTCCGTTTTTTTTAATTCGCCAACATAACGTTTGCCACTGTAACAGTCAACCTATTATTAATTAGATTTTTGTGCGTTACGTCATCGTTTTGTTTGGCCGAAAAACTTTTTGGCGAATTTATGCTCGGCCACCTCTTCATTACACCACCGTTTTATTTGCCATGTTTTTTTTTTACAAACATTAATTACACCACTGTATTATTTTAGCTAAGCATTCGATAGTAGTTATTACTTATAGCAAGCAGGCGCGCAGTATGCAAGCAAGCAGGCAGCATGCAAGCAATCAGCACGCAAGCAAGCAGCAAAGCAAGGAAGCAGCATGCAAACCAAGCAAAGAGCAGTATGCAATCAGGCAACATGCAAGCAAGTATGCAGCATGCAAGCAAGCAGACATGCAGAATCATAACCTAACCAGACCGTCGGTTTAAGATGTGTTTGTTTGGTTTTTGTTGCGGCGCACCCTCGTCCAAGCATGCAAGCAGAAAACAAGCAAGCATGCAAGCAGCATGCAGGCATAAAGCGTGCAAGCAAGCAGGAATTCAAAAAGATGTTTTAACCGGTCCCATTGGTTGTTTCGATGAAGTTAAAGAGTTGAAAAGAATTCGGGCGAAACTAAAAAAATGAAAAAAGTTGAAAAGAATTCGGCTGAAACTAAAAAGTTCAAAAGAGACCTCGGCCTCGGTTAACAGAAAAATTCAAAAGATAATTCGGTCAATAGGTTAATGCTCAAAAGAAACTTCGACCAACAGTAAAAAGTTATTTTGTAAATGGATGAAACATAATTCGGTAAAATGATTCTTTTGTCTAATGGCATTTTGATGATCTAAAAATATGGCATATGACGCATATAGAAAAAAAGACGCAGGTTAACCATTTTCAGTCAAATAAAATTCGGACATAAATTCTTCGGAAAAGTAATCGATTCCCGAAATAAATAGTTTAGGACCGTTAAAAGCTCATACTTTCAGTTTTCCTATTAAATATGCGTTATAGATAATGGCGTATAACTCAAGAAGGGTGTACTTTAGAGCTGAGCTGCAATAGTAGCTATTGTTTATATGGAAGTAATCTACACGTCTAACAAAGTGGCATTAGTGTGCACTGAAAAAAAAAGGCATCAGTGGCCCAAACAATGGCCAGATCAAAAGTCGGTCTTACCTCATCGAAGCTATATCTCTCTACGGAGTTGAGCACGGTCCGTCGGGGCGCGTTGCCCCCGATGACGTAGAGACAGTTGTCGAGCACGACGGCCGCCGCCTGGCTCCGCGCGTGTCTCATCGGCGACAGGGTCTCCCACTTGCGAGACAACGGGTGGTAGCAGAGCAGGTCGCGCGTGTGGCGCCATGTGTGTGTGCAGCCGCCTACTACGTATATTAGACCTGGACAAGACAAGTTTTGTAACTGTTTTTTTAAATAAGTGAGTGGTTGCGCTAAAATAAGAAGGACCTCAAGGGAAAATAACTGATTTCGAGTAAAACGCGTTCCACTAAAAAAACTAAAGCACGAAAAAAATATTCTAATTAGACCAAAACAAAGCTGAAAGACCACAGAAACAAAATTCATGATAACAAAAAACCTTTTCCAATCCATTTATTTTATTTATTTATTTTAACAAATTGGGAAACATACAGCATTAAGTAAATCTACTGGACATATAAGGTCCCTTTTTGCGTAACCATTCACTTTTTTTTCACGCCGTGTCCGGCTATAGCGACATGTTCAGTTCGGATTGATGTTGTTGCGGTGGTACGCTCTAGTGTGGCTTGCAGATTCAAATTTGGTTTTAAAAGTCCTATAACTTGGTATGCTGAAGAACTGGTCTAAAGTATTATATGTGTACATGAGTTAAGCTTAGGGCGAGTTTTTTATATGCTGAAGTGCAGGACTGTCCCTGCCAACGTCCGAGTGCTTTGGTAGCGTCCAAGAATTTCGAAAATCCTTTTACCATTAGAATGCTTCTTTATCTCTGAGTAACATAGGCTACATAAGTTTCCCAAATTCCCACGGGAATGAAGTCCCGGGCGGAAAGATATATGGTTTAGTTTAATATAATGCGAATAAAAAGGTCAAAATAATTATTTGTAGTTGTTTTCCTACTCAATAAGTATTGTCTAATTCATTTTCTTTGTGAATCTGTATACTTTTTGATTCTGCCAAGTTAGTATGGATTGCTGATATAGGTCGAGTTTGAGATAATGTATACGAAGACAACACTGCGATTGCTTGGGGAGTGTCCATAAATCACGTCTCACGATTGGCAAAGGAATGTCGGAAAAAAGCTACGTAACATTTATGGGGTACGGAAATATGTAACAATAAAATCAAAGTGAGAGAGAATTCACGTCTTCGGGTTACGCCGATGCATAATAAATAAACAACAAATAAATCATTTATTTCAGGTACACAATCAGATAAATGAAATGCATACAAAAGAAAACACATTTCAAAATAATAATGTCAAAAATGAATGCAGTCAAAAGAAAATTAATAAAAAAATAAATAAATTGATGTTATAGAATATAAATACTTTTATCTTTATAAAATGACATAGAATAATTTAATTTAATTTTTTTTTAGTCCACATGAGCCTCTTTAGAAATATATAATTGCAATTATGACGGTTAAAACTTAAAAAAATACATCAAAATATAATGTTTACCTTCGAAAGTGACGACACCCATTCCGAACCTGGGTTCGGGCATGCGCCCTGTGAGCGTCCACTCATCAGTGACTGGGTCGTACACTTCGACCGACGCTCCCATGTCGGAGCCCACCCACCCGCCGAAAGCGTACAGGTGGCCGTTCCAACCCGTCAACCCGAACTCGCAGCGAGCTTCTTTCATAGGCGCGATGTTCGTCCATTTGTCAGTCTTGAAAAAGTTATAAATGCGTTACGCCACAAAAAGCGTTATGAAAACCGATAGATGGCGCTACAAGTTATTAAAACGAACTGCTGTTACTTATACTGACTATTGCTACTTATTATTCCAGCACAACAGAGCCCCTTTCTACTCTGTTGTTCGTGGAAAAATATGTAGTTTACAAAAATGAAATTTGATTTAATACAACTTTATATGTACACACGGTAGCACATCAGGCTATACATGTTGACCTTGACGTCACCTTTATTGCGTTCTTAATAGCGCCGACTTTCGTAGTGCAAATGGGTAACCTGACGTACTGCTGTCTGTACAGCAGACATAATAATATTAGTCCTAATACAGTTGATAATCATACAGATATACCCTCCCACTAGTACTCACCCCGACTTCACCTGTAATTTTATTCATATACCTATCTTAAATGTTTCTAAACGAAAGGAGGCAAATAGTGACATAATTTATACCATATAAAGAAAGTTATGGCCTCATTTGCTTAACCGCTGTTTAATACATAACCCTTATATACAAACTGTAAATCTGCAAGGTTGCCATATTCTCAGGAGCAAATATACAGCTGATATAGAGTTGAAATCAATAATAATATAAAAACCTAAAATTTTGACAATTTATTTTAATTTTTTTATCGACAACTCGCGTGCACATCATTAATTCATCGAAATTATATGCACATCACTAAAATAACATGGCTTAGATGCGATAATGTTGGGGTATTTTCAGTGCACTACATTTTTTATTTCAGCCTAGGTGGGTTATTCTCTAGAGCTCAAAACAAAGTCTTGTTTTTTTTTCGTTTATAGTTAAATGTTCCGTTTTCGGTATTATCGAATAAAGTTGGTACCATACCATGCTATTCCACCATTGAATATGGCAACCTTGCAGATTTACACCCTATATAGTATATAGGAAAGTAAACAGTAAATAAAGACCGGGGCCGGTGGCGCTCGAGACAAGCGGTACAGTTGAATTACCTGTGGGTCATACACTTCTCCATTAGCTAATATCTGGCTGCCTTGTTCGCCGCCCACTGCGTACACTCGTCCGCATAGGGTCGCCACGCCGGGCTGAATGCGGGCGATTCCCATTGGTGCTAAATCCTCCCATTCCCTGTAAAAACATTGTGGGTTATTTGTAATATATGGGACTTTAAATTAGCTATCGAAGTGATTATCCCTACGAATCTAAAAAAAAATATCCCCACATTAAATTCTGAAAGAAATTTCGAGTTTTAGTGGTAAGGCAATCAGCTGATAGCTCAAGTTGTATGGAGATGCAAAAACGTTGACGTGAATCCTTTTTTAAGGCTTCCATAGTTTGACGCAATTTAGAAAACTTATAGGTAGTGACAAAATCAGGGGAGAGTTTGGTTTGGTGATAAATAAGTTAGGAAGTGAAAAATATAAGGCAAAGGACACAAAAAGGCGTTGAAATGCGAACAGGTGTGACACTGAACATTAAAAAAATATTTTTAAAATCACTAAACAAAATTAAAAAAAAAGTGACTGCAGTTTACAATTCCTTGGACTTTAAATTATAATTTACACATCTACACTAATTAATATTATAAAGAGGAAAGATTTGATTGTTTGTTTGTTTGCAATGAATAGGCTCCGAAACTACTGGATCGATTTGAAAAATTCTTTCACCATTATAAAACTACACTATCCCCGATAGACATAGGCTACATAACTTTCCCTAATTCCCACGGGAACGAAGTCCCGGGCGGAATGCTAGTTTTGTTATAATTTTATTTTTTTCTGATATTTGGTCCCCATTGGTCAGCGAACGTACCTTTTATGTATGTCGAATTTGAGTACTGAGGAGAGTATGTTGTCCGTGGCGAGGGGGGGGTGCGCGGCGGGGTCGTGGCACGAGCCGCCCGCCAGCACCAGCAGCCGGCGCGCGCGCGCCCGCGGCATGGCGGCCAGCGTCACCAGCGCGCCGCGGCCCGACTTCTACACCCCGACGGACACACATCATTATTAAGAGGAGACCGACCGTTTGCCGCAGTCCAATGCAGGGGCGAAGCTACCGGAGGGCTAGACGGGGCAGTGCCCCGGGGCCCCCAAGCTTGGGGGCTCTGATTTACAAACTATAAATTGAACCAGTGAAAATTTCTCTCACATTCGGAATATAAATAAACCAGATTTCAGGAATGTATTCGTTTCCAGGTATTTCCTGGTAGATATTTTATTTTATTTTTATAAAAAAGTTTTAATTTATTCATTAAAATAAGTTAAAATTAGTATTTAGTTTAATTTTATTATGGAGTTGACTGTATTACGACGAATCTGGAGTACAACGAATCTGGATTATGACAAATCTGGAGTACTTTGAATTTTGAACACGATGAATACGGAACAAACGATTTTAAATAGTTTAGTTGGGGCCCTAGTTAATTATTTTACCCAGGGCCTTTGGTTACCTAGCTACGCCACTGGTCCAGTGGCGCCAGCATCTGACTTAAATTTATTTCGTAAAATCTAAGACAAAAATGGAAAATCTAAGACTGTAAAATTGTTCTCCTATAAGCTAAGATTGTTTCATCTATACATATTATAAAGAGAAAAGATTTGATTGTTTGTTTGTATTGAATAGGCTCCGAAACTACTGGACCGATTTGATAAATTCTTTCACCATTAGAATCCAACATTATCCGGGACGGACATAGGGTACATGATTTTCCCGAATCCCCACGGGAACGAAGTCCCGAGCGAAAAGCTGGTAGTACATAAACAGGTATTAGATTGTACAGTCTTCTCGAAATCTACTAAATGAAGAATGGTGGCCACGAAATTTCGTTAGACTGTACAATTATTAAACCTATTTATACAACTATAAAATGAAACTATCTTATAGGAGAACAAATTTTACTGTCTTAGATTTCCCATTTTAGTCTTAGATTTTAAGAAATTTTAATCAGTTGGTGGCGCCACTAGATCGCGGCAAACAGTCGGTGCCCTCTTAAGGCGGTTGCTGTGAAACCAAAATTGAAAAAGTCCCACTAGATGGCGCTGTTTTTAGAATTGGTAATTTCGTCATGATTTTGTCGATTATTTCGTAATTAAGACAAGTTTTGCATAATGTTTTGAAATTGCCGAAAGCCTGTATCTATCTTTGACTGTTATAGTAAGGATTCAGTTTATTTTAATGTTTTATTTTCCCATGTATTGCGAAAACGTGCAATAAAAGTTTATTACGCACACATAGACGTTCGAATTGAGAGTTTCATTCATAAATTCTCGCGTATTTATCTGTCAATTCACTGGTAGGAGGCGTTTTATCTGTCAGATTATTAGGAATCTAAATACAAATCAAAATTTTGAGTTCGTAACTTCTCTAGCATATTGGTCACTTATCACTATCATTTTCAGCGTGTTTTTACGCTCAGTTCTCAAAAGCCGCTTTTCGATTCTTGAGCACACAAAATTCAGTTCATTGACAATCTGAATGCGGTCAATGAGGTTAGGCAACCTTTTGAAGAATTAAAGCGTGATGGGTGACCGTTTTTGTGCTTCAAAACACTCAAAATAAATGCAATCTTATTTGAAAGCAGTATTTAAGGTTAGGTACCCCATTCTAAAACTTGACTATGATAGGTGACTGTTTTTGTGCTTCACTTAGCAATACCTTTTCGAAGCCGAAGCGGATTGTTAGTAGGCACCTATATATATCTAGGTAGGAAATCTGGATTGCGTCATGGTGTTGAAAATTTAAAAAGTCCAAGCTCATATTGTACATTTCGCAAAATGTTATATTCGTAAAATGTCTTTTTGTTAAAAATGACTCGCATATTATTTTGAACTGAATTACGTCTAGGCGGGGTCTCACGGGAATTACGTCTCACGGGGAGGTGAGGCCACAGGCTAAGTCAAGCTGCCTATAAAGCGAGGACAAAGGTCGAGCTTTACATAGGGCCTCAAAAATGCAAGGTAGCCGAATTTTTTCAAGTTTTTTTTTAAAATATTGATATGGGACATCCATTTTGAAACCCAGATTGACGGATATACGTTTTTACATAAATGTTGCTATAGGTAAATTACAATTCAAAATGACGGACATAATGTTTGTAAAAGAAAATACTGTCAAGTTTATGCCTCCCTGAAAGCATACCAACTGCGATCAGTTTAAGCATAAAATATTTCTTTCAAAACGTTTCGTGTTAAGGGATGGCTTTGCAAAAATTGAAACCCTGATTCAGACTATCATTCTGAACTTTTCAGTGGAATTTTCCACTCATTTCACGTTATATTGATTGTTACACCAGATTTCACTCGTTTTTTTTGTTATCCTGGCTTTTACACGAGTGTAACCACGTCGAAGACCCTTTCCCCGTTAGTATCAACGCAGAAGAGATCGACTATCGAGTATCGATGTAACACATTAGAATGTGGTTTCGTATTAATAAGTAAAATATTCAAAGTTGTGCTTTTCTGACTATGCTATTTTCTGACTATGCTAATTCTTAATTTGTGGTTTTACTTTATTAGTCAGGTCAAAAAAAATTGCAAAGAAATGTAGTTACTTTTTTCAGAATAAATGAGAGATAATATTTTTTATCAGAATAAGACAACATACAGCCTGTCCACCATATTTGGTGGAACACCAATCAAAACGACATACTACGTTACGTCGGCAAGTGTTTCAAAATAACCCAATAAAAAGAAATCAAAAATTAAATTCAAAAGTAAGATTGTAGCAAATCTAGGAATCAGTTGCGCGGTTAGTCATCCATTAATGTCATAGATTCATATACTTGACATTAGTAAGCATGACAGCCTTGCGCTTAAATTTAAAGTATTAAAATTAATTACATCGCTTTTAAATAAAATTTAGCCCAGGAACTTAAAAATTGTGTCAGTTGACTTAGGACATTCTTCAGAACTTTTTTTTCTGAAAAAGGGTATTTTTAATAGGTACACATTGTTACGTACAGACACCGTTTTGATATTTCATTTGTATCTTTCGAACATCTACACGAGGAAGGAAGGATTACACTATTTCTCTGTTATTTCGTTTTATAGAACAACGAGCTCCTTAAATTGATTTTCTTCACAGAAATAATTTGAAAATTTGTTTTTTAAATCACAATGAAGTTTGTTTTCTTTAATAATTAATGTTACAACAGAGTATATTTTTCGCAAAGGTTTATTATTCCAAAAAAAATATAGCAAATATCAGCACCAGCCAAATATCAGAACGGAAGAACTTAACAACACGGATCTCAATGTCGTAATCCTCTTGAAATTTTTTGCTAGTAGTTCACTACTGGAAACGGTGTTACATAATAGTTTGACTTTAAATATTAAGCTTATCATTACGAAAAAAATTTGTGAAAAATTTTGTTAAGTTAAACGATTTTGGTGAAAATAAATATTAAAATGATGTAGACAATGTATTGAAAGCTAAAACATAATTCGGTATGTGCTAGGTATCTGTCATTACATCACTCTCCTCATCAATCTATGGAATTAATAAAAAAAAAATGTTGGCAGCCATATTGGTTTACAATGATACCGAATGTATTAAACTATATAATCATCCAAACTAAAGGTGCGTACCTACAAAATTTTAGATCAATCAGTCAAAAGGAAGGGGTCAAATTTCAATTACTAGATAACAAGGCAAGCTAAATAAAATCATTTAAAAAACATTCTGATGTGTTTTATCGATAATTGATGCGATGTATAGTGTGGTGTTACCTATGGGAAAGTTATCTTTGTGTAAAAACCAGTGTTGCCACAAGGAACGAGTGAAATCTGGTGTCACAATCAGTGTAACCATGAGAAACGCGTGGAAAATTCCGCTAAAAATTGTTCAGAATGACAACTTGAATCAGGGTTTCAGTTTGTGCGAAGCCGTCCCATACATTTTCATGAATCGTTTTGGAAGACATATTTAATGCTAAAGCAGGTCTCAGTCAGTGTGATTTCAGGAAGGCATAAAACTTGCCAGCGTTTCACATAAAAATTACCCACGACCCAAGTCAATGACCCAAGTTTTTGCCTCGTTCCGTTCCTTTTGAAATGCATATTTTAAAGGTTTCCTGTTTTAAAATTAAATTATTTATTGAATTATAGTCTATTTTATATTTAAAAATTATAATAATAGCGTAAATCATAAACATCCAAAAACCTATATCGCATTCTGTACATTGCGTAGCGCTAAAGTAGATAACAATACCTTCTTTAAGTTTCCGGGAAAAATGGATATTTGGAGCCGATCATGATCTATGGTTCAAGAAATTTGTTTCTCAAAAGAAATTGCATAGTTCACTTACTGAGAAATACAATTGCGGATACTTGCTTACAAAACAGTTATGTACAGATATTATTTAATATACCCATATCTGTGATCATATATTACACTTATACTTTGTATAAGCTCTACAGTGTATGTCTATAAAAAAATATTAATAAAAATATCATGGATTCCAAATTGAAAAAACAATCAAAAATTAAAATAACCTAGTAAGCCAAAGCTTGTACATAAGTTTTTTTTGAAAAGGACATTTTGCGAAAAAACGTTTTGAGAAAAAGACATAATTAGCCTGACCACTTTTTGAAAATGTCCTTTTTCGAAAAGCGAAACGCGAAAAGAACATTTTGAGAAAGGACATTTTAAGAAAAATGTCATAATGAGCCTGAACACTTGAGGATATATCGTATTAAATTATAAATAACTAGCTTTCCGAACACGGCTCCGCGCGCATGGTCTACAGGTTGCCCAGCTATGGTATAAATCGTAGCTTATGGCCTTTCCCAAGGTCTAATCTATTTCTGTAATCGGTTTAGTAGTTTAGGCGTGAAAGCATACTTAACTGAGAGACAGACAGACACACAGAGTTGCTTTCGCATTTGTAATATTAGTCGGGAATTAGGGATTTGAATTCTTCTTCTTATCGTGTAGGTAAAGTCAAGTGTGTGGCAAACTTGGCTGGTGTTTCTAGGGATTTGAATTAATAACTAATCATACCAGGTTGTAAAAAAAAATGAGAGACTCGTTTACAAGTTTTTTAAATCAACATTTTATTTTCCAAAACTATTTTCCAAAACTTGTTGGGCTCTTTATAAGACGGTGGATCTTGGAAGGCATTCTTTTGGCAGCATGCATGTTTTATAAAAATTAGTCTTGTCCCAATGCCCCATTCCCCATGTTCTGAGTTGACCCTATATCTGTAATGAAATTATTTCTTACTTAGGTAGGTACTTACTCTAGAAAAAGGCAATGAATGAGCCTGTCAAATGCTCATTGATTGCAAAAATGAAGTTTTTAAAATAATGAGCACATTAAAAACACTCAAAAGCGGGGGGCTTGTTTCTCTTTATAAGGCGTTTCTTTTTATAAGGCGACTTTGATAAGTAAACGAACCTTTAGAGTTTAGAGGCTTATTTTCTTTAAAACTGAAAACTTTCCTCAAAGAACCTATTTGAAATCCTCAAAATAAATTCGACTTCTTAAATTTTCATACCTACTTAGTAGGTAAATTAGCTGATAACTCGAGTTGAATGGAGAGGCAAACTATTGTTTTCACATTTTGACCTGATCCCTGGGAAAAGCTTTTCAGTTTAGTGGGAAAACCGAACGGGACCCATTCTACGGCTACAATAAAATGAAAACTTGTTGTAGATTACTGTTACTAGAATTTTCACTTCTTATACCTACCTACGGCTTACAAAATACTTACGACGCATTTTTTGGTTCATGTTTTAGGAAAAATATAGTTCGAGACAGCTTGGGATTCGGCCTCGGTCACGCGTAAGCTGTTAGGTGATTTGCTTAGTTCAATTTAATGGCAATCGGACGTTCTTATGAACAACCATTTGTACCATTCTCAAATTAGAGGAAATACAAAATCTACAAAAATTATAATCATAACAAACAAATCAAAGACAACTTGACACATTTCATAATCTGTGACATTAATCAAAATGCGTTTGAAAACTATACATTTCGGATAAAGCCTTGTAAAAAAATGAAAATAAATAAGTATAAGCGTTTCTAAGTAGTTTTTGTAATATATATGTTACCTTGAATTTAAATTTAATTAAAAAAATGCGATATTTAACTCATTTTACATAAATTTTTATGAAACAAATTTAAACAGTATCACGTCTCAGAACGGCCAGGTTATGTATGGCGGGAAACATTTCCTATCTATGTATCTGTCAATTTCTGTAAATGTAACGCACACAAACAGAAGCTAGGCAAAAATTTTAATAATTTCGAAGACTTATAATTTAAAAATGGTTTGATTTATTAATAATTTTATTCGGTTGCCGAAAACTAGATTTTTTAAACAATTTTTCAAAGTAGTTTGGAGAATCTGATATACTTTTAGTCCGGCGTGTATTGGTGAAACGTGTTGTATGAAAATGACACCTCAGCAACAGCCTTAACTAACTTCAAAAAAGAAGAAGATTCTATAAATGTTCGACTGTATGTATCTTTTTTATGTATGTTCAACGATTTCTCCGACATTTGTGGACCGACGGTGCCAAGCCAAATAAGATGGTAGGCGGCCTTCGTACCGCCTTCAAACATTCCAGCGCTTCTATACTAGACTGGGAGTTAAAAAAAAACATAGAATGTGCTAGCTGCCAACTCTTCCCAGGCATACTGTAGAAGCCAGTAAGTGGGACGCGAGTGTTTCGCTGTATTGTGTACGAAAGGCTGACAAGTTCTCACAACTAAACGTCATATTTTATCTAATAACCCTCAGAATTTAGAACAAACGTGGGACCAAGTAGTTCTTACCCAATGATGCTCTGCCTACTCCGTATGGGATTAGAGGCGCTTAACCTATGTCACTACTATCCAGCCAAAAAATCACACAAAAATCACGTCAATCCGTTGTTCGGTTCCGACGTGAAGAAAGGAGCAACAAACAAACACAATTTCATATTTATAATATTGTATAGTAGTAAAGATTTATTCAATTGGCCATTATAGAAAGCACGAAGGTCTTACATTATTTTAGCCTTCTTGATTTTACTGTACATTTTAGATAAAAATCTGTTTAAAAGATTTTAGGCGATAATTGAAAAATTAAAAATGTTGTATTACCCCCGACATTTCTCGCTTATATTTTTTTAACGGCTGAACAAATTTTGATTAAATATAGCTAAGAACCATTTCGATTCAGCTTTCGAACAAATAAAACACAATATGCGCTCTTTGTTAAAATCTGAACATAGGGTTTATCTGAAAAAGAATTTATCTTTATAACAGTAGTGTTTAATTGGAGTAATATTTTCATCTTCATTCGCCTGCCCTATTCTCGGTTTATTTATTTATTACTTAGCGATAAACGCAACATGTTAATTTCCTCCATTGGTCTTTATCAAGCATCATCTCATCCTTCAAGTCTTTGTTACATCTTCTCACATTTTTAATACACCGTATTATGAAGACCAAAATATCTTACCATGTCAACTCTAGCGGTTTTCAAGGCGACGGCTATGGAAGGATCGCGCACGCTTTTGATGGCATCGTCTAATATTTGCGGTGCGATGAGCGGCAGCCGGACGTGTTCAAGGACTTCGAAACAATGTCGCCTGCGACACGCGGGGTCGTGTTCCAGCCATCTCAGCGCTGGATATAGCACCTAGAAAAAACCAAAATCAAACTTTTTGAGAAAATTATTAAGCCTATGTTACTCAGGGATAATGTATCATTCTAATGGTGAAAGAATGTTTGAAATCGGTTAAGTAGTTTTTGAGTTTATTTGTTACAAACACACAAAAATACAAATCTTTCCTCTTTATAATATTAGTATAGATAAAAAAACCAAATGTTTTGATTGAAGCAGACAAAGGTCTCCTTCAGCAGTCTTTATAGGTTCCAGGGCATCTACTCTGTCCGTCTACCTATCACAGTCATCTGTTTAGCGCAAGACAGAGATGTACTGACATCCGACGCTTCGAAATTTCGGTCGTAGGCTAACGAGTAGATGGGATAATTGACCGCCAACCACACGGATAATTTTCGTCCCACCTTTTGATTCCAAGAGGAAAGACCTTAACTCCTTACTTTGCTTTACTTTCAATCCTTTTATAATTTTCTTTGGAATAAAGTCCTAAAGATAAGACACCATTGAAAATGATATAATGACTTGCAAGAATACAGTACATAATTAGAACACAAGTAATCCGTAAAAATTTTACTCTTAGTTACGCCATTCCATATCAATAAACCTTGTGAAATACGATTAACTTAATGCTTAAAGCTGTGTCTGTTTGTTGTTAAAAGTTTTATGCTTTACTACCTGAGCCTCACTATCAACTTTCAAATCTTCCGAAGACAGTAAAGTAATCAGTTGCGCCAATGGAAGTTCTAGAAGTTCGTCCCCACTAGCCACAATGTTCCAATTCGCCTGAGCGTGTTCCAGCGCTTCGCGAGCCAGTTCATTGCAATTATGTGCCTCAGCAAATCTAAAATAGAAATTTTTTGTCGATTAAACAAGTTTTGTCAATTTGGAATTTAATTAAATCCCCTTTTGAAACCAGCTGTCCTAAGTATTGAATTTTTTGCATGTATGAATATTTATCCCTACTAATATTATAAATACGAAAGTAACTGTCTGTCTATTATGCTTTCATGCCTAAACTACTCGACCCGATACTCAACCGGAAAGGACATAGGCTACATTTTATCCCACAGCTGGGCACGATATAACCTGTAGTCCACGCGGGCGGAATGCCTGTCCTTCCCTCACGTCATAAAGGAGCGACGGATAAATCAGATTTTTTTGACAGATAGAAAGTTGGGGATCCCAAGAGTGACATAGGCTACTTTCCACACGAACGAAGTCACGGGCGGAAAGCTAGTACAGATAAAAAACAAGTCGGTTTTACCAACTTCTTAATGCAGATACTGTCATATTTAAGAGCAATAGTCAAATTAGAAGGAATAAAAGTATTCTCAGTCACGTAAGGCAAATATGAAATAATAAATATAAACTATAAAAAACAAATATACAGGCAAATCATAGATTTAGCGGTGTTCCATTGGTCAACACTAACACAAACTTCCTTATAATCAGACTGGCTGCTTGTAAAATTCTAAAACTTCTGAAATAGAAGTAGATAAAACAATCCTTACCTAAAAATACCAAGTACATTTGAAGGATGTAGCTCCCTCCTAAGAAACTCTCCACAGCCAGTCACCAGTTCCCTAAGTTGCAGCATATCGGCTGCTATAAGCAAATGTTGAACAGTAGATTTGTCTATCATCACTTCCCCTGAAAATAAAACATAAAACAGTTCCAAATTAGCTCTACTTAAATTCAATATCAGAGCTGTGGATTTCTATTTGTCAATTTAGTACATCTATGAGAATAACTAAACATAGGACTGGGAGTAAGAGAAAAACTAGAATGTGCATGCTGCCAACTTTTCTCATGATTATTGTAGAAGCCAGGTATCGGTCTCATCTAATAAATCTCATGTCAAATATAATGAACTACATCAACATTATGTTCTGCCTACCCCAACCAGGGTTATAGGCATGTTTCTGGATGAATGAGGATACTAAATCCAAATATTAGGATTAATAAATGATTTAAAGTGAAGATCCCAGGCATAAAGATCCTAATTGATGGTACAATAATAGGAGTATACAAAAGAATTTTAGGGAAAGCAAAATGTTTGGTACGTCGGTAAACACCTCTACATCGGTAAGTGTTTTAAAGAAAATGTAGGAGTTGTTTCAAAATATTGATTTAAATGCAGCACATCAGTACACAATAGAAACCATCACTATTATGGGCGAGGTAAGGGGTCAAAATGTGTACGTACCTAGGCCTATATTTTATTTGGAATAAGTTAATTTATTACTTTAATTTATTACTTTATCATCAATATTTAATTTAATCAATATTTAATTTATTACTTTATCATCAGTCCATTTAAGTCCCCCTCTACCAAGGAGCATGGATGTCCATTGGAAGCAGTGAAGGGGTTTAAGCCATAGTCTACTTGCCCAATGCGAGTTGGTGGACCAATTTCCTACATAATCCTTATTAATAAATATTTAAACAATATTTATTAATAAGGATTGTGTAGGAGCATGCATATATTTTTAATTTAATAATTTCTTTTTGTTTTTTCTATAAATGAGATAGATATCTACCATAAGGATAAACCATTTGTATTTTAGTCTAGTCTAGTGACTAATGAATGAATAATTTAAAGTTAACTAAATTTGCTTTTCATTATTAATCATTTCTGTATTTGGAATTATAATTCTGTTGTAGGATTATTTTTGAGGAATGGTGCAACATATTACTTTCTAAGATATTATTAGAATAATTTTTACCTGTATAAATGAAGTCGATAATTATAGGAAGTATGTCAGGAGGAACACTGGGAAGGGCTACGTGTCCTTTCTGGCTCTCCTCTAAGCCTACACTGAACATTGCATCAAAATAAGCACAGCTAGCAGCTAGTACCACACGGTGAGCCTGAAAACATTAATAAAGAAGAAAATAAAAAAACAAAGAAAAAAAATCAGGGTATCAAGTTTTGGGAATCTGTAGGTAATATGGTAAATCCTGAATAAAATTGGGTACCCACCTTGACTCTGGTATCCCCTGAAATTAGGTCTATATCACAAAATCTCCCATCCCTTTTGAAATGGTGCAAACTCAATGAAATCTTATTACTGTATTCACGACACTTGTAGGGTCGTGCTCCTTCCTTGTTGGATTTGGCATAAATGCTTGAAGACATGTTACAAAAACATGTACCAACGACTTGACGAATAATTAATGGCTTTAGAAATATTTGTAGCAAGGAATACTTAAACTCTTGACGCTTTATAGACGAATTTAATATAATATTTTGAATAAAAACACTTCACAAGGAGTATATAACACTGCGTTTTAACACTTCATTGATTGACAAGTTGACACCCATTACATATATATTTTTTAAATTCATGAATATGTCAAAACAAAGAGTTCATAATATCATACAGCCAAAAAATAAGAAATAGAGAATCATTGCGTTTTTCCAGTCATGTTTGTGGTCAACCTTTACTTTAGATATGATTGTAAACTGCTATAAAATACCACTAAACAAGTCAAAAAGTTGGTGGAACCATGAAATAATCGTCAAAAAAAAGAGATTCAATCACAAAGTTAAACAAATACAGATGTTTATAACGTTTGTTTGTGCGTGAACCAGAGTGTACTAAAGGAAAATGACAGTTAATGACAGTGACAATTTCAATTTTCATAGTTTTTCTTCCTTCGATGTTTTCTAAAATAATATTCATGGTATTTAAATAAATCATGTTAGCCTCTTTAAGAAAAGCATTAAAATTGAGTTCAGTCGAAAATTCAGACTCCAAAAAAACGCAGTCTTCGTTGCTTTTGTCGGCATTCATTGGACTACTTGAAAATGCATTATTTTGGAAGAAAAAGTGGCTTTCTTTGTCTCTCATTTGTGTTTTGAATATAATATTTTTGTAAGTATTTGCTATAGATTGCGGTTTAACTGCGCACTAGTTTTAAAATTAACTATACTTTTGTTTTAAATTTCAGCATATGTAGTTACTGGAAAGTAAACATTTTTGAATTATTTTTTTGCATTTGTGCTACAATTCTAAGTATTGATGCATTTGAAACATGGTTGAAATACAAACACAGAACTGCTTGTCTGAAGAGATTAGCTAGTAATAATGGTACTGAATTTAATAATTTGACTGTAAAAATTAAGAATTTGTGGAGAAGAAAATGGATGGAATTTGTTCATTTAAGGGAAAATAATCATTCTAAGGTAGGTTCAGGGATAAGACATTATAACATTATAATTTGACTCAAATATTGAATTTATCTAAATGTCTACTTACTAAATTGATTTTCATTATCTTTCAGGCATTTTTGTTGGTAAATATTATCTTTTCGATAATTTTCATTATTGGAAATTGTTTAAGTGAATGTGAACTTCTATACATAGTTTGCATGTTTCTATGTTTCTTGCAAAAAATTGTGCCACCAACTTTAGGGCTTGTGAAAAAAGTCCAGGAACATGCTGGTAAGTTCATCAATGTTCAACATATATTTTAAACGGTAAAGTGTTTTTATTACTTAAATTTCGTCTTCTTATTCAACAGAATCAGATTGTGAATTGGAGGGGCTTATTCCAGAAGTATCAGATGTGGATATGAAGTTACTGTCCATTGAACCCGAGCAGGCAGCTGATGATAGACAAAGTTTAGGTGAGCTTGCTTTCCTCCCATGAAATGTCCATTCTCTTGAAGTGTGATAATCCATAGTATTCTTCATGTCATTTGATTTCTTCAGCAGTCTGTATGATGAGATTAATTTATTTTTTTCATTAAACATATCTTTACAACATTTATTGTATTGTATTCTTGTAGTAACCTATTGTTTTCTTTATTTTAGATTATTGGCAACCTGAAGATTTGCCTCTTGAAGAAGCCAGTGATAGCTCAGACAACAGTTCCTTAGTTTCTAATCTATCTAAAGAAAAACTAAAAACCTTTGATAAAGATATTGAGACTTCAGACTCCAGTGGCGATGAATACATACCATTAGGTACTTTAGATAATTATTAGCAGTGTTTTGTTTTTGTATTAAATATCATTAAAATGGAAACCTAAAGCTATTAATTTTTTATTGTTATTCAAGAAAATAACTACTCTAAATTAACAGCTAATACATTATTTTACATTATTTAACAGCTAATAATGTTTTAAATACATTTTTTCAGACCAGCAAAAGGATCAGTTACAATCCACCTTAGTAGTGGTCCAGCCTGCTAGCACATGGAGTAGCTCAGCTTATAATGCAATCTATAATTTGACTGGAGCTGTTGCAAACATGGTGTATTCTGTACCAGACCAAACAAAAAGAAAAAGAGTATCAAGTATTGACTCATCAGATGGCTTTGAAATGATAGATAAAAATGATTTATAAATTAAGAAATACTTTTAGATGGGGGTATTCTAGGGGTTTTCAGAAATTGTTTTATTTACTTTTAATATTTATTGTCTTATTCTTTCTATACAATCAATATTAGAAGCTTAAAAAAGTAAGAAAGTGTAAGTATTATTTGGATGTACAGGTCATTTTTCCATGCGGGACATAAGTTCTTGGTGTTGTTTTTTTAGGGCCCTCAAACGAATTCCATTCAGTGCATTTCTGGCAACAAGTCCCTCCAGCATTGGTCTAGACATCTGAAAAATAATAATAATTAGATGACACAACTGTATCATACACTTATTTATCAGTTGACTTTAGTCATGTCTTACAGGAAATTTTAAAGTGTAAGAAGTTGTAAACAAACCTTTTCAACAATGTGACCGATTGCTATTGTTCTAACAGCTGCATTGTGTTGTTTATAAATTATGTCATCTGTTTCACTTGGCCCCACTTCATTGTTGTATGATTCATCTTCTTCTTCTTTTAATATAGAAGGCAGTTGAGTTAATATCTGTAATTTAAAAATTATTATGGTATGTTTGTCACTGTATTAGTAAATATTGAACCTTTCTAGACTTTGACATTTAAAACTTTAGCACCTACTACATTCTTTTTCTTAATAATTAGAAAACATAAACTTTGAAAAATAAATTAAACAATGAAAGTTTTTAAGAAATCTTAAGTTTAAATCACCTCATATCTAGAAAACGTTAGGAAAAGTGGGGTAGGTAGTGTTGTAGTAACAATGTGTTAGTGCTAGCCAAGAGATGTACTTAAACCAAAATGTAATATTTTTTGTGTCCAAACAGAAACCTTCTGTAAATAGCTTCTGTGACTTACCTCAAAATTGTTCATCAATAAGGAATCATTTTGATTTAAAATCTCCAACTCAACTTCTCTTCTACTTTGATTTGACTCCTCATTCACAGATTGAAAACAAGTTATTTGTATCTGAAAATGTGGTTAAATTAGTTACAACCCAGTAATATTTAGTTATAGGTGACATACAAATAAAATAATATCTACTGCACTTAGTATTTTCATTTCTTCATGAATTGTATTGAAATAAAGGGGTTTTCCTGAAAGTTTTCTATGAATTATGAGCATTTTACTGAAAAATCTTACCGAGGGAGCTTTTGTTGTTTGTTCGTTTAGGAATACAGCAAAGATAATCCCAACAAAACTAGGATCCATCCGCTGATACATCGATTGAGTTGCTAGATCTAATGAAGAAGAAATTCATTATAATGTTAAAAAACAAGTTTTTATAAATTAATAAATGATAAAAATTACTTACCAACATGAGAGGGCCAGACAGTTATGTGAGGATGGGAATGATACCAGCCTACTACACGAAGTGGTCGGCCAACTTCTAACGCCAATTCTTCAGCCCTTAACGTAGCCTGTACCAACTGCTCTTCTGATATTTCTACCCGATCAGGCTTTTTATCTAATCTCCGCAGTATTACAGAAGAAACGATCGATACGAGTCGGCCGCTGTTATGTACCTATTGATATGTAAAAAGGCTTACGATAGATCAGGGTGTTATTCAGTATATTTTTGCACATAAAAGTTATAAATGTAAATACCTCTCCGATAAGTAGGCCCATAATTTCTTCTTTTTCAGTGGATAGTGCATGTTGAACGCAAACTAAGGCTGCGTCTGTTGACAATAAAACTTTATTTAACATACTGAAAAATAAACAATTTTTTTAACAGTATTTACCAAAAAGCATCAAAATATTTCGGATTCATTTTTTTGTTTAATTTATCTTTCGGGAAAAGCAAAGGAAACTTTGTCCATGCAGCCTCGTCTTCAGTGAAAACTTTCTTCAACTCAAAGAACACAATAATTACTCCTAGCTTCAACTTAACCTATTCTTAGCCCTAAGGTCAGCCGGGGTAAGTGCCCCAACGGGGTAAGCGCGCCACCCTTTAAAATATCGAAAACTAAACAATTTATACAACTAACGCCATCTTAAATTCACGAACGACACTAAAATATAGTTCCAGATAACAATCTCAGATGGCTCTGTGCACCGTAACTTGACATATCCGCCATTTAAGTTTGAGTGTCATTTGCACGTGGGATCGGAGATGACTCGTGTTATAAATCCGGCCAAATCTTTTAAAAGTTTTATGTTTTGCGGCAAACCAACGAGGTAAGTACAAAGTTTAGATGTTTTTCTTTAAACCTGTGAATGTATTTTACACCTAAATAGGATAATAAATGCTTTTTTTAACAATTTAAAATTATGTCCTCAAAATAATCAAGTGAGGGGAAAGTGCGCCAGAACTGTAGTAGTATGGCGCACTTGCCCCAAGCCAGAGTTCGGCAACCTTTTAGATTTTAGTGATGTTTCTATTTTTAACTTTGTATTTTGTTTGGAATGGTGACGTTGGATGGAAATCTTTTACACTATAATGCTTCTGTGCTGGACGAAAGAAAAACATAAAATGTTACAGCTGCCGAATCTTTCTAGGCGTACTGTAAAAATGGATTTGAGGGTTGTATTTGCATTTTATTGTGGGCGAAAGGCTGATAGCCTATGACCACGTACAAATATTTCAACTTAATATCCTTCACAATATTTATCGAATGTGGCATTAAGTAGTTCTATGACCACTTGATGCTTTGCCTACCCCAATATGTTCTGTGCCTAAGTCTAAATAAAAAGGCAGATTTTTATTCTAATGAGCAATATAAGTAAGTTCCTAAGTGCCATGCACTCTAAGTCTGATTAACTTATAAGTTTCTAACTGCCGCACTTAGAGACGTCAATTAAATTAATTAATCATTTAACCAGATGTTGTCACATTCTGTCTTGTTAATGTAAACAAGGATAGCATGACATTTAATTACTTCTTTTTTTTAATTGACGTCTCTGAGTACGGCAGTAAGTGCCGTTCACTAGAAACCAAAAAACGTATTCCCAAAAGTGTATACTTGCATACTTTTATGCCATACATCAATTGTTACCTTAAATTTGTATCTTTTGAATTAATAAAAAATAAAATAAATATAAAAATAAATTTGAGTTTTATTAAAAATATTTACTAACGCACAAACTCCAAACATTTAAATTAAAAAACAGAACCACTTTGTAAAAGTAATTTAAAGGTTTGAGACCCCTGATTAACCGTCTATGGCGCACTTGCCCCGAATTCAAAATGTTAGCCGTATTTCCTTTAAAGACTATATAATAAAACAAGAAACTAGTGTGATGCTTTTAACTGTCCATGTTCTATAGAGTAAAAACAATGTTTTTCTTGTAGCGCGGTACTTTAATGCATTTTTTTATATGGGCGCACTTACCCCATTTCCTGGGGTAAGTGCGCCTACGTACATGTTTTGAAATTTCATCAAAAATATTGTCAAATTATTGATAGTTTTGATGGAATCAACATTCATTGCAATAACAAAATACCAAACTCTCACATTTTATTAAATGTAGACTCAAATATCAATATTTAGAGAATTTATCACACATTAAAATCAACTATTCAGAAAGTATGGCGCACTTGCCCTGACTGACCTTAATCTCTTCATATTCTGCGTAAAACCGGATAGAGCGTCTGTTTTACGTTTATGAAAACTGGCGGCGAGAAGCACAACCGCGAGGATCTTCATCAGGGCCAAACTGAGTAGAAACACTTATCACTTGATTTTTTTTATCACGAAACGAATTTTAGTCAATTTACTGCATAATCACTCTCACTATTTTAACTTTTTTACGTAGAAAACGAAAATTCAATTGACAAAGCAACTGCCCACGCAGAGTTCCCGCCAAAGATCCTCACATCACAACAAGGAGCATAACAACCTTGCATATTGTGCTCCTTGCATCACAACTATCCATGGATCTAATACATCAGGATAGAAATCTTCGAGCTCAAACGCGGGCCGAAGAAGAGATAGAGCAACGAGGCAGAACGTCTCGTTCTAGTAGGGTGACAATGCGATTACTCGTATTATAATTTTTTTTTGGGAGTGCAAAGTATACGTAACAGACAAATACAGGCTTCCATTTAAGGATAGAAGTTTTCCTGTAATTTTATTTTTATATAACAAACCATCAGCAACATTTACGTTACTACATTTTTATTATGAAACACCAAATTGTATGATAATATACAAGGAGGACACAGAGTAGTGGACATCGGGAATGTTTTTTTTTTTAATTATAAGATGGGTTAACTCTTGACCTCAATCTTGACCAAGGTCATAGATGAGGTCGACGATGGAGCGAGTTAACCCAGAAAACGCCTATAAGGCACCGGTACTCCCACGCACCGACGGAACACAGCAAGCTGTTTGACGTCGGACTTCGGTAGGAGGGTAGTCGCGAACCAGGCGGCCCTTTACAGAGCCTACCACACCGCATGAGACCATGGGATAACACCTCAAATTCATAAAAAATGAGGTGTTGTTGCCTGAGATGGATTAATAGGAGGCAGGTCTCATTTGTGTTTCCTAAGTCGCCTCTTACGACACCCACGGAAAGAAATGGGGTGGTGTTATTCTAAGCCGATCACCACACGGCACAAAGTTGTGTAGTTAGGTTGCGAAAAATTAAAACAAAAACTCACCTTTCGTCTAATCTTATAATTAAATTATTAAAACATGCTTTTAACTTAATTTCAAAACTTTTCCTATGAAAACATTTTCCAAAACATTTCCCCAAAAATCCATATTGGATTTTTGTAAAATTGGAGTTTTATGCTTAGAATTTGTTTTTTTCTATTTTATCTAACGGACCTTAGTTCCATAGGAGCCCGTTTAGTTCCATAGGTATATTTAAGTTAATTTTGATCTTATGTTATTTTTTATTAGAAACTATTAAATAATAAATTCCCCCTTTCACAGAATAGAATAGAATAGAAAAAATCTCTATTTTATAGGATAATCAGGATGCCACTTAAAACAAGTCAAGATTACATGAAATACATACAAACAAACATTAAAGGATTTAAATACATACCATACATACGCATTCGTTCTATTGACCCTACTGACTCTACGCCTATTCGCAAAGGTGCAGTCTTCCCTAGAGAAGAACAGGCAAGAAACTCTGAGGGTGTTCTTTTTAATCGCATTACAAATTTTCCTATTTTCTCATTTTAACTAATTCTGAAATAACTCTAAAGCTGAGCAGTCATTCCCATGTCTCCATGTCAGTTAGGTCATCAGAAATTTTGTAATAGCCCTTTTTGTAAAGTTTTTGTTTAATTACTGACTTAAATTTATCCAAAGGTAAATTTTGAATACCTTCGTTCGTGACCTTGTGGAGACGACTGTCTAGTACTTCCAGTTTATGCTTGGTCCTAGTATTTATATTGTGCCTGTCGCTATTTTTCTTAAACAAATTTTCATTTTTCTTCACATATAAAAGATTGTCACATATAATATATTGGAATGCAGAAGTCAGAATATTTATTTCTTTGAATATTTGTCTAAGAGACATTCTAGGTCTCATTTGATAAATCGCGCGAATAGCCCTTTTCTGCAGAACAAAGATCTTATTGATATCCGCAGCATTACTCCACAGTAAAATGCTATATGACATTAGGCTGTGGAAGTGAATATACGGTTCTCGCGGTTTCAACGTCCGATAATTGACAGATTTGTTTAACTGCGTAGGCTGCTGAACTGAGTCTGCTCGCTAACTCATCAATATGAGGACCCCATTGAAGCTTTGCATCAAGAGTTATTCCTAAGAATACAGTAGATTCCACAACGTCCAGTTTTACATTCTTAACCTGTACATTGGTATTAACCTGTTTAACATTGGGCAAGGTAAACTTAACACATCGTGCCCCTCGGTGGAGACATTGTATGGGCTGATGAGAGTCAGAGAGATATTTGTTATACATGAGTGCAAAGTTGCTTTTAACCGCGTGCTCAAATTTGATGACCGACCAAGCGAAGGATTCTAAAATTGGATCACAAGCGCAGCGAGTGCTACAACAATTAGAATTCTGAGCGTTAGCGAGAGAATCAAAAGAGCACAAGGTCAAAAATCGTGGCACTCGAGTCTAACACGTAACTTTTAATGAGGTAGTGGAAAATGAGGTAAGCTTCCAAAAAATCCCATAGATGGTGCTGTTTAAGAACGCTACACATTTTCGTAGTTTTCTTCAAAAATAGAGTATTTTATAAAATATCAACTGAAGTTTAAATTAAAGATCTCCCTGATACTATCATTTGGACATGATTGGAATTTAAAACACTTTACAATGTTGTATTAAAAACCGATCTTGGATTTTGTTTCGCTCAAAAATCAAAACTAGAAATTGTGACTAGTACTTCTTACCATAGGTCATTCAAATGTCACAAGGTTGAGTTACGATGAAGTTATGTAATAAATATTTTCTTTATCAAGAAAATAGGTAAAGATGAGCCACTGATTCTCTGCCTACCCCCTTAGGAATTACTGACGTGAGCATATATGTATACAGGTTGAAAAAGAACCTCCTAGCTTTAAATGAAAATCCTGAACCAGTACCTATCACTTACTGAACACTTTTTTTTATTATTTTTTTCAACACATTTGCTCATAAAGTGGGTCTTATGTCATTGTTTTAAGGTTCATAATGATATGTATTACCCAGCCCGTGAGTAATAAAAATAAAGCACTAGTACGTAATGGTTTTTTTTTTAATTTCAGCAAAGAGATCAGATCACAGTAATACTGTGGATCAGATCTTATTTTATACTTAAAATTAAGTGTAAATATTAAACTATTTGTAAATAAATAATATAATTCCACTAAATCATTTAAATTAAACAGAAAATTATCATTTATTTATGCTAAAACGTGAAAATATATAGTTAAGTATTTTTTTATTATTTGGCTGTATGGCATACTTGTCAATGTGAATCTCATTTTGCGAGCGAAAAAAGAAAAAAAAATCGCGCCTCTTTTCAGAATTTTCAGTTGTTTTCACTTGGTTTTCAAAAACGGCATTTGTATTCATCAGATTGTTATTATTGTCAGCAATACAACACAAAAAATTTCTTCTTCAAGTGCAGAACAGGAAACCTACGTGGGTACACCGCCAAAAATACTTTCTGAGGCGCAAACATGCAAGTGATAGCTTGTTGCCGTCAATATCAAAGGAAAGTTTTTATTTCTTTTTTTCCTCGCAAATGTGTTGAAAAACGTCGTATGACACGCGTGCGCGTTGGATATTACATTCTCGGCTCCATTGAGCCCTCGCCATCGGCTCGGGCTCTAAACTCGCCTCTAATGTAATATCCAATTTAGCACACTTGTAGCATAATGTACCTACTATTATTTAATTTTGACATGGTGTCGTTCGGCGCTGAGTCTATTATAGTGTTGGGCTCAGGTATACTTTAAAAATATGTTTTACCATATTAGGGATTTAAAAATATACCCGACGTCAACGCGTTTCCGGGGTATATTTTCAAACTGGAAATTCCGTGTTGTGTTATTGCAAAATATATCAAAATATAGTTCTAAATTACTTTATCCCTACTGAAAATTATAAATGTAGGTAGATAAAAGTTGTTTATGAAAAAGCTTAAATTTTCAGTTAAATGGGCCTTTAAGTTTAATGAGACTTTAGTTTAATGGGACTTTAAGTTTAATGGGATTTTAAGTTTAATGTGACTAGTTTAATGGGATTAGTTTAATGAGACTTTAAGTATAATGGGATTTTAGTTTAATAATGGGACTTTAAGTTTAATTAGACTTTAGTTTAATGGAACTATAGTTTAATGAGACTTTAAGTTTAAAAGACTAAGTTTAATGAAACTTAAAGTTTAATGACTCTATTTAACTTTTTACGTACCTAATGAAAATTCGTTACTCGTTGTCAAAATTAAGCGGGCGTTCTGATCTAAATGAGTGAGTGCGTTGCCGTGTTGCGTTCGGGTATGTTTTCAAATACCTACGCGCGCGTTTAGTAATTTGAAAATATACCCGATGTCAACGCGCGCCAGTGACGTCACAGTGTTGGGTAAAGGTACATTTAAAAAAAAAATCTTGCCTTTTTTGTGGCTAGGTATATTTTCCAAATATGTGGTTATTCATTAGGTTGTAACATCCTAAACAAGTCAGCAAAAAATCAGAACTACACACCTACAAGGTAGGTACAACCTTGTACCTGGCCTAATTATTTTTTTTACATTGTTAAATTACTGTCTTAAATTTCTCTAAAGGTAAACTTTGAATACCATGACGCAACTTTGAAATTTCACTCTCAACGCGCCCAAAGAAGTTTCATTTCAAATACTCCAAGTTTGAAAAGGATGATGATGCTAACTGTACTTGGACGGGGGCGGTTTGGAATGAGGGCGGAATAAACTAACCCTGGATAGTGAGTGGGACCTGTGAGCTCAGGGTCGTGGGTTCGATGCCAGGTTGAGGCCTGTATCACTATACATTCGTCTTTTAATTCGTATTTAATAGTTATCACTTGCTCAGCGGTGAAGGGAAACATCATGAGGAAACCCGTAACTCTAAAGGTTATTTCCGAAATACCCACCAACCCGCATTTTAGGCCAGTGTTGTGGACTATGGCCTGAATCCCCCTTCACTGTACGAGGGAGGCTCGTGCCACTCGGTGGGGACTTTACATTTAAAACTATAACTGTTAAGTAGTATTTTATAGGTCTACAAAGGTGACAGTTGTAGCTAGAAGAACTTGTATTGTAAATAAAGGCGTCACCATGGAAACCGCGGGCCAAAAGATCTTTGTAGACATGTAACGTGTATTTATGGTGTATTGGTGTGCGAATTCAAAAAAATACAATTTCGCAATAGTACATAGTTTTTACCGTGGGAGGAATAGTAGGAATTGCGTTCATTTTGAGTAACTGGCGGGAATTCCCAGCATAAAAGCAAGTTGGCGCAAAGTGCCGGCTGCATACAACGGAATTTTTTGTTATCTTTTGTCTAATCTCAACGCTGTTGAGCCATTTTTGTCTTTGTTCTGAATCTTTATGCACTCTGCAATAAAATAGCACAGCATTGTTGAGAACCTTTCTCCGCCCAACACAAGAAATCATGGACAACATAATAATAGATTTATAAGAAATTATTTTAGCTTACTTGTGAAAAGATATGTTACATCCACCATACGATTCACTTGAACAAGTGTGAACACAACATCTTTCTACCATTTTGTCAGTATTTTAATTTAAAAAACTGGTATAATCCTTGCCGTTACGAATTATTTTTATACGATTTAAAGCATGCCGCCATGACATTACGATGACACTTTACGGGATGCCAGTAGTAATAAATGGTTTGAAAAAAATTTTCGTTTTCTTTTGGTAATTTAGGAAAAGATGACGAAGTTATTATGATTACAATTAATTTACATCAATTTGAACTGAAATTCATTTCAAATGCAACGTATTTCTTCGTTATTAACTTCATTGTCAAAGCCGGACTTTTTTGATTAATGAAGTTTTTTTAAATTGGCTAGATAAAAGAAAGAGACAATCCGCCTCGCACATCGGTGTCCCTTTCGGTTTCAATAGAGGCTGTCGGAGAAGCAGTCGAAAGTGTACCTTATTGCTATGGGATTAAGTTTCATATTTCTTAATACGATTTTTCTAAGTAATCGGTCCTTTATAAGAGAAAGTACTAAGTCCATGCAACTATCATAATGTTTTGTTTTAGTAAAAATCCTTCTTGGAAAAGGTAAAGGAATCTATGTCCAAATAGCCACGTCTTCAATGTATTGCTTCTGTTTTTAATCCTCCGTTTTCCGTAAGCCGATAGTTATTTGTTTACGAAGAGCTATGGCGGTGACTAGCACTGCCGCCGCGCCGCGGCGATCTTTGTCGGTAGGTACCGAACGATGAACGAAGCAGATTAACTGTATAATAATAAATATTAATTTATGTGTCCAAAATCTTACATGTTGCTTATTTTAAAAATTAAAATAATAGTATGTAGGTACGTCAACGCCACGAACTGTCAAATTTCCCCAATGAATAGTCAACTCTAATGCTTGGAGATAAAATTGAAATTCGATTGAAGTTTGACAGTTTTGGATAGCAAAAGTCAAAAGTCAAAAGTCAAAAGTGTTTATTTCATTGAACATATAAAATGATACTTGAACACGTCAATATTATGAATTACATTAGCACTTTTGGCTTTGCGCCTATTCGCAAAGGTGCAGTCTTCCTCAGGAGAAGAATAGGCAAGAAACTCCGAGGGTCGCTCTTTTTAAGTCAATCATATAAATTTTCTTACTTTTAATTTTAATTGACTTAATATCTGAATAACTCTGGAGCTGAGCAATTTATTCCCATGGTTGCTTGTCTAACAGATAATCCGAAATTCTATAATAGCCCTTTTTACAAAGTTTTTGTTTAATTATCGTCTTAAATTTTTCTAAAGGTAGGTTTTGAATACACATGGGAATCTTATTGTAGAAGCGTATACATTGACCCATAAAAGAGTTTGTTACTTTGTAGAGACGGCTGTCTAGTATATCCAAGTTATGTTTGCTTCTAGTGTTTACATTGTGCCTATCACTATTTTTCTTAAACAATTGTTCATTTTTCTTTACATACAAAAGATTATTAAATATATACTGGGACGCAAATGTCAAAATATCTATTTCCTTAAATCTATTTCTAAGAGACATTCTAGGTCTCATTTGATAAATCGCGCGAACAGCCCTTTTCTGCAGGACAAATATCTTATTAATGTCGGCAGCATTACCCCACAGCAAAATGCCATACGACATAAGGCTGTGGAAGTAACTGAAATATACGGTTCTCGCGGTTTCTACGTCCGATAATTGACGGATTTTTTTAACCGCGTAAGCTGCTGAACTGAGTCTGTTCGCTAACTTATCAATATGAGGACCCCATTGAAGCTTTGCGTCAATAGTGATACCTAAGAATACAGTAGATTCTACAACTTCCAGTTTTTCATTTTTAACCTGTACATTGGTATTAAACTGTTTAACGTTAGGCAAGGTAAATTTAACACATTTGGTTTTTTTCTCGTTCAAGAGTAGGTTATTTGCAGTGAACCATTCAACTACCTTTGAGATCGCAATATTCACGTCGTCATAATTAGTGTCATATCTTTTCACTTTCAATAAAAGTGATGTGTCATCTGCAAATAATACGATCTCATGGGCCTCTTTAACAAGAAAAGGCAAATCATTAATGTACAGGAGAAACAAGAATGGTCCTAAAATTGAACCCTGCGGGACGCCCATACAGACTGTGGACCCAGGTGATCTAGTGCCGTTAACCTCAACCTTCTGGATCCTATTACACAAATAAGATTCCAAAAGCCTAAGTGCATTTCCTCTTATGCCATAGTGATGTAATTTTCTGATTAGAGTCTCATAGTGAACACAGTCAAAAGCCTTGGACAAATCACAGAAGACTCCAAGAGCATCATGTGAATCCTCCCAGGCCTCAAAAATGTGACGAATAAGTTCAACACCGGCATCGGTTGTTGAACGACCCCGTGTGAATCCAAATTGATTAATATTCATAAGTTTATTAGCATAGAAGTGAGTAGTTATTTGACTAAGGATAATTTTTTCAAAAATTTTGCTAAGTACTGGTAGTATTGAAATAGGTCTAAAGTTGGTGGGGTCAGATGTACTACCAGCTTTAAACAGAGGAATTACTTTACTATGTTTCATCAAATCAGGAAACACACCACCATCGACACAACTATTGAAAATAAACACTAAATGTGGAGCAATACAATCTATTATACAATTTATTACTTTTACTGAAAGACCATCAAGGTCCGCAGTCTTTTTCATGTTTAACATTTTAAAAGTTTTAAGAATGTCAACAATTCTTATGTGTGAAAAACTGAAATGAACCTTACTTTCGTCTACATTTTGCTTGAGTAGCGATTCAGCGAGAGCGGGAGATGAGCCAAGTGATTGAGTAGTGGAGACTGGAATGTCAGTGAAAAACCTTTCAAACTCTGTAGCAATAGCTACATCGGAAGTTAGGATTTTGTCATTAATATTGAGCTTAAAATCAAACTTGCGAGCCTTAACCCTTCCCGTCTCACTATTAATAATTTTCCAAGAAGTCTTAACGATATTACTACTATTTTTAATTTTGTTTCTAACAAACATAGCCTTCGCCGCTTTACATACACGTTTAAATGTTTTGGAATAAGCTCTAACATACTCAACAAAAGTTTCAGAATGGTTATATGCTTTCTCACCATAGAGATCATATAGCCTTTCCCTGCTTTTGTGAATTCCCACTGTCGCCCAATCACTAAACTTCAAGGAGTCATTAATTTTTAGCGTCTTGGATTTAAACACAATGTCATATTCTTGCTTAGATAAACTGAGTACAGAGTTATAAAGTTTGTTAGGATCATCACTCTCAAATCTTAGATCTGGTAGTTTGGTGATCATATTACTTCTGTAATTCTCAAGCCTTATGTCACTAATAGGCACATATTTGATACCTCTTTCTACAGCCTTTCCACGAAGCGCATCAAAGGAAACTAGTTGGCCCGAGTGATCCGATGGTAACTTGTGGATAACAGATTTTTCCGAGGGATCAAAATTTGTATATATGTTATCAAGACACGTTTTGGAAGTTGCGGTAATTCGTGTAGGCTCTAGAAATAGATTGCGCAAATTATAACACTTAAACAAGGATATGATTCTTTTACTAAGAGAACTATTTTCCAATAAGTCGACATTAAAGTCTCCACAAACTACAATGTTTTTATTATTATTACTAATTTTGAATAGTGCTTCCTCCATGATTTTTTCAAAGGATTCATATGATGATTTGGGCGGTCTGTATACGCATAATACAATAAGCTGCTCAAGCTCTATACAGGCTAATTCAGTAGTGCGCTCAACAGACAAGCTTACTACGTCATTACGTTCTTTAAACTTTAAATTGTTACGAGCAAATATAGCGGAACCTCCTCGTATGGCTTTACTTCTGCTGAATGCACTAGCAACTTGGTGATTATTGAAGCCAAATATTAACTGATGACTACGCAACCAGTGCTCGGTAATACATAAAATATCAACTTTATAACAGTTAATAAATAGCTCAACCAATAATTCTTTGTGTTCCATTCCTTCTAAATTTTGATGCACCAAGTTTATACAATTATTATTTTTCACAGACGGAACATCCTTAGTCATATTGGAGTTGCTAGGAAATCCTTGTCCTTTTTTTGGAGAGGGATTTCCTATTGTCTCACTACTTAGTTTAAAGAATTTTGTTGTATATAAATATTGCTATTATTAATAGCATTTGTCTTAAAATTATGTATGCAATAGGCTACAGTTGTAGCTAAATGTCGTTTACATTTTTTTCTTAAGTACATAGTACTTTTCGACAGAATAATATTATTAATAAATTTATTTGTATCGAAATACATAATAGCGTCAGCGTCACTATGACTACATAGAATACTATGCACATATGTGTTGATTTTAAAAATTAATTTGTTATGTGCTTGCGTCCAGTTACTGAAATAAGGGAAGGCACAAAAAACGAACTTACAATTAGTTTTATTTTTAATGTCTAGCAAAGTGCACAAGCCCTTATTTAAGTCTGCACGGGAGATGTTTCGAGAGTTTCCAAACATAATTAATACAGTTGTTTTACAATCAAAATTATCATTTGCTATCTTTGAAATCATCGAATTAAAAGTTATGCCTGGATAGCTATTATTAATTATGTTTTGGTTTAAATAAGTGCTTAATACCACTCCGAAACCGCTCCCTATGTCATCCGAATAAACCACAGTCTTCGGTGATACCCGCTCCGCTTCAGCAGTCATGCCCCCGGCCCCCCCTCTCCGACATGCCTCCGCATAGCTAGTGCGTACCGTGCGGGGTCGTGAGGTGGGCGCTTGTGCCCTTGCATCGGCGGGTGTAGTGCACTGTATACGGGGTGGAGTCGGGGGGGGCGGGGGGGAGGGCGCGCGCGCCCCGGTGGCAGCGGCCGCCTCGCACGCCGCCATTGATAAGCGCTTGCGGCGACGGCGACGCCTGGCGGAGCGGCCATCACCCTGTGTCACGGTCACAGCAACGCATGCAGTACTGGGGTCAGACTGCATGGGCGTTGGTGCCTCCACTGTCTGTTTATTCGTATTTTTCTTATTACTAAATTTACATCCTAGTTTTGAATCGGGTACATTTACAATAGTCGTGTTCCCGTGACGGTTTAGCTGTAAACTCTTAGATTCACCAGTTTCATTAGTATACGAATTTACACTGAAGTTCGATAACGAGAAGGAAGCACACATATCGTCGACTTTGTCACACGACTGCGCAGGTGGTGCGAGTGAGGCCGCGGTGTTACACACAGGCAACAAGGACGGCAGAGAATTCTGATTGCAACTACACGTGTGATTGCTGGTCAGAAACTCGAATGTGCTAGCATTATATTTTGATAACTCTAATAGTTCATCCATCGCCACCACATGCTTATCTATAGTTTTTAAAGCGGTTGCATAATTGGCAGAAATATCAGTCACAGATTGAGTTAATCGTTCAACCTCCGACTGTAACAGCTGTGTGTCAACGTCATATGATTTCATCTTGTAATATAATCTTTGGTTGTTTCCGTATAACTTAACATTATCATGGAAAAGTTTTTTATTTTTCTTAACTAGTGTTCTTGACCGTCTAATCAGTTTACCTACTTTGACATACTTTTTAAACAAATTTTTGTTTAGAGTCATATTATGATTTAATGGTAGGTATATGGATTCATCACAAGTAAGATCAACATATGTCATAGTAGGTTGTCTATTCACGGGCGAAAAGGCAGGAACCATATCCGGGTTTTTAGTGACCAGCTCCTCGAACAATGATTGCCTTTTAGTTGACCTAAGGTCCTCAGAGACACATTCCAGAGTGGATATGTGTTTGTGTGTGTCTCGTAACTCAGCCTCCAGAGCAGTAACACGCCGGAGTGATTCCTCCAGCGTGGTACTGTCCCGGTCAAATGAGTCTACCACTCGCTGGAGCTGGTCTCTTTGTTCCATTACATCCATTAGATGGGAATGCATTTCGGCCATTTCACCCTTTAACATCTTGTTTTTATTCAATATTTCGATAAATTCCTTCTCGTTATCATCTCTCTCCGATAATAACTGTTCACATTGTGTTTTTGTAGTCTTTAATTCTTTAAGCGTTAGGTCAAGTTTGTTTTCTAGCTGTTGTTGTTGACGAGCAGCCGTGGCTCCCCGAGTTAACATTGTGAAACAACTTTTGTAATGAGATAATAATAATAAATCGGTGGCTGGTGTTATAAGACCGGGTGATCAGGAAGAAATTAAGAAAAAAAACACTGCAGCCGTGTTAATTTGTTTGCCTATGAATGAAATATAGTGAACAGTTACTACAAGATTGAGGTTATGTTGACAATATTATTGTTTCAATTACACTTGTTTTGTTACTTACGGTTTAACAGGTCAGTAATTGATATAATACACAATTATTTATGGGGAATACTCAATAGTATTCAGAAAAATAACACAAACTTTTTGAATTTCGGCAACCGTCACAACGAATTTTTCTTTGCCGTAATGGTACAATTTATGCACTTAGAACTATCTGATAACACTTATTATAATATAATATCAGTAAATGAAACTGGTAATCACTAATTAGACATTAGAACATAATGAATATTAATTAAAAATCACAGAGCTCTTTTGTTTACAGCTGAACCGTTTGACAGTTTTTTTTTTAATGATTTGCTTTGTCACTGTACAAGTGTACATAGTATATAAGGTCCTAATTTATTAGTCACTTTCCTTTTAACACGTTATTGTGTAGGTCAAAATATATCATTTGAGTCAAAAAACAAAAGCATAATATTAAATTTAAAAGGTCTTGAAAAATTTTGTTATGATATTTTTTCATTACTATGTTGAATAAACCCATCCATTCAAACGTAAATAATAATGGCAGTAGTAGAGCGGGCGAGCAGGGAGTGGACGGCTATAATCGAAAGAGAACCATTCCTTTATCTTTAAATGGTTTTTTTTTTTTTTTTACAAAATTTAATTTTCAGATAATTAATTTTTATGTTGTTTTTTGGAATACTATCAACCTATACAATAACGCCTTAGAAGGTAAGTGACTAATAAATTAGGACCTTATATATGGGTAAGGTACATGTGGAGACTGGTGGTGCCTGAAATAGACTAGAATCTGTGCTTTCGTAGATTAGGTATGTTACAGGTTTTATGATATTTTCAGTCTAGGAGTAATAATAAAGGTCGCCGCCACCGCCGCGCCGTGGTGATCGGTTGAGAATACCACTACCCCATCTCTTTCCGTGGGTGTCGTAAGAGGCGGCTAGCTAAGGAAACACAAATTGAGACCTGCCTCTTAGTAATCCATCTTAGGCAACGACACCTCAGTTTGTTTTGAATCTGAGGTGGCGTCCACGACGGTCTCATGCGTTGTGGTAGGCTCTGTAAAGGGCCGTCTGGTTCGCTATCATCCTCCTACCGAAGTCCGACGCCAAACAGCTTGCTGTGTTGCGTCGATGCGTGGGACCACCTGCGGTACGTACCAGTAGGACCTTAATGTCATTTTCTGGGTTAACTCGATCCATCGTTGACCTCATCTATGACCTTGGTCAAGATTGAGGTCAAGAGTTAACCCATCTCATAATAAAAATAAAAAGGCACTTCACCAGGATTCAAGAGCTTTTCCACATTGATGTCATTTAGAATATAGATTTCTTTGTCACGATTTACAAGATTGAAAAGAAATAGTCAGAGGAAGCGGAAGCAAAAAAAACGGTGACTAAACTCGGTAAAAGTTGGTTTGGCGGGAACAATATTTTTTGTTTCTTTTAGAGGATAATAAGGAAGATTAAGAAGTTCTTGTGTGTTGAAGAAGTATGGTCTTCTAAATAAATAATTGACGTACAGTTAAAATTTGAGTACAGGGAATCGGTTTGATACAGAAAAGGTTTAAAGAGATACTATAAGAATGGCTCTTTGTGCCCTTTCATTCTTAATGAGGTGGGTCTTTCGAGCGCTCCCCAATCCAAACAGTGATGCAATAAGTTGTTAGTGATTGGCAAAGGACGAGATAAAACATCCTAAGGTATCCGGGTCTGCGACCTACCTAAGCTTTTTGGAGACGTAAATAAGTTTCCGTAGCTTAGTTGTCAAGTACTGTATATGAATACGAATTCTGTTAATATTTTATACAGGATGTCCCAAAAAGTAGTGATTAGCTGAAGGTAGAAAACCCCCTTAAATTATCTACGCCTTTGTAATTTTCGAGTTACGACCATTGGTTACGACGTTTTTTCATGTTCGGTTATTTTTTCGTTAGTTAGTTAGTTATACATGCACGAAGTGTTCATGTATGAAATGGTACCGCACATCTATGTGCTTCGACCTTTGTTGAAAGATCCAGACTTCACAAGTTGAATCGAACTTTGATTATCAACATGCAAATTTAGTTTTATGTCCAAACTGGTTATTTCTTGTAAAGATTTGAGATACAATGCCTCTTTGCAACAGTCTGCTGCAGCTATGTACTCGGCTTCAGTCGACGATAGCACTACTATAGGCTGACTCTTGGATGCCCATGATATTTGTCCATCGGCTATCATTGGCACGGAACCAGAAGTGTTTCTTCGTATCAACAGGTCCCCAGCGTTTGACAAATTCCTCAAAGATAACGGTATAATTCGAAGACTATTTGCACCTTACACCCCACAGCAAAATGGCATGAGTGAAAGAAAAAGCCAGATGTCTGATGCTAGATGCCAATATCCCTGCAATATTTTGGGCAGAAGCAGTAAGCACTGCAAACAATTTGATAAATAGAAGCCTAGCAAGAGCTCTCAAAGGCAATTCCCCATAAGTATGTGAAATGGGTACAACGAACACCGTCAGGTAATCACCTACACGTATTCGGAAATATAGCGTTTGTGATGAACAAAAACCGAAGAGGAAAATTCACAGCCAAAGCCACAGAAGGAGTATTCTTGGAATATGCGAAATATACAAAAGGTTTTAGAATCTATATACCCGAAAAGAATGATGTTATAATCAGCAGAGATGTAAAAGTAATCGAAAAGATGCATTATGGCGGTACTCCTGCAGAGAAACGCGAAGATCTTACTCCAGAACCTGAAACAGAACAAATTGAAATTGAAATTCCAGGAAAAAGAAACAAAATTAATGAGAACTTACCTTTTCAGGAACTTAACCCCCTTTATTCCAGCTCTAGTCAAGATCCCGTTGATGAACCATCTCCCTCAAGTGGAAGACCACAAAAAAACGTGAGACCACCAGCATGGACCAAAGATTATGAGTTAAGTCGCTGCGTGACCATGTTTACGTCAGAAAATAATGACGATTATAACTGATCTTTACTCACATATAAAGAAGCTTTGACTGGCACCGATAGACGAAATTGGGAGAAGGCGATACAATCTGAAATGGAATCATTACAGAAAAATAACACCTGGGTATTAGTTGACAAGTCAAAAACCAAAGGACACAAAATACTGTCGAACAAATGGGTATTTCGGATTAAAGATGATGGTACAAGTTTACAAGGCTAGATTTGACGTACGTGGATGCGAGCAAATAGGAAATCTGGATTTCGAAGACATTTGTAGCCCAGTAGTAATTCAATCTGCATTAAAAACTTTATTAGCAATTGCCGCATCTAAATCTTATTACTTCATGACATTTGACGTCAAGACAGCTTTCTTACACGGAGTCTAACAGATGACTGACTGCAATACATGGACTTAGTATTTTCTCTTTCTGCAATACTACTGAAGTACCTAGTGTGCCGATTAAAAAAAATCGTTGTACGGATTAAAACAAGCTCTATTTACACGGAACAAAACTTTTACCCTAGCGATGTTTGATTTGGGATTCAAGACAATCAAAACTGAACGATGCGTTTTTATAAACGAAGATAAGTCAATAATAATCGGACTATTGATGACGGACTTGTCATAGGAAAAGACAAGGAAAAGATAGAAGTTATTTTGAAGAAACTTGAAACCAAATTTGAAATGAAAAAGAATGAAAATCCAAGTACTTATCTTGGTATGGAAATAAAAAACTCAAAAGAAGGAATAATTCTTACTCAGAGATCCTACATAAGTGACGTACTGGAAAAATACAACATGAAATATGCCAAACTTTGTGACACGCCCGCAAGTAGCGATTCAAAGTCGATACAGGAAACTGCCCAGGAGAAGGAATATCCCTATAGGGAAGCAGTGGGAAGTTTATTGTACCTGTCTACAAGCGGTCAAGGAAGGTTGAAAACCCATAGACATAGAAAAAATAAGTTAAATCAGTGTGAAAACCCATAGACATAGAAAAAATAATTAAATGAAAACCTATAAACCAACTATAAACAAATACTACATACTCAAAGTGAAAACCCCACTCGAGAAGACGTCACAAAAGTCAAGAAAATATTCAAATATTTAGTGGAAACCAAAGAGAAAGGCATTTTGTTCAAACGAAACCAACCGATAGAGAATATCGATGCTTACAGCGACTCGGATTACGCTAGTTCACCCTATCAGTTAGTAGTTGCAAAGATAATTTAAAGTTGAAAGCCTTTATATTATCTTTGCCCTCTTTTTTGGTGTAGTTAACAAATAATTGCTATTAATTTATTTGTTATAATTTATAATAAAATTTACTTAATTAAAACTATTTTAATTAAACGAGAACATTGATTTAATTTACGAATCTTGACAATACACGCCAGTGGTTACCTTGCAATGACTTACCTTGTCTCTGATTGACAACTGTAATAGGCAATGACACCACAATGACTAAAGTAAACAAATACTACATACTCAAAGGTAATAGGTGCTGGGTGCGATTGATCCTTTGAGTATGTAGTATTGATTGATCGCAATAAAAAAAATAAAAAAAGTTCTCTGTGAAAATAAAGAAAAGTCAATCAATCAATAAATAATAAGCACATTTAATAAGAAGCAGATAAGAACTGAAGTGAAGCACATGATCTGGTGATTACATACTCAGTGCATTTATTAAAGTGAAATACGTACCTATACCTAATTTTGAAATTTCCGAGTTTCCGACCGATATAACAACACAAAAAAGGAGAACTATGTTTCGAAAAAATAATAAAGTGTTCCGAATTATGATGTATGCAAGACGACAGAGAGCCTCTAACAGCAATTTTAAAAGTGATAATAAAAGTAAGTACCTACCTATTATAAAAATGAAGCCTCATTTTGAGGGAAAAAAATAAATTAACGGTTATTAATTATACGGTTATTAAGGTCAAAAATAAGTAATCAGGTGCGTGATTCTGTAACGTGACATATTGAAACTCAGTCCGATGTTTCCCACCTTTTTCCGGGGAAATGACTGATTTTATCGATGAACTTTCAATCTTTTTTGTAGAGCATATTTCATTCTTTCTTTTATTAGTACACCTCATAATGGTAAGATCAACTGGAACGAAGATATAAACAAAAAACCGAAAAAGTATCATTTTTCTCACAGTTTTTTAGCTGTCAAAAGTTATGCCCACCCCTGGACTTGTGGGACTTTTCAGAGGTTATTCAGGAAGCTAAAAGGTACATGTACACAAATTTTCAGCTTAGTTGGAATTTTCCCGAAGTCAAATGCTAAAGATCCTGTAGTATTAAATGGCTTCCAATTTTTACAAAAAAAAATAATTCAACAACAAAAATCAGAATGTAATGAACTAATGACTCATCCAACTTTTTTTAAAGGCCCTACGGCAGATTTAAGGGAAATATGTTTCTGCATCAGGTAGTGCAACTATTCAGGTGATTCGAAAAAAAAATCACGCCATTACAAATCACGAAAAATTTGAAAAGACGCCTTCTATCTATCCATATCTTGAAAACTGCCTAAAGTCGTAGAACATAAATGGGGGTGTTTTGTGTGCTACTAGAGGTGCTCTACTTTTTGGAGCTTATCACTTATCTCTACTTGTAGGGACACCTGTATAAGGGTCTCTATTGATGGAAGGGATTCATGGGAATCTGAAGATTCGAAGACGGAGGAAAAATATCGCTAGGCATATAAGTTCACATATCGTTTCACCAAAATAATAAACACTACACACTTAAAGGCCCACACTAAGGTTTTCCCTTGTGTCGTGGGTCCCTTGGAACACACATACCTAAAGACAAACACAAACACCCATGACCCGAGAACAAACATCTGCTTTTTACATAAATGTTTGTCCCGACTCGACTGGGGATCGAACCCAGGACCCGCCGATCAAGAGGCAGCGCCACTAGCGTAATAGTACGGAATTAATAGGTACTCTTAACAATTAACAGGTTGTGACATTTTATGTGAACCAGCAGGACCTTCCGTTAAGACTGATGTGCCTGGACCACAATCAATTGCCCTTAAGAAAGATTTGGAAAAAATACAGGTACTTCAACAGTTTATATAGACGGTGCGGTGCTTCTTTTTCTGTATTATTGTCACGGAACCTAAAATAATCTGCTTAACCCTAGGATCACTTCACAGTTCAACTAGTTGGTTCTGGGCCAAACTAGTTTGGCCTGAAATCGGGATGGCCAGTAAAACTGAATACTTTTAGTTCATAAAGATATCACAAGATATGTAGGTAGTGTCGTGTAATCTAACACCCAAACGGCTGAACAAACGATTTGTAGTGGGCGAGGCGCGGCTTGTACATCTTCGCTTCGCGGAAGAGTTACTTCTTTCAATCAGCGAGGGAATTGGAACTAATGCTGCGTGACTTAAGTACAGCGAGTCATTAAGTCGGACTGTTAATGAATATGTCGAAGACTAAGCTGATGCCTAAAAGCACCGAACACGCCGAGTCGAAGTCGATGAGGAGATGATTGCATAGGTACACCAGTAATGTCTCTTTCTCTTGCCAGGCCAGACAAAGAGTCAAAAGTTGAAAGACGGACTAATAAGGCATAAAGGAGCTATTGGGCAATAAAATTATTGATGAAGGGAAACCTTCCCCCAAACTGTTTCACTATGAGAAAATTAAGTTATAATTTATTTCAGGAATGCGGTGGAGTTTCCCTATTCGGCGACTACGATAGAAGTGCGGGTAACTATTTCGTGGATGTTGATGGCAATACGTATTTGGATGCCCACACACAAATCGCTTCCATACCAATTGGATACAATTATCCAGGTCTTATGAAAATATTTGAAGATTGTCGAAACGTTGTAAGTATAGCTATCACAGTTAAAACATAAACTAGAATTTACTGATAATTTTAGTTAAAACTAGGCCTAGAGAAACTTATGGGGATAGAAAATGTCGATAAGTTAGATTAGGTTATTTCGGCAAGTTAAAAAAGGTAAGGTTATTGGGGTATGTTGGGTTAGGTTAGGTTCCTTGTTTTTCTGAATTCTAGTTTTCACAAAGACAGTTAAGAAAAAATAGTTTTAACTAGTTAAAACGTACTTTAACTAAAACAGGTTTTAACTGTAAAATTCATTTTATAAAATCTTTAAGTATAGGTATAAAAAGTTTATAGTGAATCAACCTTATAGGTATAACAGGAAGTCAAAGATAAACATATGCTATCGCGGACTTTTTTACTTTAGACTTTGATTATAACTGTATTTTTTTAGTGGGCTATCCTAGGAGCCGGGCCAACTTCGGCGACACTACCTTAATTCATTTCACACATTTCCGGGAGATTTTAGGAATTGAGTCATTTTCAAAAATTTGTCCCGACACGAAATCTTCAGTAAATTGTATCGTCAAGAAATGTCAGGAAAAATAAAGGGTTTATGCAAGCATGATCTATGATACCTATAAGTTTATTATTATTTTTGTGTTTTTGAGTCAAATCACATTTAACTAGCTGGCAAACGTTTTGATGTCTTCAAAAGGAGGCTTGGGATGAAAGATTAAACAAATTAAACAACATTTTAATAATAGTTACTTGCGTATATTTATTATTTTCTTATTCGAAAATAAGAAATTGTGTTTTTCATTTTTCATTTTGTTTATTTGACTTTTTTCTTTTTTTTACATCATCACATCATGTATGAACCTATCCAAATTAGGGTCACATTTTACTGACGACAATAAATGTCATGAAATGGTATCAAGAAACTAGAATTCAAAATTCTAATAAGACTATCGTAATTATTCGTAATTTATACACCGCATCAGAGATATGAGACTAAATGACAGTAATGATATGTATTAATGGAAGTTTTTACTCACTTTTGCTTCAAAAATCACGTGACGAAATTATTAAAACTCGTCACATGTGCCGACAACGAACAAACAACGAATGCAAAATGGCAGCTTATTTGTAGTCTTGTCTATGGATTACCACTGGGTTGCCATTTAAAATTAACCAATACTACTATTAAATGTTCTTTATAGCGAAACTGTCTCACGAACTGTTGTCAAGAATTTTTTTAAAAAATGCCGGATAAAACTTTATTTTTAAATTTACCTACTTAATTATCAAATAGACCCTTAAATATGTAAAGAGCTTTATTTTCTGACATAAAAATAAGCAGTTATCATTTCAAAGTAAAAGGATTAATTTTTAGAAATTTTTGTAGTCTTAAAAGTGGTGCCCGGACATCAAAAATTTGTATGGAAGAAAATATTGAAGTAAAACAAAAAATTGTAGGATGTGCATCAATCCAAAGGAAACACCAGACCTCTTTTAAACGTATATTTCCACTTCGTGGTAATGTACAATTTAATTATATTTTAGATCTCACTATTTTAACGGACACTTCCGTTAACTACACTTTCTAAGGACACGACTACCCTCTTCAACTGCCAGGTAACGAATGTCCCCGTCAGCCAAACTCCCCTTCCCGTTTTGAATTTCGCATGAAGTTAGCCACTAAACTTTGCTACTGTTTTGTCTGCCAGTAGTTGTACCGGAAAGAGTCATTCATCGAACTATTTAATTTAAGTTAAACATTTAAAAATATTTAATAAAGTGCAAAAATTGCTAAAATATTTAACGGAACCTTACAAAATGTTTTAAAAATAGGTATATAAAATGTAATTAGGCATACAGTTTTCAAAAAATATAGTAAAACGATATGTTAAGATTTATTAACAATGCCTATAACTTAAAAGAATTAATTTTTTAACATTGTTTATGCCTTTTTCACACTCGGACATTTGACCGTCAGGAAAGTGGACAACTTTTTGAAAATGAGTCAATTGTATACATTTCCTAGGAATTGTATACAATGACGGATTTCACACATTTCCGTTAACATATAGATTAAGTTCTAATATTCGCAATAGGTAATCATAGTACTTACTTAACAACTATTTTCGCAACTTTTTTTTTATCAGCCCACATACACCGAGGGGCACGGGCCTCGTAACACAAAGGGGATTCAGGCCATAGTCCACCACGCTGGTCAAATGCGGGTTGGTGGACCGCAGCGCTCGTCTTTCGAAAATGAAATTTCTTAGACGGGCGGGTTTCATCTATCTATATGCTTTCCTTCACCGTTGAGCAAGTGATTATTAGAAATCCGTACAAAAATCCGAAAAGACGAATTTAGTGGTACAGGCCCACTCCAGGATTTGAACCCGCAACCTTCCGATTACAAGTCTTGCTCATTACCAACTGGGCTATCACCGCTATTTTCGCAAGTTGTTACCCTATCAATAAAGGCGTTCGCAGCCTAAATTCATGTCAAAAGAAAATATATGTTTTTTTGTTGCACATTACTTAAACTGTTACAAAAGAAAATACTTAAATTGTTAACTGACGTCTTTGGTTTTGGGCGGGGACTGTGATCGCCCGCCTCTGCGGATAAGTAATAGAGCTTAGACAAATGTCAGACGAGCCCGGATTTCCGACTCTAGGAATTCGTACAAACCGCACAATGGCCTCTGACTTGGTTTGCGGACCTATAATTACGAGTTATTATACCTGCAGATTGTTCCTTTCAGAGAACTGCTTTGAATCGGCCAGCTCTTGGTGTTTTCCCCCCAAAAACCTGGCCAAAAACACTTAAAAACGTACTACTATCTGTTGCGCCAGAAAGCCTTACAAATGTTAATACGATGATGTGTGGATCTTGCTCAAATGAGAATGCATTTAAAGTTGCAATGATTAGGTATGCTTCTAACATAAGGGGAGATATAACTACTTTTAATAAGGAGGAAAATGAATCAGCCCTGTATAACAAGCCTCCTGGAGCTCCAATAGTGTCAGTGTTATCTTTTCAGGTTTGAATTTTCGATTTTTTTAGTTTATACATATGGGGTACTCATAATTACAGAAGTCATATCATAACTTTTTTTTCGCATAAAACTCTAGTCATAATCATCTCTGGTCATAACGATTTATTGTCCTTACTTTTTGTTTATATACACATCAACACGGTCTAGGGATATTGCACGGTTTTTCATACAAAAGAGGTCTGTTTGAGAAGCTACAAAAGCATACTCGAGATATATGGAGCGCTATAATTTTGAGACTAGCAAGTGCTAAACCTGAATTTTCAATTCTAATCAATAAATTTTGTTTTACTTGAAATTTGTGAAAACGTGACGTCTCTACAAATATCACGTAATATTTTCCCCCAAAAGAAATAGTGTTAAATTGCGGGAAAGCTAAGTTAAACCAACTAAACCATGTTGTTGCGGTAGCAACTTAAGGCGACTACAGAACCTAAATTACGATTTTATGATGCGTAGATAAGCACGACGCACTGCATTAAATCGAAGAAAAAAATACTACGTTAATATTCAGGACATAAACTAGATAGTAGTTTGCTGAAAACATGATTCAGCATTTTTGGTTCGACAGAAAAAGCTCACAAAGTCACCTCTAAATACCCAATCTTTTAAGCTGTAAAAACGATAGTAAAATGCACACAGGCACTTGAATTTGCTATCAAAATGTTCGTGATTGAATACTCTCGATTAGTAGTTAACGAATTTTTCGATTTAAGGCGACTACAGCACCTAAATTACGATTTTATGATGCGTAGATAAGCATGACGCTCTGCATTGAATCGAAGAAAAAAATACTACGGTAATATTCAGGACATAAACTAGATAAGTAGTTTGCTGAAAACATGATTCAGCACTTTTGGTTCGATAGAAAAAGCTCACAAAGTCACCTCTAAATACCAATATTGTGTATCTTTTAAGCTGTAAAAACGATAGTAAAATGCACACAGGAACTTGAATTTGCTATCAAAATGTTCGTGATTGAACACTCTCGATAAGTAGTTAACGCATTTTTCGATTTAAGCTGTTACCTTTACATAAATCTCATTTTACTAACTTTCGAACATGTTTTTACGCACGCACGCTTTCGTAATCCGTAAACTTCGTGTATCGACACTGTTCGCACTGCCGGCCCAGGCCTGTTGAGAGACGGAGATGGCACTATTCCTATGTGTGCTGCCTTTATCGGGTGCTGTAGTCGCCTTAAGCTGTTACCTTTCCATAAATCTTATTTTTCTAACTTTCGAACATGTTTTTACGTACGCACGCTTTCATAGTCCGTAAACTTCGTGTATCGACACTGTTCGCACTGCCGGCCCAGGCCTGTTGAGAGACGGAGATGGCACTATTCCTATGTGTGCTGCCTTTATTGGGTGTTGTAGTCGCCTTAAGACTACTCATGAGTTCCCGTGGGCTGAATTAAAACAATCGTTTTTTTTTCAAATTTAAGTTGGTAAATCATAGCTGTTTTTTATTGTTCGATTATTAAAAGTTTAAAAATAATTAAGCTAATTATGTAATTTTTCTAAATAAATTACCAATTAACGTATTTACACTAACACTAAGCATTTTCATAAAACTCACGTGAGATAAAGGGGGGAGGGGGGGGTGTCGAGCCAAATCTCACGACATCTCACCAGAGGGGGTGGGGGGTTCGGAAAATCGCCAAAAACTCCTCACGTAATTAATGGACGCCCCCTTATACGTAAAAATATAAAAATATGCGAAAAGATGATTATGACTACAAAAATTATGCGAAAAAATGCTTAAAGATGACTATGCGAAAATATCATAGGCTTCCATTTTTTATACTAGCCAATATGGACCCCTACTTTTGTTTTTTTCATTGCCACAATGCGTTGTGACCGTTTTTATAACATAATTTTTTTGCGTCGTGGACGTTTTGCTATTACCACGATGCGTTGTGGGCGTTAAGTATTTTATCGCCCAGGGAGCGTTTGTGTTTGAGCCTACCATATACTGGGTGAAAAAGAACCTCCTAGCTATATTCAAAATCCTGTACCAGTATCACTCAAAGAACACATTTATGAAAAAAATAATATATTTTTTAATATTTTTTCAAGGGAATACCTAGTTATTATTTTGCCTAAACGTAGACATTACTCCTACACCAGGTACGCGAGGGGTGCGGGTAGCGCTCGGGGGGTGCGCCCGAGTGGTGTCTGAGTTTAGGAAAAAAAAATCCCCCCCCCCCCAAATAAATAATAATATAAAAAACAAAAAAAATAATAAGTGTTCAATAAGTGATATTGGTTCAGGATTTTCAATAAAGCTAGGAGGTTCTTTTTCAACCTGTATTTTAGTACATGTTTCCCATCACAACCAATTTAATTTTTTCTTCCGCGCTGGACTGGGAGTGGAAGAAAAACTTAGATTTTGCCAGCTGCCAACTTTTCGCATGCATACTGTCAGAATCAGTATTTAGGATTTGTGGTAGTGGTGCTGCCTCTTGATCGTCAGATCCTGGGTTCGATTCCCGGTCAGGGCAGACATTTGTGTAAAAAGCAGATATTTGTTCTCGGGTCATGGGTGTTCGTGTGTCTTTGTGTATGTTCCAAGGGACCCACGACACAAGGGAAAACCTGAGTGTAGGCCTTTGAGTGTGTATCGTTTATTATTGTAAGCTTCAGGCTATCAATCACCACTATGCTCTTATAAGCCTCAGAATGTAGATATGTCAACGTGGCATCAACTTGTTTAAAGAACGACAGAAACAGTAAAGATGATGATAATGTTTTCCCTATCCCAAAATAGCCCAATCGGCTTAGAATTCAAATCGGATTTAATTCCTACAAAAGGTTTTATTGTTTTAATAGCTTCATTTGTTGCCAATTAAGACTATCCTAAGTTTTCCCCCTCGGCGGAGGTGTGCGTAAGTAGTGGGGGGTAAAAATGTACCCCAAAAGGGATATTTTTGCAATTTTTCGTTTATATCTCGTAAAGGACTTACAATATCGAAAACTATCCTTCATAAAACTTGGAGGGCACTTAATCCTGCGTAGGATAAGACTAGATTCTTATTTTTTTGACTACCCGTTCTCATGCTTTAGCTCATCAAAGTTGAATAAAGGGTCAAGCAGGCTAAGCGAACAAGAGTAGCCCCCTAAAGACACATTTGGTCATTCTTTCAGGTGGTGTACTGGCAGGTCCTAAGATCACTCTATGCTTGATATCAGTCCTCGATCTTCTTTTGTTTTCGAGTTAATTAGGATAATATCGAAAAATTAGGGTATCACTGAAAGTGTCATATTTTCTAAACTGTTCAAGTTAGATTAACCAAACATAATTATGTTTAATAAAAACAAAATAGACTACAAAATACATGTTGCTTACTTGCATCCTACCCTAACATCATTATAAAAAAAGGATTTTTCTTTTTCAAAAAAATAATTAGAGTATCACTTAAAAGTGTCATATGTTGTAAACTGTTCAATATGGATCTGGTCTTATCCTACGCAGGATTAAGTGCCCTCCAACTTTTATGAAGGACAGCTTTCGATATTGTAAGTCCTTTACGAGTTATAACCGAAAAATCGCAAAAATATCCCTTTTTTGGGTACATTTTTACCCCCCACCACTTATGCACACCTCCGCCGAGGGGGAAAACTTAGGATAGTCTTATTTGGCAACAAATGAAGCTATTGTAACAATAAAATCTCTTGTAGGATTTAAATCTGATTTGAATTTTTTGTTGGTTTTATTCTATTGACCTAAAAGGCATAACATGTCGTGATTGCATATATTATACTAATCTTATAAAGAGGAAATATTTGTTTGTTTGTTTGCATTGAACCGGTTTGAAAAATTCTTTCACCATTAGAAAACTACATTATCCCCGATGGTCATAGGCTATATAATTTTCCCGAATTCCCACGGGAAAGAAGTCCCGGGCGGAATGCTATTATATGTATAACTTGATTTGTACATAAAACGTAAGGAATGTTCTATTTCCAAGTACATAGCACGTTTAGGCTGAGCCTTTGCTGCCAGAGCCAGACAAGAACGATCTCCGAGCTGGCATGAAGACCACAGATGCACCTAGGAATAGCCCAATAGCTAGGGTTAACCCGTCGCGTGCTTCTGTTTACGCCGCGTGCGATACAAATCTTGAACACCTGTGTGCAAAAAGCACGCAAATGTTTAATTTATTAATTCCAGAAGTCATTTCATGGACGCACATTTGGATCCTTGTCAACGACACATACGTCGGCGATTCACAAGATGGACTTCCCGTCGTTTCCATGGCCGATTGCTAAATTCCCAGAATACAAATACCCCTTAATATCGCATGAAAGAGAAAATAGACATGAGGATTCGGAGTATGCAGCTTTTTTAATACATCTTAATTATAAAAATGCATTGACACCCAGCCTCCATACCCTTGAATTTGTTTCCTTTCTTAACGTCGTAGGCCAGGAATACGTAAGGATTTTACGAAATTCCCACGGGAGTGAAGACCGGGCGTCCTCTAGTTTACTCATATTAAAAATATCGCAAGGCGTTGAAGTTGCCCATTTCACCTAGGCATTTAAAAAAATGCCCTAACCTTAAATATATATCAAAAACGTATATTTTTATCTAACTTTATTTATTATGGGCTTTATGAAATGTCACCCTCATCGTGACACTCATAGATGTAACATAGCTTAATCCATATCTTCTAAATATTTTTTTTATATAAACAGATAAGCATCTTGGCCAAACCAGATTCTGGAAGGGCCAAGATGCTATACGTATGCCAATCTTCGCCTTCATCGCTTCACTTCGACCACACTCCATTGTAACATGATATATGTCTTCAAGTCTTATCACAAGAACTACAATTTGGAGAAGCTACTTTACGCATCATATTATAACCAAAACTATTCAATGGAATGTGGCCGGAGCGGAGACGAAAAACAGCTACTACATCATGGCGATCCAACCCACACGAGTAAAACCACTGGAACCTAGGAAGACTTGGTTGTATGGTCTTATACCATATGCCTTTCGTAAGTGACCTTTCTTCAACAAAAATGTATAAAGTGTAGTCATTGGTTAGATGTAGGTAATTGGTTAGATGCATCAATTTAATTGTTACTGTAAGTTAATAATTATATATTCTGTGATATTACCTTATTTCTTGCGTCGTAAGTCGTGCCGACAACATTCACCTCATAAGTTAACTTTTAATTTATTATAAACAAACTGAGTTATTTGTTATTATAAAAAACAAACTGAATTTAAATGTTTTGTATTCCTACTTTAGGTGCTTAGCAGAGGTCGAAAGATATATATGTGAATATCAAAAGATAGCTCCCGTGATTGCTGTTATCGTTGAGCCAATCCAGGCAGAAGGTGGGGATAACGAAGCATCGCCTGAATTTTTCCAGAATCTTCAAGCTCTTTGTTATAAGGTTAGTTATTTATGTTGTGTACTATAGGGATGTTGACAATGTTTGATTTTATGAATTACTTATTGTATGTGAAACAAAATAAATATCCGCAAACAGCTTTAAAATTGGTTTATAAATGAACAAGTTATTAGCATTTATACAAGGTGTTTCAAATAAACCCAAAAAAAAGAAATTCCAAAATTTTATTTTAAAAGTGAAATAGTCGCAACTCTGGTAATCAGTTGCAAGGTTTGACATCTTTTAAAATGAAAGTTTCATATAATTAATATAACATACTTATCATATTTGTAATAGAGCTGCGCAAGTGCGCAATAAGCTAAATTTTAATTAATTTTGAATTATCATTTTTTTTGGGTATTTTTGAAACACCTTGTAATAGCGTAAGGACTAGCTATCTCGTTTTGTGGGGAGAGCTAGCTATCTTGTTTTTACCTAAGCAAACAAATGGCGGTGACGTCACGTGCCAGTAAGTGCATCTCTTTTTTGTTGTTTGACATTTTCCCCCTTTATTGAAATTTAATAGCTTGTAGGTAACTTTTTTATTTCTCAATATGTAGTTTCAAAAAATATTTCGGTTTTGGGTTTTGGATTCAGTTCCTTATGTTTATTTTGTCAAAACTGCGGCAACCTACCGAAAACTTGCATCAATTACTAGCATTATACTTAAATATCACCGGAAAATTGTAAAACAGTAATGTTACAATTTCACTAGTGAAATCATAATCTCCCGCGATATTACAATTTGCCTAGTAAAATTATTTGGCTCGAATAGCCAAAAAATAGTGTGGCACAGGCAAACAGACCCACGGAACTTAAACAATGAATTTAGGTATTCTATGTATGCCAATATACAGTCCCTTTCTAGTGCCTATGATGCCAAAAGAACCATATCTAGTGCCATCATAGTTTAAGAAATATAGGTCGTTGTTTGTGGGTCTGCTGGACGGATATCAGCCCAGCGGACCCACCTCTCGTACACGGAAACGGCTAAAGTTAGAGACATGGTTCTAGTTCTAAGCTTTAATGCTTCATTAGTGCCATCGAGATCTAGTTTCAAAACCAGTGCTTTAAGCGTTTCGGGGCTATAAAATGATTTTAGTGTGCCTGCTGGGCGGAGGTAATTGGTATGAAATCTCAAATCGATATTTAGTGTGTCATTAGTGCCTTAGCTTAACATAAAAATATATGTTTAATTTAACTTCCAAACAAAACAAATTGCCTCTGAAAGTTCTGCATACATTTCAAAATGAATACAGTCGCGCACATAATCAATAGTTTTTACGTGACCGTTGATACATATGGATTCAATGTCTTTTTTACAAGCTTGCATTTTATTTGCAATGTGCGTAAGGATGATTTTTGTCCACCAAGTGAAACGCTTGAAGCACTAGTTTTGAAACTTTAGATTTCGATGGCACTAATGAAGCATTAAACCTTAGAACTAGAACCATGTCTCTATCTTTAGCCGTTTCCGTGTAAGTACGAGAGGTGGGTCTGCTGGGCTGATATCCGTCCAGCAGAGCCACAAACAACGACCTATATTTCTTAAACTATGATGGCACTAGATATGGTTCTTTTGGCATCAATAGGCACTAGAAAGGCATTATATATCGGCATACATAGAATACCTAAATTCATTGTTTAAGTTACGTAGGTCTGCTGGCTTGAGCCACATAAAAAATAAGGTACTAAAATATGTTGCCCACTGCACTGGTATAGCGCCCCCATCGATACAGCTTTTAACAGTTTTCATCTCGGAAAGGTGACACAAAGAAATTTTGGTTTATACAATTTTACTTATTAATAAAAAAGCTTTCGATGCATTCCAATTTACTTGGCGGCCGCAATTTAGAAAAAAATAAATCAAAATAAGGGATCAGTAGGTATGCCAAAACGTAGCTCTTTTTAACCAACATCTGACATCTAAAAATCCTACAACAAATCCTAAAATCAAATATATTGCATTCCGTTTTTATTGTAGAATGGTATCACTCTTATTTTGGATGAAGTGCAAACAGGTATGTGTCCGACCGGCAAGTGGTGGTGTCACGAACATTTTAACCTGAAACATCCGCTTCAAGTTGTTACGTTCAGCAAGAAAATGTTTACAGGGGGTCTCTACTTTAACGATAAATACAAGTGAGTAACCGTACTGAAATCTACCTATAACATTTATAAAAAACTGCAATTTATAAAAATAAGTCAGCTTATATGTATAAGTATTACACCTAAAAGCTGACTTATTTAAAAAAAATTGCACGTTTTTATAAAGAGCATCGAAATCGAACCTCTGTGGCATGTCTTAAGTTGCAAGTACATACAAGTACATAAAAGGTCGCGTTTTTAATGTGCACATATGAAACATATGCCAATCGACAGAGAAAATAATTACTTACAAATAATAAGTACTTTCTGAGTAATTTCAGTATAAATCAAATATAATTAAAAGAAAATCATAGTTTAAACTGATTTAAAAGTCCATTATAAATTGGATTCTCGTAATACTAAAATAATAGGATAAAATGCAAAAATATATGTAAAATATGTTTTTGATGAAATCCACATAAATCGAAATCCAAAACCCACCGATTCATTACAAGCCTGGGTCATCCATCAAGAAAAATACCAAGTTAATGCGGCGCGAAGGGAAGGGAAGGGAATCAACCACGGGGCTGTTCTTTACCAGTCAGATTGTCACTCATTGTCACCGTGATCTTTATCAATAAAAAAAAGCAACTCATACTTATTGGTGTGCTCTTGACTAGAATCTTGCCCTAGGCTAGACCTTCAACGGTGGGACGAGCTTACAGTCTAGTCTATATCTATACTATTTATAAAGAGGAAAGATTTGATTGTTTGTTTGTTTGAATTGAATATAGGCTCCAAAACTAATGGACCGATTTGAAAAATTCTCTCACCATTAGAAAGCTACATTATCTTAATATCTCTAAAGCTACATTGCTTGATATCAAGTGCTTTGCGTACCGCAACAGAGAAGTGTTGATAGGTAGATTAATGTTTTAATTTTATTCAAATTTCAGAGCTAAACATGCTTATCGAATATTCAACACATGGATGGGTGACCCTATAAAGCTGATATTATTGGAAGAAACAATCAAAATTATCAAAAATAATGATTTATTGGATCTAGTAAATGAAAGCGGAAAGGTCTTAAAGGAGGGTCTTATGTGTTTCGAACGGGAATTTTCTCACTTGATCAGTAAAGTTAGAGGACGTGGAACATTTTTGGCGTTTAATTTACCCAATGATAAGATAAGAGCGATGTTTATGCGGCTAATGGTAGAAAGAGGTAATTAGAACATAATTCTTTAGTTATAGATACCACAATACTTAAAATTACGATATCTACTTCAGGTGCCCATAGGTAAGCCGTCGTTGGATGATGGATGAATAACTGGTAAATCATTGCGTCTTTCCACTCCTACTGTATGGTTCATGATTTTCAATTTATTTCTAAAAGCGTTTTTGAATCTTAAGAAAACCAGCAGGTTTTTTTTCGTTCGAATTTGTTTTGTTCTCTGAAAGATCGGTTATTTGATAATTTTACTTGAAATGTTTCTTAATGCATTAAAAAAGGAAGAATGCTATCTTATTTCAATCAGATATTTTCTGACAGCTCAGGATTTAGTTCACAAGTCTCGATAGATGTTGGTGTAAAGTGAATGCAGGCAATTTAACAAAAATCTAGTTCTCTGAAGAATAATATAAATCGGAATTTCGTTTATTAAACATATTACCTACGACCTAATTATTTTACATATTGTTCAATATTTTCTTGAATTTTTCGAGTTCTTCTTCTTCTTATCGTATAGGTATAGTCAAGCATGTGGCGATCTTGGCTAACCCTGGTGTCAGAGTTTTCAAACCGCACAATGGCCTCTGACTTGGTTTTAACGACTGTAGTCAATAGACAACAGTCGGGACCGACAGCTTAACGTGCCCTCGGAAGCACGGAAACGCTCGTGATAAATTGCCATTTTGGTCACCCATCAGGTTCCCTGCCTCTGTGTAAGTTGCTTAACCTCACTGATCGGCTGAGATCAGCAAGCCACGGGCTACAATCATTTACTCTTTTAATTTTTCAAGTTTGACTCGCTTTTAATTTTAGCCAGTTTCGTGATTTATTTTAGTTCTATTTGTTCATTTACAATTACATTAATCGGAGTAGATATTAATTGATTTGATAACGAATACATCCTGCAAAATAATTTTATCCCATTTTCATTAATAGCGCGCCGCCCAGTGGAGCATCGAGTTCTTTTTTTCTTTAAATTTAATTTTATACGATATACCTACTGTAAGTTAATAAATGAGTGATATTTAAAATTGACATTCCTGGTGTTGATTTCAGGTGTGATCATCGGCAAATGTGGAGACTCCGCCATTCGATTTAGGCCTTCATTAGTTTGGCAACCCAAACATTCTTCAATTTGTTTAGATATTATGAGACAATGTATTAAGAAACTGTAGATTGTTTTTACTTTTTTTAGGTGTCTCCTTATGTCTGTAAGTTGCACGGAATTTCAGAGAGCCCTCAGGAAACTATGTACCTATCTATCTTTATTAAGTATCTTCTACCTTACCTTTATAGCCCTGTTTATTAAGTATCTTTGAAGTATTTTGTTCTTTTTCTTTTACATTTAGAAGTATCAGACTAGTAGCGAAATTCGAAACTAAGTCTCCTAGACGCAACAGTTAAAAGCACCGGTCTTTTAGACAAAAGGCACAAAGTAGCCGACCGCAGACGACCGACACGTCGCTGCGTCAGCAGGACCCTTCGTCTGATTCGATTGACAGCCGTGGTTTTACTTATCTAGTATTAAGTACCTCCTTAATCATGTTAAGTAAAAAAAACAACGGGTTGCACTGCGGGAGTGCCGGCAGAAGTGAAAATTTGAACATACGAGTATATTACTTCCTTGCGGTCTAAGAAGTTTTCACTTTACCCTCCATCTTACGAATTTTCGTAACCCTGACGCGAGTTAAACATTTTTACCCATCCAAAAAGTGCATAACGCCGCTGAAGAAGTTTTCTCTTCAAAAAAAGGGTTAATCGCAAATCTTAAATTATTTTCTAGCAGGACCCTCCGTTGGCAGGTTTTCAGAGCAGTAATTAATGTATGTCTTCATACATATAATAGCGGCGCATGTACCTTCTAATTATATTCGGTTTTTTGTTTTAAAATTATTACTTTATGAGGAATATACCTACAACATTTTATTTACATAAACTATTTAGGAGGTACCTAACACTATACATATAAGTAAGTAAAAGTAAGGCTGTCAATCGATCAGACGAAGAGTCCTGCTGGGTTAAGTTTACGGACATGACGAATACTGCCTTAAATTTTGATATAAGTACAGCACAGTCATACTCGTATCTCTGTGTGATCTGTCTGTATCCAATGAGCTCGCTGGTGACCCGCACATGCTCATTTATGGATGTGGGTTGCTCGACCATCGCTTTTAGTACCGAAAAATTTAAAAAAATTATAACCTTTCGCCGATTGGTGATTTATTATAGTAAACTACTATACTATTACTGACTACTCTACTTACTACTACTATTGTATACTATTCTGAAAGAAAATATAACTCGCTGAAAGGTTTGATCTGGATGCCAAGCCCATCCTGCGCGATTGAAACTTTTTCTAAATGTTGACTGATTCAAAAGCTCAAAAATCCAAAGTGGTCCCTTAGTGGGGAACGTTAACTAAAGGGTTATATACAAAAAGAGTGTTTTTGAAGTGAAAACTTCTTTAGCGGCGTTGAGCACTTTTAGTATGGGGAAAAAATTTTTAACTCGCGATGAACTCTCGTCAGATGTCACGTGACCGTGATCGTCAGATGTGATCGAAAATGCGTAGGATAGGGTTATGTGCATATCCTACGCATTTTCGATCACACGATCACGGTCACGTGTCATCTGACGATCTGACGCGAGTTCATCGCGAGTTTTAACATTTTTTCCCCATACTAAAAGTTCTCAACGCCGCTAAAGAAGTTTTCACTTCAAAAACACTCTTTTAGTACCGTGAAACCTTACTACTTTGCCCACATTTTTTGGTTTTTTAACTGTAAACAAAATACATACGCTCTGAATTAGTTGGTTCTTAAGACTATTCTATAGCGCCGCGAGCGTAGGAAAATAGGTATTTGGAGAATCATTCTCTGTCGCGACCGCGCTCGGCCCCCGCGCATAGCGTGCGATAGAGACAGTTGCAGCTCGGCTGTGTTTCTAGGTATTTTTTTGTCGAAAATCGCGTTTGGGGGGAAAACGTTTCCCAACCCCTAAACTGTACTAAATATACTACTTTTTGGTATCAATCTTTTCAGCAGAATATAATCTATGCCTCTATTTTTTGTTTTTTCCGAAAATTTACTTTATTTCTGAAATACAATGAATTTAAAATGAATGTTTTTCAAACCCAATAAAGCAAGATTACAGATCCTTATAACTTTTTATCTAAACAAAATTTTCAAAAAAGGAAAACATAGAGGCATAGTTTTTGATAGGGACAACAACATAGTGAAAAATTATCAAAATCGGAGAAGATTTAGGGGTAGCAAAACGTTTTCCCTTTTTGTATGGACATGGGCGCGGTAGTCGATCCTCTTAAAGCTTTAAATAATACTCAATGGAACAAATGAACTGTCAAAACCAGGTTACTATAATCCTAATGGTTGCTGAGAAAAATGCAAAAACAGACGCGGGCAAAATTATCTCCACTTTCTTACATCTTTGCCCAACCTCAGTTTCTCATGAACTATAAGCTCTACGACCTTAATTTTAAGATATATTGGTAGAAAAGGCGCAAATTTGTATGCCATTACTATTTCAAATAAGTGCAAGCCTAATTTAAGTTTTTATGGCAGTGGGCAATGTAATCAGCACATTTTTAGACACTCTCATACTAAGGGGATTGTGATGCTAGGGTTGCGTATGAAAGGAAAATAATAAAATAGGGTTTATTTAATTAAAAGGTATGTAGGTACGAAGTTTTGTATTTGAGATCGTAAGTAGGTTCTATTTTTTTTTTAATTCACCAAAATTAAACAATAATAAAAGTACAAAAATCAACAGTGAAAATTTTGTATCACATATATGCACTCTTGGCACTAGTTACACTTATTAAAAATATCACAAAACATCAACAAACATAGGTACTACAAATTAACTACACTTTATTAAATTTTATCCTTATAGTACTAGTTCAGAAGTGTCCGTCTCGGTATACCAAAATGTTTCTCTGCCTCCCTCGATGTCATTTGTTTGACCATCCTGAAAATAAATAAAATCTTCTTGAAAATTATCTGAGAAATTAACCCTGAAAGTTGAAGTACCTACCTACAAGCTAAGAAAAAGAACTTCAAAATTAAGTGAACGGTGGTGGCCATCAATTAAAATATCTAACCATGTCATACTGACACCCCAATGCAGGGCGTGCCTGCCTATAGGTAGGTAGGTACCTACATATTTCTTTCATTGAGTTTCTTGTTTTTATTTTTTTCAAGAGTGTCAGCCCTAGTACCGTTTTTGAGCTGGGCAATGTTGTCGACCACCAGTGTATGAAATGGCTTACTACATTGCCCACGCAATTTTCTCGCGAACTATAATGATTTAAGGAAAAAAACCATGATTAAAAGCAACAACAGTTAATGCTCTACCCGTAAATAATAATGAAACTTACCTACGCAGCGTTTCTTGGCAACGTGGAACACAAAACTTTTTCTCAATTTTTGCACCACCTTCGACAACGTGACTTTGACACGAACTGACAGGTAACTGAATGAAGATAACTGCGATTGGAGTAAACAGTGTTGCCAAATAAATGTTCTATTTTCCCTAGACGCTACAAAAAGTTGTCATTTATTAAAATAAAATTTTTATTGGTAAGTTTAAGTTAATTTTCATGTTTGGGCAATGATGTCTCCCACGGGCAAAGTAGTAAGGTTTCACGGTATATAACCCTTTAGTTAACGTTCCCCACTAAGGGACCACTTTGGATTTTTGAGCTTTTGAATCAGTCAACATTTAGAAAAAGTTTCAATCGTGCAGGATGGGCTGGGCAATGGGCATCCAGATCAAACCTTTCAGCGAGTTATATTTTCTTTCAGAATAGTATACAATAGTAGTAGTAAGTAGAGTAGTCAGTAATAGTATAGTAGTTTACTATAATAAATATAATAATGCAAATTGTGAGTACATACTGATCGATGGTCAAAGTTTAAAGCTTCTACAACGAAGGGCCCCGTTGGGTATACGCACATGATAGGGTTGCCACCTTTTTTGAAGTGAAAACTTATTTAGCAGCGTTGTGCACTTTGAAGTATGGGTGGAAACCCGGACGGCTGACAGCCCTATGGTAAAATAGCTTGTTCTCGTGACAGATGTCAACGAAACCAACGCGACGAAGTAACTTTGAACGAGCGTTACTTTTACAATTTTATTAATTATCACCTTAATTTTTATTATTTACCTGCCAGTTTTATCACAATTGAAATGCAATACGTTATTGATATAATAAAATAGATTTTTCACTACTCATGCTCGGAAAGTGCTTGTTTGTGAAGCTTATAGGCTGCACAAAATCGATTTTTGTGTTCTAGAGCACAAAACGATCTACTATAGGCTGCACAAAATCGCATTTTGTGCTCTAGTGCACAAAGTGATCTACTCATAAATGGGTCTATAGTAAGGCATAGAAAACTCCATACAGCCAAAATAATCAGAAGTTTAAAGATAAAATTTGTTATTATATGTTATTTTATTATTTCCTCGCAATCGAAGTGAAAAGCAGAGTTTATAACTCGTCCACAAAACCATTTTTATCCTCGACGTTACTATCAGCCCTCGCCTTCGACTCGGGCTGCTATAAGTCTCGGATAAAAATGACTCGTTTTGTGCACTTGTTGTAAAATCTACTATGTATTTACCATTGCCCCTCGAAAAAGGGTCCGTTATTCTTCAAAAACAGTGAATAAAACTCTGTTTATTTCACTGAGTGAATAAAACATTTTGAATTTGGAACATGCGCGAATATACGGATTTTAGTAAGAAAACAAAAGAAAATGTGCAAGGAGGTTTCATACTCTCGCTATAAAAACGTACTAAAACTTGGCTGTATGGAATATGGCTCGGTTAAAAATTTTAAATTTAGAATAAGGAATTCAGCCAATTTTCTGTGCAATTTTCATGCAATTAAAAGTTTATGTTAAAAGTTTTTGTCTCAACATCATAAAATGAGTTCGACATCCAGTGATGAAGTGAACCTCTCGTTCCAGAGTCATTTCGCGTTAAAGCAGCAGCTATTGTTGATAATTTACTGTCACAGAGTAATTATTTTCTTTTTCTCGTAGTCAATGGTAAAAATTAGAGTACCTAACACGTGAAAAAAAAATTCATCTCGGCTCTTGTATCCCTCTATCTATAGGAGGTTGCGCCGTTTTTTCGTGGTCCTACTATTTTGTCCTACTAGTAGGACCACGAGAGAGACCAGTTTCTGTTCGTCCTACTCCGACATGTTAGAGCTGTTATCATTTAAATGTGTTAATGGAAATGGCAAGTCAGACAACTAGCCTTGACGTATCACGTAGACGAAAAGAAGATATAGATCGAAATGACTTTATTATGACAAACCAGCTAGATAGGCAGATTTAAAAAATATTTAAAAAAGCATCTACTCAATTCACTTGAAACTGAATAGATTTTCAACACCTTTTAAATTAAGTTTATATCTACTTACTATGTAATTAGAGACTCTTGCCCTCGCAGACAAACTGCTCAAGCAGTTTTGTGGGGCTTTATTTTTAAGAAGCAGTGTAATTTTTATGTCTAATAATTTAAATAAATAAATAAAATAATAAATAATAAGGCCAATTTTTAGAGAAAATGAGATAAAATGGTTCAGTGGCTAGACCTCCCGGTGCGTCGCAGGCGCCCCGAGTTCAAATTCTGGTAGGACCATGTAATTTTCTTCTCACTTTTTCGGTAATGCAACCGGCATATATTGTATTAAAACCTCAACCGGACTACTGCAAGTAGAGGTTCGAAAGACATGTGACATGACTAATAGGAGCATTTTTCAGTTGATTATATTTTAGTTTGTTAAAGATGACTCTTTTTTTTCTCCTATTTATTACTAACTGTCATTATAGATATTAAATTAAAAAATTAAAATTTTGTTTATTTGTTCCAACTTAAAATTAATACAGATATGGCTACGCATCTCCTATGCAGTTTAGATAAACCTGTTTCAGGAGACCCCTGTCTTCAACCACTTACTTATCAGAATAAAATATACATATATACATATATATACATATAAAGTAACAACATGAATGGAATCCATGGACACAAAAGAAATAGTATAAGGATAATAAATTGTTTGTGTGTGTGTGTGTGTGTGTGTGCGCGCGTGCGCGTGTAGGTGTTGTGTGTGTATGCGATGGGTGAATGGGTGTGTGCGCCTGTGAGTGTGTGTTTATATATACGTGTTTGAGAGAGGACCTATGTATTAAATGTAATTGTGTGCCTATGTGTAAATGTATAGACACAAACCATCTATGAATAGCTAGTTAGCAGTAGCTCAGTATCATCGTAGTCCAAGTATTTGAGCCAGATGGTGACAGTAGTTTTGCATTGAATATTTAGTTTAGGATACATACTAAATATTTTATAAATGTAGTTGTACAATTTTGATGCTGTATCACATATTGCCTTGATGCGAATGCAGATGTAGTGTGAACCCTAGGGACAATATTGTGATACCTTCTTCTAGGAGCCTGCTCTTTTTTATATTGCAGTCCTTTATGAGTGCGGAGTATCATATGCAGTACAGACAACTTTCTCGCTGAGAGCAACTCGCTGTGCAAGTAGTATTTATTATTATGGTTTGTGTTTTCTATAATTGTGTGGTGCGGGCTTCTTAAAATAAAACATTATTCTAATCTATTCTATAAGAAATTAGTCGGGAATCTATACGGCTTAAAAAAGCAAACTTTTAGTAAAGAACGCTGTGCCCTTTCTGCCACAATTAACTTTAGATATTGAATATATACAGGTGGTATAAATAAATGATAACAGCTCTAACATGTCGGAGTAGGACGAACAGAAACTGGTCTCTCTCGTGGTCCTACTAGTAGGACAAAATAGTAGGACCACGAAAAAACGGTCGGAGGTTGGGGCTAAATGAAATACTTAATTAGGATATTAATTAAAATAATTGTTAATTCTCTGAGACTATGAAGCAGTATACGTCCATTCGTAAGAAGCTGATACGCAGAGTGTGGGGTCCTAAGGTGAGAAAAAAGGACTCTCTATTTAAGCAACTTATTTTGCAACTTTACATTGTATATAAAAGTATGTAGATATTTTTAGGGAAGATATTAATTTTTGCTTTACATAAATGGTTTAGCAAATCCAACACGCCCCCTCAAAAATTAATCTCTAAAGTACTATGAATCATTCATAAGAAAGGAATACAGACATCGTATACATTGTTACTAGTTGCTACATTTAATACATTGTTGCATTGTTTACTTAATTATTTAATGGAACGTATATTACTTCAAAGTGTTGCCTGGGGCAATGTACATTATAATGGTCCAACATTTGTTGCTATGGATTAGGGAAACCCAGGAAAACCTAACCAGACCATGTGAATTTCTTATGTACTTAAAAAAATGAAAATTAAGACTTAATATGTCTGTTTTAGTTATGCCTTATTCTACTATAATTCTAAACCCATGTTTTTCTTCATTTGCATGAAAGCCACTGCGGGTAACGGCTTTGTCAGACCGTCTGCCAATTGGTCACCTGTGGAAACATGGTTTAATTTTATTACATTTTTCTCAACTTGTTCTCTTGAGAAATGGTATTTAATGTCAATGTTTTGACCTTTTATGGCTGGTTGGATTGTTTGCTATGCAAATACAACCATTATTGTCTTCAAATATGACAATCGGATCAGTAATTTTTAAATTTATACTTTCTGCTAGAGACTTAAGCCATAATGCTTCCTTTACAGCTTCATACAAAGCCATGTATTCAGCTTCAGTTGACGAGGCTGCTACTGACATTTGTCTTTTTGTACACCAAGTTATAGTACATTGATCAAATAATTTGAATAAATATCCAGTAGTGCTTTTTCTGTCTGTATAATCATGGCCACCCCAATCTGAATCTACGTAACCACTTAGAATATTTTCATAGTTAGCTTTGGTATATGTTAACTTTAAATCAATTGTGCCTTGCAGGTATCTTAGTACTCGTTTTAAACATTGCCACAGTGTTGTATTGTTTTTATTCGTGTATCGGCTTGGTATACTCACACAAATACTTAAATTGGGGCGAGTACAAAGCATAACGTATAATAAACATCCGATCAGATTTCGGCATGGTGCGTCACACTTCTTATCAGAATTGAGAGCCTCATAGTTAAGCTTTGTTTCAATTGGCGTATTTGTAGGGCTGCACTCACTCATGTTAAATTTATTCAAAATTGTTTTGATATAAGCACTTTGGTCTAAAGTAATTTTATTAGAATATCTTTCTACTTTAATACCCAGAAAGAACTTGATTTCTTTTAAATCGGTCATTTCAAATTTACTCATTAAATAACCTTTGAAATCATTTAATGATTGACTGTCTGCAGTCGCTATTATCAAATCATCAACATAAAGTATGACGTAAATATTTCTTTTAATATTTCCTTTATTTAAAATGTGTATACACCTATCAGCTGGTGAATTTTGAAAACCCTTTTCTTCATAAAGAGCTTTATTTAATTTACATACATAATTATCTCTACATTGTACACCTTCAGGAACTTTCATGTATATTTCTTCCTTTACGTAAATTAGAAATGCATTTAGAAATGCAGTTTTTACGTCCATATGATGAATTAACAAATCGTTTTGATTAGCAAAACTTATTATAAAACGGAAACTAGCTATTCTAGCCACCGGTGCAAAAGTTTCATTATAATCAGTGAGGTATTCCTGACTGAATCCTCTAGCTACAAGACGAGCTTTATAACGTAAAGGTTTTCCAAAACCATCGTTTTTAATAGTGAAAATCCATTTACAGTGAACGATATTTTTATTTTCTGGTCTAGGTACTAAAGTCCACGTATTATTCTTTTTTAGAGAATGCAGTTCGTCACTCACTGCCTTTTCCCACTGAGTTCTATCATTTCGTGCTTTTATTTCATTTAATGAATTTGGAATATCATTTTCTATTGAGTGAGCACTATAAATATCATAGTCGCTTTCATTATATGAAATAGGAATACGACTTTTAAGCCTGTCACTCCTTCTTACTTCAGACTTTTCATCGGGTTTGATCTGATTTTTATCCGATAAACTGTTTTCGGTTTCATTTTTACTCGGTTTTTCATTACCGGTTTTGCGAATTTTACTCGTACTGCATTGTTCATCAGATTTAGAATTATCTGATTTAGGATCAGTTGCACCTTGAGACGTAGTCAGTGATTTCAACATAAAGTCTCTATCACTTTTATTTGTCACTGATTTCGACACATAGTCACTATCAGTTTTATTTTGGGAATATTTATTATTACTCCCTTCTGGCACCAGGGAGGGCCTGGATAAGGAAAAGTTCGTCTCATCTATTACAACATCCCTTACAGTCTCATATTTTTCACTTTCTGTGTTCCATAGTCGTTGATGCCAAAATTCATAACTATTTTTATTGACTTGACATGTTTGGTAAACGGACTCACTTACTTTTGTTGGAGGAATCTGAAAATTTACAGCAATTAAATTATTTAAAGTTTTACCTTTCATGATGACTTTACCATTCTTCACAATATGAGTGCCTTTTTCATCAAAGGTTACAGTGTACCCAGCTTGTTGCATCTTGGATACCGACAGTAGATTCTATGGTATTTCTCTGCAGAACAGCACGTTGTCCAAAACTCCTGGGATTCCCGTATTGCTTACAATGTTTACCTGTCCTCTTTTGGTTGCTGAAATAAATTGTCCATTTTTCGCAACAGAAATTTTAATAGGGGTTTTTAAATTTTCATGAACAGTAAAAAGATCATCTCTTTTAATGATATGGTCTGATGCTCCAGAATCCAATAAAAATGTGACAGTGTTGGGACTGTCTTTCTCCTGGTATTCTCCAGTCATAAATGCAAACCCTGAAAAATCTGCAGACTGTGATGCTGACTCGTTTTGTACAGTGACAGTTTGAATTTGCCTTTCTCTTTCAGGAATTGTGGTATTCTGATTATTCATTCTCTTGTAGTAAAAACATTCTGATCTTATGTGTCCCTTTCGACCACAATGATGGCACTTTAGGTTCCGAGATTTCTTCGATTTGAATGAATTTTGTTTCTTATTATGTTGTTGTGTGTATTTATTATTTTGTTTAAATGGATTAAAATGGTTCTTCTTGGGTTTTTGTTCCACGTGCAGTACTTTCAAAGATGTGTCACTTTCATTTTTCATTTTCACCTCATGGTCTAATAATCTAGTCTTTACAAAGGCCAAAGTCAGATTATCTTCAGACAATGTTTCTATAGCTGTCACAACACCATCATATGATGTCGGTAGTGTAAGAAGTAAATGAGCTACTTTATCTGTTTCTTCCAAATTTGCTCCAGCAGCCGATAAATCTGACATGAGTTCATCGAATGCGACAAAATGCTTTGATAAAGATTGATCAGCTTTCAGCTTCATGCTTAGTAATTGTTTTCTCAATGCTAATTGTGTAGCCAAACTCTTTCTTTCGTAGAGAGCGTCAAGGTCTTGAAAAATTATTTTCGCAGCAATATCATCGGAAACAAAACTTAAATATGTGTCCGATAAATACTCCACAATAATGCTTTTGGCAACCCTATTGTTCTTCTCCCAGTCAGCGGATCGTATTTCTGGAATTTCGTCGTCCACTACGGCGATTAGGTCCATTTCCGACAATAACGAACGCACTCTGAATTTCCATACACTGTACTTTTCACCATCAAATGGCTTAATGTTCCGTTTTAATTTTAACTTGTCCATTTTTCATAAATTGTCTTTAAAAACACACACACAAACTTAAAAAAAAAATGTTTTTATTTAATTTCAGTCACAACTGCACTAAATTTTACACTGGGCCCATAACCTATAGGAGGTTGGGGCTAAATGAAATACTTAATTAGGATATTAATTAAAATAATTTTTAATTCTCTGAGACTATGAAGCACTATACGTCCATTCGTAAGAAGCTGGATACGCAGAGTGTGGGGTCCTAAGGTGAGAACAAAGGACTCTCTATTTAAGCAACTTATTTTGCAACTTTACATTGTATATAAAAGTATGTAGATATTTTTAGGGAAGATATTAATTTTTGCTTTACATAAATGGTTTAGCAAATCCAACACTATCCGCTCAGGATTCTAATCTAGAATCCTTCGCTCCTCTCGGGATACAACTCAATGCCTCGAAAAGAATTCACCTTTTTTTCACTTTTTGTGTAATTTACTAATTCACACCTAAAACATACCTCGCAATTTCTAAAATACATAGATATAATTTTATGAAAATATATAACGATTACGTGTACTAAGTCATACCGGACGAATCGAAAACGCGTAAGGCGGAGGGAGAGTGAAAACTTATTTTTTACTGATTCTGGTAATAATGATGATGAAAGAGTCGTTGAAATTATGGATGGAAGTGGATTTTGATAAATGTAATTATCTATAAAATCAGAAGTCCCCAAATTGTGAAAATTATTATTTTAATAAACTATGACAGAATAGTAAATAACAACGAATGACAAATCAAAGCATTAGAAAAATAATATAGGGTTATCAAAATTGAAAAAAGGAGACTTCTAAGAAGATTCTTTAACATCCTCCCTTTTTGGCAACCCTATTGCATCAGTCCAATGTGCACTGCTATCGCTGATATCCGTGGCTTATGTAATGCCTTGGTGAGCAGGTCTGCTAACTGGAACTCAGTAGGTACATATTCCACACGTAGTTCGCCTTCAGCGACAAGCTCCCTGACATAAAAGTGTCTTATAGCAATATGTTTTGTCCTTCTGTGGAGCTCTGGATTGTGCGATATCTTAATAGCAGCATCATTGTCGACCCTTAGTTTTGGCGTCTCCTTTAGGCTTGAAATTTCAGCGAAAAGTCTCTTGAGCCAGACAATTTCTCGTGCCGCCTCACTTGCTGCAACCAATTCGGCTTCCGTACTCGAAATTGCTACGCAAGTTTGTCGTCGACTAGTCCATGAGATTGCTCCTCCTGAATAAATGCATAAAATGCCTGAAGTAGACCGTCCGGTGGTTCGGTCACCGCCGTGGTCCGAGTCACTAAAGCATTCTAAAATGCCAGTATTACATTTTTTCTTATAAAGTATACCGTAGTCTAAAGTACCTTTAATATATCTGAAGATTCGCTTCAATTTAAGTATATCATCTTTAGCTGGTTTTTCTAAAGATCTTGATATGACGCTTACAGCATAGGCTAGATCAGGTCTAGTTCCGACAGTTAAATACGCAAGAGCACCTACAGCTTCTCGGTACGGGTATTTTGAAACATCCGATTCAACAGATTCTGTTTCTGGTACTCCATCCTTCAACATTGGGGTAGAAACAGGTTTACAGTCTTTCATTCCGAAACGTTCTAGTATTTTGTTTGCGTAATTACTTTGGGATACTTTAATGTTACCATCCTGGTTTTCTATTTCAAGGCCTAAAAAGTATGTAGCGTCTTTAACTGTGATTTTGAATCTTTTCTTTAGCTCATTTATGAATTTTTCAGAGTCTTTCTGATTGGTTGCTGCGACTAATCCGTCATCAACATAAAGAGCAAGGATTATCTTGTTATTTGTTCGGTTTCGAATAAATAGGCATGGATCCGTAGTACATTGTTGGAAGCCAATGCTTAACAAGTAATCGACCATACATTTATTCCAACAGCGCGGTGCCTGTTTAAGACCATATAGGCTTCTTTTCAATCTGCACACCTTATTAGATCCATCTGAATATCCGTCTGGTTGCTTCATATAAATCTCTTCATCTAATGAACCATACAGAAATGCTGTTGAGACGTCGAATTGAGTGAGTTTTAGCGCTTCGTTAGCAGCAATACTTAAAACTGATCTTATCGTAGTCATCTTAGCAACTGGACTAAAGACTTCATCATAGTCAATGCCCTTTTTCTGTGTATAGCCACGAGCAACTAGTCTTGCTTTAAATTTGTCTAGCGAGCCATCAGCGTTGGTTTTAATTTTGTAAATCCATTTACAAGATATGGGTTTTCTGTCTTTAGGAAGGTCAACCAGAGTCCAGCTTTTGTTTTCTTTTAAAGACTTAACTTCACTCTCCATTGCTTTGACCCACTGATCTTTTTGCGGACTATTTATTGCTTCTTTATAGCTTTTCGGTTCATTGATACCTCGAATATCATCTGCTGACATCATGATAAAATCTTGGTATCGCGTAGGTGGTCTTAGTTGACTTCTATCACGTAAATTCATTCTATTAGCTATCTCAGCTATATGTCTTCTGCAGATTCTGGCATCTCATCATCAATATCCTCTAATGCATCTTCATATAGAGGAGATTCTGGAGGAATTTCATTATTAGATGTTTGAAGCTCAATAGGATCGTCAGGACTCCTTTCAATTCCTTGACTTACGACAAGTCCAGGCGATGTGGGAGGCACAGTAGAGCTGGGGAGCACATCAGAGTTGCTTTCATTGCGTTCTTCCTCCCTTGCATCACACATCGGCGGCGTCACGAGTGGGAAATTTATCTCGATTGAAGAGTCATCTTCATCGGAATCATTTAAGTCAATCGGATTCAAAACTGATTCATTAAATGTAACATCTCTCGATCTTATGAGTTTACCAGTATTACTGAGCAAGCGATAGCCTTCATCACCATCGTAACCAATGAGGATACACTTACCTGCCTTTTTTGACAGCTTGGTTCGCTTTTGTTTTGGAACATGAGCAAAACATTCACAACCGATAATCTTCAGGTGTTTTACTGATGGTTTCTTTTTGAACCACAGTTCAAATGGTGATTTCCCATTTTGTGAAGTTGGGCCCGTTCTGTTCAAGACATATGCAGCAGTATTTATCAACTCTGCCCATGTTGCAGCTGGTAATTCTTCATGAGCATGCATCATTGTGCGAGCTGCCTCGACTAAGGTTCGATTCTCACGTTCACTTAAGCCATTTTGTTGTGGCGTATAAGGCATAGTGAGCCTTTGTCTGATTCCAGCTTCACGAAGAATGCTTCTTATATTCTCATTATCGAATTCTCCGCCGTTATCACTAAGAAATTCTTTGACAAAGTGTCCAGCAACCTTACATTCTTGTAACATTTGTCGGAGCTTCTGAGGAAATTCCGATTTTTGTCGCATGAAGTAGACATGTCTGTACTTGCTGTAATCATCTTTGAATAAAACAAAATAACGATTTTTATTGAAAGAAGGAGGAAATGGACCACAAACATCTGCGTGAATAATTTCCGCAGGTACTTTAGCACGTTCTCTTGTTCCAAATTTTCGTCTATGTGCTTTGCCATAAATACACCCAGTACATAATTCAGAATCTAGACGTACTTTAACACCAAGTTCCTTTTCAATAAACTGTTTTACATGTTTCTTATTCTGATGGGCTAACCTTTCATGATAGAGTTGTAGCAGATTACTTGTTGACACAACATTGAAGTCAGGAGTCGGCTTAGATATGGTTTCTACATCAAGCTTGTATAGGCCTCCATTCTTGACTCTTTTGCCAGTCAGTTTCACTTGTCCATCAACTCTTAAGGAGCAGTGTTCCCTCTCAGATATAAAAACACTATTTGTTAGTCTGTCTTGAGTGGCCAGTACAGAGAATAGGTTTCTGGCAATGTCAGGTACATACCATACATCACAGAGTTGTATCATGTATTCTTTTCCATTGACTACATTTTTCAAGTCAACTGTACCTTTGCCAACCGCTTTTATAGCATTTCCATTAGCAACAGTTACTGCACGAGTGTCATCAAAATATTGGAAACTTGAAAAGAAGTCGCTTCTACAGGTAACATGGCTAGTAGCACCATTGTCAACGAACCAACTTGTAGTATCACAGTTTGTTTGTATCGAGTTTACTTCTTGACCAGTAGTTACTTGCATGAGCATAAGGTTTAAGTTACTTAATGACTGTTTCGTCTCTGGCTTGGATGGTTTACCGTCAGCTTTCCATTTTCTACATTGTCTGACCTTATGACCAAATTTTCCACAATATCCACACTTTTTCTTTGGTTTATTACTGTTTTGAACAGCCAAAGCTTCAGCAGGTTCACTACTTTTGGATGAGAGCGAGCGTTCATAAGTACAAAGTTGCGTTGTTAGATTGTCAATTGTTTTGTTGGTCCTTGACATAAGCATCCAACTTGACTTGAAGGAGAAGTATGTTTCAGGTAGAGTATCTAGAATCTTGCAGATTAATAGGATATCTGGTAATTCAGCCTTCTCTATCTTAACTAATTCAGCTTTCAAATCTGACCATAGCGTCTTAACTTTCGAGATATGAGTCATAATGTCATGTGACGGATCTTTACGATAGCCGAAAAACTCCATACACAGCGCATAGCTCTTATCTTCAGATGTACCATCAAACAAACGATGTAGCTCATCCCAAACATCTTTAGACGAGTTAAATCTCATTATTTTTTGAAGAGTTTCGTCTGACATGTTCGCAGATAGTAATAGTAGTGCGGAACTATCTGTTTCGTTGTATTTATCAAGGGCTTTTTCATATTCCGAAATTGCAGCGACGTCAGATGAATCAGGTCTCACCGGTTTTACTAGGTTGCCATTTATAGCATCTAACCCACCGGGCTTACCTCTTAGAAGTAGCATAGCCTTAAATTTCCACGTCGACTAATTTTTCGTGCCTTCCAGACGACCAATATCAATTTTACAACTTGTTGATTGCATTTTGAAATTACGTCTTGCTGTCAGACTTTGAAAAAATTTTCGGGAAATTATTTGCTCTTATTTATTTATTTCTATCAAATAACAATTTATTTCACATTTCACAGCGTATGCTACCATGATAAATGTAATTATCTATAAAATCAGAAGTCCGCAAATTGTGAAAATTATTATTTTAATAAACTATGACAGAATAGTAAATAACAACGAATGACAAATCAAAGCATTAGAAAAATAATATAGGGTTATCAAAATTGAAAAAAGGAGACTTCTAAGAAGATTCTTTAACAGATTTTTCTAAGAGATAAACTTTTTAATGTAAATATAAAATAATTGTAATACACTGGGCGTCAAAAATAAGTAGTACACTTTTCAAATTGCAATTACTCCTAAACTATAGTAGTTACACTTATGAAATAAAAAGCAGTTTATAGTAAACTTAACGAAGTTTATTAAAGTTATATTTTATTTGGCATGAATAAAGTTTCAAACTTAAAATTAAGATAAATACTAAAAAGTATCAATTTTTAACGATATGTCAACCACTTAATTTTCACGTTTTGGAACTTTTTCACAATTTAATAACTTGTGTTGCCGCCTCGGGCTCTAATTACAGCTTGGATCCGGTTTGGCATGCTGAACACTAAGTTTCGGAGGCGGTGTTGGGGAATATTTTCCCATTCTTCTATCAGCGCATGTTTTAGAGCCCTGAGTGTGGCAGGAGGTGGACTGCGCCTTCTGACTAGCCTCCCAAGCTCATCCCAGGCGTGTTCAATCGGGTTGAGATCTGGGCTTCTCGATGGCCAAGCCATCAAGTTGATGCCAACCTCCTGAATGTACTCTTGTACGTGGTGAGCAGTGTGTGGCCGGGCGTTATCATGCATTAGGATGGCTCCATCACCCATATTTATTAAATATGGCCCTGCATACTCGTTGAGGATCTCCGAGGCATATCTTTCACCAGTCAAAGTCCCATTTTCTATTACCACAAGCTCTGTGCGACTCTCTGAAGAGATACCAGCCCATACGTGTACAGAGCCCCCGCCATATTGGACTCTTTCCGAGATACAAGCTTGAATGTATCGCTCACCGGGTCGTCTGTAGACTCTCCGCCGTCCATCTGAAGTGTATAAAGAGAATCGAGACTCATCTGTGAATAAAACTCTAGCCCATTCTTCTTCGCCCCATTGTACGTGTTGACGGGCGTAGCGTAGTCTTGCTACGCGATGCTCTGTCTCAAGTTTGGGGCCATTTGCTGGTCTTAGAGGCTTCAGGTTAGCTTCAGCAAGTCTTCTTCTCACTGTACTCTCACTGATGTAGTCTGTTCGGGTCCGAAGAAGCTGTTGCTGAACCTCAACTGCATTAAGGTGTCGATTTCTTAACACAGTGGAAACAATAAAGCGATCTTCTCGGGTACTTGTGCACCTGGGTCTGCCATTACCTCGTCTCCTTAGATGGTTTCCAGTCTCTTCGTACCTTTGCTTTACTCGCTGAACCGTTCTTAAAGTTACACCCACCCTCCTTGCAGTACGACGCATACTGATGCCCACTTCGAGAAAAGCTAAGATTCTTGCACATTCTTCTGGTGAAAGAGGCATGATTAGTCAAATTTACTCTCTGAAGATACCTATGCTTTTCAATTACAATTGCTTTATCAGCAGCGAATGTGTCAAACACAAAAATCCTAAGTAAGACAACACCTTTCAACAGTTTAAAAAAAGTGTTTTTATTTATTCGTTTTTTTTAAAGTCAAGCATTATAAGTTCTTATAATGCATGAAGTTTTTATTGAATAAGATTAAATTTTCTTTTTAACCTTTTTTGTTTCAAAGGTCTAAGTTTTATAGTTTGGGAGAAATCGCAATTTTAAAACTGTACTACTTATTTTTGACGCCCAGTGTAGTTCTGAAGTGTTAAATTTTTAATGTGACATAAATTGCCATGTTTGTGTATGATAGCGCAATAAATGAATATTGTATTCTACCACATAAATTATAGTATTTTTATACTGATTATTAAAGCGATTCGTGCGAAACTATTCCCTAATCATTCCAGAATATCAACGTTAGGTAATGTTCAAGTTTTCTTTAACAGAACTTCTGGAAAAAAATATTCCCGCTATTCTCTATTCTACATTTCTGACGAAAAGCCGTTTAACTATTTTAATGTCTTTGGCAAAGGCATAGAAAAGACGGTTTCTTATTTGTTTGGTATCATAGACAGATATAAATAAATCGAATCTACTTTGACATAACCCTGTGCCTGTGAGGCATAGACATAGAAGAAGTAAGGTGCTATGAGGTCGTGCATTTTTTAACAAACTCTGTACCTATACCGCCTAGTATACCGCAATAAAACGCTCTTTTTTTTAAATGTTTTAAATGACATTTACATATTTTATTTTGACATTGTTATTGAATTGACATTTACTTGATTATCTTAATTATCATTTCATTCAGATTTTTTGAGAATTTTTCAAGGATTTTTGTACTGGCTGTGGTACTTACGAAGGTTTTGAATTTTGTATTGTTCATACTCAGCGCCTCAGTTGTTTTTGTATATGTATTTTATATTTGTATATCTAATTTGTTACTTAATATCTTTTGACCGACAACAAAACGATTTAAAACCAACCATATCAATACTTTGTTCTACGTAATTCTACCATTTGAAACAGCTGGTTTTATGGTAATATATGTGTATTGAGTGATCTCTAACAGTTATGCTTCGAAAAAATATATTATTCGCTAGCAAAGCACTAACTACTGCAAATTGTGAGTACAAACTTATTTCATAATCTTGTAAGTAATATTATTAATTGTGTTGAAAAGGAAAGGCAAGTTTAGAAGATCATATCCTAAGAAGCTATGTATGATTAGTTGATAGATGTGCGTTGTCCGGTGCGTGCATAAGATGACTCTCGGACCCCTCAAGTCATGTTAGAGGAGGGTCACGTTAGATGTCAAGTGGTAAGATGGTAGCTTTCCGTTGTAGATTCATTTCATCATTTTAAGTGTTATCAATTATATACGTTGACTGGTTTGGTGAATGGGTTCGATTCCCGATTAGGGCAAACATTTGTTAAATTTGTGTTTGTGTCTGTTGTTCGTAAAAAGTGTTCGTTTCAGCCAGGATCCCATGCTATAAGGAAAATTTTTGGCTGATGCTAGGCATCACCATCGTCATTGATGCGTTTGATTTCGATCATTTTTCCCTGCGTTGCGATTCTCTCCATCAGTAGTCAGTTATAGGCTATTCCAGTGTAACTACCATTACAGATACTACGACAATACACGAACCAACAGGGCCGTCCGTTAAGACTGACGTGCCTGGACCAAAAACAATGGTCCTAAAGGCACAAATGGCAGAAATACAGGTTAGTAGACAAAATCATTCAATATCATTCATATAAAAACCATTTAAGTATTGCTTCTTAGCAATGGGGCCGCTTTTTGTACCCTAACTTTATTACTGTTTTCTACTGTTTTAAAATGATGTAACTTTTATTTCGTACCTTGTCCTACTGTGTTGGTGTGCAATAAAGTAAATTGTATTGTGTAAAACAGTAATCAAGTATACCCTTCAACCTACATACCAAATTCATAACTTTTTAAATATATTTCAGGAGTGCGGTAGCGTTAACCTTTTTGGCGATTACGATAGAAGTATCGGCAATTATTTTGTCGATGCCGATGGTAATACGTACTTGGATGCCTATACACAAATTTCTTCCCTGCCCCTTGGATATAACCATCCAGGAATCATGAATATCTTTGAAGATTGTACTAATCTTGTTAGTATTTCAATTTAATATTTATAATAAAAACATTTTGACTTGAGTAGGCATTGAGGTAACATTGATGTTGGTCGTCAAATGGGGTCTTATTATCCAGTAGAAAACAGCAAAGCTAGAGTTCAATATATTAGGAGCATGAGGTGTAGATAACAAAACTATTCCCTCGAGAGGTCAGGACATACAGGCCCATCATAATATGATGAAATCGACCAATAAAACGCGAAGCTAATTAATATATTATTATACAATGTTATTGTATTGATACAAGTTAGGATGACAAGTTTGTTACAATCTGATAATATTATAAGTACCTATGACTTTATGACTAACTGGTGCTAGTCATGTTTCAGAGAGCTCTGCTTAATCGTCCTGCTCTTTCCGTTTTCCCTTCGAAAGATTGGCCTAAAATGCTTCGGGAGATTCTATTGTCCGTGGCGCCGAAGTGTCTGACAAATGTCAATACTTTGATGTGTGGCTCATGTTCCAATGAGAATGCGTTCAAAGTGTCAATGATTCGTTTTGCCAACATGAGGAGGGGCGCAAATTCCAAGTTTACTGATGAAGAAAATAAGAGTGTATTAAACAACAGCCCGCCTGGAGCACCGAAAGTATCAATTTTAAGTTTCAAGGTAATACTTCATATTTTCAAAAGGCCGCCAAATCAATTTGTTGAAAGATTACTGTAAACAGCCATTTGTGACTGTGAAAATGGAAAAGTACACTCAAGAGCACGTCAAGCTTGACACTTTTGACCGGCCCTGCATTGTATGGCGCGCAGTATAAATCAGAGCTCAGCTTAAACTGGTAGTGTAAAGCGTGACCTGCTCTTGACTGTACAACTTTCGTGATAGTCGTTAAGGTTCACAATTTGTGTGATAATGATAAGCTATTGTAAATAGCTCTTATTGACTACCCCGAAAATTGTACCTTTTACCAATCACAGTCACATTTAGTTCTTTTGTGGCCTACAAAATTAAATTAGGCTGACATAGACACTCAATTACAATTTTATCATGAGAAGAAACAATAAATGCGTAAAATGATTTTTTTTTATTCTAGTCAGGGTTTCATGGACGCACATTTGGAGCTTTGTCTGCAACGAGGTCAAAGCCGATACATAAGTTGGATTTCCCGGCATTCGTATGGCCGGCGGCTATCTTTCCAAAATACAATTACCCACTGGAGTCGTGTCAACGAGAAAATAAGGAAAAAGACAATGAGTATGCAAGTTTATTTATTTTATTTTTGGGCTGATTGGAGAATTATTTTACTTGATTTATTTTAAATTGTAGTATTTTGCACTAGAGAAACTTTGACGTGACCGGGAATCGATCCTCGATTTGTAGCCTCCCGCGTTTAACTGAGTTACCGCGACGGCACGGCAGTCCAATCACCCTATATCCTCTTATCCCGACTGTCACAAAGGGTCACTTATGTGGTTTCCAGTATTTAAATATAGCTATACGGTTACTATAAATATGTCACAATCTAGAAATACACCCGCTGGTGGGCATCACTACCACCCCATAGTGGAATCGTGACATATTTCCAGTAGCCCAAACCTTCTTGCTACATATATTTTCAATTTTCTTTGTAGCCATTTAACTCCTAAACGAATGAACGGACTTTGTTATTTAAGGTTTCGTGATAATTAAGCTTCGATCAACTATAGAAAACTAGATACACAGTCCCATACAAAATGAAATTTAAAAGTGTCCTAACTACAATACGTACTTAGATAGTTGTATACCACTTCATGTATTATGAAAAAGTTCTAAAGTGTCAAACATTTTAATCTAATTTAAACCTTAACGTAATATTATAAGGTCGAAAATAAAATCTGTTTAATTTGTAAAATACCACTTTGGGTTTTGAACAAAGGATAACGTAAGACAATTTGATGACACTGCCTGTCACGTAGAACATGGGAGGAGTGGAGTTGCCTTTGTTAATTTTAAAAATATATTGGTTGGGTCGATTTCACATATAAAATCTTCGTACAAACTTTTTAACAAATTCAAAATGCTACGAAATGGTGTGGTTTTCTTTTTAACCCCTGATTGTGTTGTGTATGTATAGGAGCATCATAGCTCTTAAACTGATGATGTTAATGGTGCAGTTTATTTTATTCGAAAGCTTCTTCTTGCGCTGGATTTCAGATATGATTTATCAAAATTGGTTCATCCGTTTACTTTTATGTTAGTTTTTATGGTCTTTTATTATTAAAAAAATCACATTCATTTCAAACTAACCGACGATTAATATACATTACAATTGATAATCACAGCCGCCGCCATTCTTCTTAATTATTGCTTATAAACCTAATATTCTATGCTTATTTTTGTATGAAATATGAAATAACTTATAAAAAAAGAAAAGAACTGTCTTTCCCGATTACACATATATTATGTTTTGCTTATTTAAAACTTAGTATAATTTTTTGAACAGAAATGACCTATTGAGATTTAAGAGAGGAAATTAGCTATGAAACTGAATAGATATTTAAGTACAAGTAATAATTTAAGAAAAAAAAAGCAACTAACTCAAAAAAAAAACATTTGTCTTCTTCGCTGTCATCATCTTTGTCCTGAAGATGAAATATTTTTTTTTTATTCAATACAAGAAACTCCAAATCAAAAGTGATAAAAAGGTACATACTATTTGAGGTGCAGCTGTTTTGTGTAACCTTTTGACTCCTTTTGTAATGACATACGAGTCACTTTCTAAAAAATGCTTGGAGCAAAAGACACTACTTTGCGACGGCTAGAAAAAATCTTTACATCTTTGACGTGCGACCACGTATGTCCACTGTCCACATCGCACAAGATCTCTAGGAAAACTAAAAATCCAATAAAACTTTGTTTGTAAACGTCACGCACGTTAAATTTTTTATTAATTCAATTTTATATGATTAATGGTTTTGCCATAATACCTTTAATGTAAGTATAGAAAACAGAATTAATATATATACTCTTTACACTTAAATTTTAAAACACAGATGAAAATGAAAAAAAAACAATATAAAAAAAACAGCGTCTCTATTTGTTTTAGAACAGAGTCACTGCATAACCCGAACAAATGATGTTGAAATACAACGGTATGGATTTGTAAGTTCCGCTAGTGTCTATTCAATTTAAAGGGTTATACTCTTGCCGAATGTTATTAAATTAAACTAAAAAAATGTTTTATAACCTTTTCTAGGCCAAATACCAAGATAATTTCAATTCACATATAATAATTACAAAACTACTTATTTAAAAAATGTCATTCCATATTCTTTTAATGTTCTGGAGGTGTGATTTTTACAATTTTTCACTGCGCACTGAGGCATGCTTACTTTCGGAACGAACGAATGCTACTAAACGAAAAGACAACCCAAAACGTCAAGTGGGTGATCATTTAGTGAGGGAACTTTTTTGTTGTGGATTGTGTATCTAGTTCTTTATAGTTGATCGAAGTAATTAAGGTTAGTTTCGTCGTAAAAGTCCAAGTGTCATAGGATAGGTGACGTCACAGACAAAATAATAGCGTCTGCAAATTGTCATTTGGTCTAAGTTGAAAACAACATTTTGTTCGCACCCCACGATCTGGGTGTTGGATAAGATTTGAATATTTACGAGACCCAGAGCTTAAACAAGTCCCGTAAATATGATAAACCTTAGTTCATAGAGCTTTACACAGTTTTTTCATGAAAACTAAATAGTCTTATTTCTCTTGAACGGGACACGGAGAAATTATGATTTTTAGGGTTCCATACCCAAAGGGTAAAAAAACGTAACCCTATTACTAAGGCTACGCTGTCCGTCCATCCGTCTGTCACCAGGCTGTATCTCATGAACCGTGATAGTTAGACAGTTGAAATTTTCGCAGATGATGTATTTCTATTGGCCCTATAACTACAAATACTAAAAAATAGAATAAAATAAATATGTAAGGGGGCTCCCATACAAAAAACGTGATTTTTTTGCCGTTATTATAGATAAGCCTGTCCGAGGCTGTATCTCATGAACCGTTATAGGTAAGATAGTTGCAATTTTCATAGATGATGTATTTCCACTGCCGCTATAACAACAAATACGAAAAAATTGAATAAAATAAATATTTAAGGGGGTTCCCATACAACAAACGTGATTTTTTTTGCTGTTTTTATAGGTAATGGTACGGAACCTTTTGTGCGCGAGTCCGAGTCGCACTTGGCCGGTTTTTATTTGATGATGATTATCGAGAAACTGTTGAGAAATGATCTACGCAACTAGATCCCCCCTACGTCGCGTCGTACCGTTTCGAGATCCAAGTGGCCCAGCTGTATTAACGCGTCAGTGCGGCTAGGCAAAAACGAATGTCTATATTTTTTGAACACGAGACCGGCTAGTTTTCTTATTTTGGGGTTTCTCCCGAAAAATGATCAAGAAATTATCTACGTAGTTCATTTTCGAGATACCCCGCTACGTGGTCCATTTTCGAGATACAGGTGTGGCCTAGGCCTAGGTGTCTGGCGTCAGCGCAGCTGAGCCACAAACAACCCCCGATAACATTTAAACGCGATCCCGAGAGATTCTGTTTTCTTTGCAAATCGTAATCGACTTTTGAGAAATTCTAGGCATAGTCTAATATTAAAATTTCGATTGTAGCTCAGCTGTGCTGATGGAATGGTACCTATGTATGTATATGTCACCGGAAAATAATAAGAATCGTCAGTTGATCAACTTTCAAGGTAGTTTATCAACTATCGGAAAATCATACACGGCAGTTGAAATGTATTATTTAAAGTATACATTTCCGGTAATTGATCAATTTACAACGTCCGTCTCGCGGTAAAATTATCCGACGAACGCGATGTGTACGCTGATTGGTTGAAAACTCGAGGTGTTCGGTGATTGGTTGAATGTCTCACTTAGAACTGCGACAAGTAGATTTGTTAGTAGCCGAACCCGTTTAGGGTTGGTTGGGTTAGGTTAGGTTAGAACTGCGATCCTCAACGCACGAGCCGAGCGAGCGTAGCGAAGGTGCCGCGGCAGCGGCCGGCGAAGTGCCAGAAACGACTCAACTGTGGTTACCTCTTAGGTTGTCGCATCGACCAATCAGAGAACAGTGTATTATGTTACGGATGTCAGTTTAACGTAAAAATGTACACTGAGCAGAGATTGGTCCATTTTCGTGTATGATTTGACGTGAGGCAAAATCGTTAGTTGATAAACTTACAGCCAGGCAGTGTAAGTCGATCTATTAGCTGAATGAAACTTATTGCGTTAAATAATACATTTCAACTGCTGTGTATGATTTGCCGAAAGTTGATAAACTACCTTGAAAATTGATCAATTTACGATTCTTATTAATTTCCGGCGACATATATATATATATTCTTTATTGTACAATGATAATACAGTAACTCTACCACTTCTCGTTTTTTGTGCAGCTTTCTGCAGTTACCCGCAAAATTGTTTTTGTATTTGCATATACTACACATTTAGTATTGTTTCAGATCTTTAGCAGATGTTCAAAGACTTATATGTCAATATCAAACTTCAGCCCCCGTCGCTGCTGTTATAGTTGAACCAATTCAGTCAGAAGGAGGGGATAACGAAGCATCTCCAGAGTATTTTCAAGCCCTACAGGAGCTTTGTTATTCAGTAAGTAAAAATAAACTGGAAGATAGGTACTATTGGATTTTCATGTTGAGTGGTTAAACTAAGTCAGCTAGGACGTTTTTGGCGGTTTGAAAACTCTGACACCAAGGTTAGTCATGTTCGCCTTACTTTATAATTGATTATAGGTACTTACATTACTTGATTATAGGTCACGCGAACGATGATGTCGTGGACGTCCTGAACTCCTGATGGTCAATTGATTATGATTAGGTACATGTATGATCGTTTATTTTTTTCATTTCAGAATGGTATCACTCTTATTTTGGATGAAGTGCAAACAGGTATGTGTCCGACCGGCAAGTGGTGGTGTCACGAACATTTTAACCTGAAATATCCGCTTCAAGTTGTTACGTTCAGCAAGAAAATGTTAACAGGTGGTCTCTACTTTAGTGACGAGTATAAGTGAGTGTGTTTTAGTTTAGGTAGTGTAGTATAGTTGTATAATCAATATAGATATATTGATTTGTATACTTGGGCTGGTAACCCCGGTCCAAATAAGTTCACTATGGGGACTTCTGTCCAAAATTTAATCGAAAAAAGCAAGAAAAAGTGCTAAGTTCACTTACAGTTTAGTGCGAAGGCGACATAGCAAGCAACTTCACCTTCCCATCGCAAGTAAGCGGCAAGTAATCACTGTTTTAAGCGGATAAGCTGGATTGAATTTGGTTCACGACGGTGACTTGGCGGTTTGGATCTTCAAAATTATCACATTCAAGCACACAAATCACCTGTATGACCACCCACAATCACAAAAACAAAAGCTATTTGCGCATGCGCATCCATGATGAAGCTGCGGCGGCCGACTGACTGATTTTTTTTTTAGTTTTCAAGCGTCAAACCCGTCACGTTTCGTTCTACGCAAGATTTTATGGCTTTGGAATTTTCTACCAGTGTAGTCGTCGAGTGGCAGTTTGTAGTGGACTTTGATATTAGGATTTTCATTTTAGAACTTTTTGACCATCGTAATTGACTAATTTAATTAATTTTTTGACCAAAATTTTTGATTATTTACTTGCATTGCAATAATTCTTATAATCAATACTTAATTGTACTCTGGTACATACATCAATATTTTTTTGTGTCTTTTTACGTTAGGTAAAACAATTTGTGTTCTTCCTATTGTTGTTAATTCCCCTCCTGTTCGTGGTTGTTTGTTTTAAGGATCGTTTTTTATCGATTCTTGTATAGTTTCTGTTTCGCGATTGAAATTTAATTTTTATTATTAAGTAATTTACGTTATTTTTTTATTTTTCACCCTTTTTTTTCTTTGGAACATTTTATAATTATTTCATAATTAGTATGCACTTGTAACTGATAATATTTAACGATTAGCCAATTGTTTATATTTTACTTACTTTAATCAATATTGACCAGATTAGTGCAATGGTTTTACTTATGTAGTCATTACGTTGACGGTTGATCTCCTTTATCAGTAAACCCATGTATTTTCATTGAAATTGATAATTATTTATAATGAGTGATCCGGTTAAAATTCCTTGCCCTTACTGCCCCGGGTCGTCAAGGTTATACGTACCTCGTGGCTTACAGGTACATATAGGCCGTATGCACAAGGACATGCCCCTGCCGCCAATGCCGTCTGCGGCAGCCCTTGGTCAGGGAAATAATGTGCCGATAGTTACACCCCACATGGTCTGCCCTCAATCACAGACCCAATCGATACCGACACGTATGGGATTGCATGAACTCAGCAAGCTGAAAAATTCGGTAAAGGTCCTTCGTCATATACCGAGGGGTGCGAGATCTCAGGCCGCCAGCAAACTGAGCGATGTGATTGAGAAGTGTCTTAGCACGAACAGCGAAGATGACTGGTTCTCGCTTCTCTCTTTCGCTTTCACTGCCTTAAAAGTACCTGATAAAGGAGAGAAGGGATCGCTTACGAATAAAGTGAAGGCCAACATTGAAAATAGCTTTAACTATTTCCCTCAAGATTCAGGTACTTCACGGCCATTTTCCATTTATAAATCGATACAGGCAAAAGTTTTTGAGGGTGACCTGAGAGGTGCAGTTCGTCTGCTTATGTCAGATGGATCAATAGCTCAGCCTAGTATCGAAACGTTGTCTTCACTCCAAAGTAAACACCCAGCACCTTCCCGGCAGCTCTTCTACCCACCGCCTCCTGATTCGTCCATTGTCCCTTCAACAGCTAAGGTTGAGGACGTTGTTCATGCTTTAGGGAGTTTTTACAATGCATCGGCCTCCGGGCTTGATGGTATCCGTCCTCAGCATCTTAAGGAACTATCGTCTTCAGCTGCTGGAGACAATGGACCTCGCCTACTTGAATCACTCACAAGATTGGTCAACTTCTTGCTGAGCGGACAGCTGAATCCAAGCGTGTGTCCGTACATGTACGGGGCATCTTTGTGTGCGCTTGCAAAAAAAGATGGCGGGGTGAGGCCGATTGCGGTGGGAAGCACTTTCAGGCGCTTAGTGGCTAAGGTGGGCTGCTACCACGTGAGAGACGCTATGTCTACATTTCTCCAACCTCACCAACTCGGTTTTGGTACCCGTCTTGGATGTGAAGCCGCGATCCATGCAACACGTGCTTTTGTCATGGATCCTGAGAACGCAGATAAGGTCATCATAAAGATCGATATAAAGAACGCCTTTAATAGCCTGGAGAGGGATAATATTTTGATGTCAATCAAAGAAAAAATACCGTCTTTATATCCTTACCTTTTCCAGGTCTATTCGTGCGACTCCAATCTCTTTTATGGTGAAAACTTGATTTTGTCTCAGGTTGGGGCCCAACAAGGGGACCCTTTAGGACCACTAATTTTTAGCCTCGCCATCCAAGGCCTTATCTCAGAACTCGCATCGCCGCTTAATTTGTGGTACTTGGACGATGGGACCTTAGGAGGGGATCCAGCCACTGTTACGCAGGATCTTCAGGTTCTGTTTCCTCGGTTGCGGGAGTTGGGGCTAGAGGTGAACACGGCAAAATGTGAATTTTTCGCATGTAGCGAAACAGCCAGGTCGTGTTTTCCACAGTTTCAGTCTCTCGTACCAGGTTTAAGGGAACTTAGGACTGATGAGTTCTCTCTTCTGGGTTCTCCTATTTTCCGCGAGGGTGTGCCAGACGTATTAGCCCGGAAAAAGCAGGCTTGCTTGGATGCATTAGAGCGTCTTCAGCATCTGCCGGCCCACGTTGCTTTAATACTTTTGCGACTTTGTTTCTCGACGCCCAAGCTCACGTACCTGGTTCGAACTTGCCCTACCTGGTTGTTCCCAGAACAATGCAACCAATTAAATGAAGTTTTTAGACAGGCTCTTGAAAGCATTTTAAATGTCAGCCTGGAGAGCAATCAGTGGTTGCAGGCAGCTCTGCCGATTCGGTACGGTGGGTTGGGTGTTCGCAGGGTATGCGATATCGCTTTGCCGGCATTCTTGGCTTCAGCACGGGGAGTCACAGAACTCGTTGCTGGAATTCTCTCGCGTGGAGGCAATGAAGTTAGTATCCCACTGGAGGAGGAGGCTTTAGTTGCTTGGTTGGCTGCCTTCCCGGGTGAGAGGGTGCCAGATGATCCAGAGAGACAGCGATCCTGGGACGAGATTGGTTGTAAGGCGGTAGTGAAACACCTAACTGAGGGAGCGGAGGGAGTGGAACTGGCAAGGCTAAGAGCAGTCTCTGTTCCAGAATCGGGGGCGTGGTTACATGCGCTGCCATCGCCCAATTTGGGCACGCTGCTAGATGATGACTCTTTGCGGGTGGCTGTTGCTTTTCGGTTGGGCTGCAATGTCTGTCAACCACATGTATGCATTTGTGGTTCAACTGTGGAAGCTAATGGCCATCACGCACTGAGTTGTCAACGCTGCGTTGGCAGATTTCCGCGTCACCATGCCCTAAATGATATTATACGCAGAGCTCTAATTTCGGCCAACGTTCCCTCCATCCTAGAGCCGCCCGGCCTGAGCCGTTCAGATGGGAAAAGACCAGATGGTATTACCATGGTTCCCTGGCAAAAGGGTCGCTCCCTCATATGGGACGCTACCTGCGTCAGTACTTTCGCACCCTCTCATTTAAACAGGACCACACGAGTGGCAGGGGCAGCGGCAGAATGGGCAGCCTGTCAGAAACACGTTAAATACACGGCGATGGGACAATCGTATATCTTTGTTCCCATCGCATTTGAAACGGCGGGTCCCTGGGGTAGAGAAGGTAGGGAGTTGATTCGGGAGATTGGCCGGAGACTGTCAGCTCGTGGTGGTGACTCCCGCTCTGGCTCCTACCTGGTCCAGCGTCTGTCCATTGCCGTCCAGCGCGGCAATGCGGCCAGCTTGATGGGGACGTTTGGCCCGGGTCAGATTCAGGGCGGGTTATTTAATTGACGAAACTTACGTGGATCTTAAATTTTTGTTTGTTATTTTGACATGTTTTATTTTATTAATAAATTGAATTATGCATTATGATGAATAAATATGTAATTGGAAATATTTGTATACCCTATAAATGGTTCTAGCAGATATATGTAGAAGACCTTCCGTTCTTTTCATGTGGGTATTTTCTTAGTCAACAATCAGTTAAGGACATGGTTTGTTTGCCATCGATTCATCAGCTCATATACTTAGTAAATTTTAATAGTTCCCCACTATAAGGACTCACAGACATCCCTTCGAAACGGTGAAGGGGATTTAGTGGAGACTTCGCGCTTTTCGAAAACATTACATTCTTTTACCACTAGGCAATCACTGCTCTTATAGGTTACTTATTTTACATTAATTATTCTTGTGGGTTTGGTCAGAACCTACAGTGTCTTGTCTTTCGTAGCAGCGTAGGTATCATTTTATATTCGGCTGATTTACTAGGCCGCTATTTTCCATCAAACCACACTGATGGGAGAAATTAACTCGACCCATTTTGTGTCACTCCGCAGGATTAAAACCTATCACTATTATGCTTTTTATCTAAGCTTATTTAAAATAAAATTCGCCATTAGATCAGATAGTGAACTGATGATTATCGTCTACATTTCAGAGTTAAACAGGCTTTTCGAGTATTTAATACATGGATGGGCGATCCTGCGAAGTTGATCGTATTAGGTCGAACGATATCCATTATACAAAGAGACCGTTTATTAAAATTGGTGAACCAAAGCGGGGAGCAACTTTTGAAAGATCTCAAGTGTTTGGAGAAAGAGTTTCCACATTTGGTAAGCAGAGTGAGGGGACGCGGAACGTTAATCGGATACGATTTACCAGATACGAAAGCGCGAGATGCACTTGTGGGAAAAATGAAGAAAAATGGTAAGTTAAAACTTCCTTTGGCACATATTTCCAGTGGCACATAATTAGATTTGGGAGACACTGTATCCCATCAAAAACATAATATATGAAAAATTGAGAAAAATTCAATATTTATAGACATGCATGGTTGTCGACTTCGCCTACAAAAGAAATATCTAAATGAGTGCCAAGTTCTTTGGATAATCCTTTGTGTTCATGAGAAAACCAAAGTGTGGGCCTTTGTGTGTGTAGCGTTTTATTTATTATTTTAATTATTACTTCTATTTAATCGTAATTTTCAATAAACAACTGACTGGTTTGTTCCAGTTGTTAGTAATTAGTAATGCTGTCTCTGAATAGACGATACCTGGTTTCCATTCCCGCTAAGGGCAAACATTTGTATAAACCACCAGATAACTGTTTTGCGGATCTAGGTAATTGTATCCTTAACGTCTTCGTATGTGTCTCAAGGGGCCCCACGATAAAAGCCTTAGTGTGGAGTGGACCTTTATGTGTTAACAATAAAATATGTTGACTTGTCCTATATTTTCAGGAGTGCTGACTGGAGGGTGCGGAGCCACTGGAGTCCGACTGAGACCTGCATTGATTTGGGAACCCAAACACTCTTCAATTTATATAGATATATTAAGAAAATGCTTAAAAACAATGTGAATCAGTCTAATTAGAATACTGAGGGTGTTATATTTATAATTATAATTGAATGGTGTTATCAGAGTGGCTAAATCATCCATCTGACTTAAATGTTAATTGATATGTTAATTTTACGATTTATCATCCATTTCACTTTTAAACCTTTACTTTATATAGAAATTATTAACATTTGTTAAATTGTTAAACCTTTGTTTTAATTGCTTGTCAGCGCCGGCGCCGTCACCAGACGTAGTAACAAAAACCGGATAAGTGCGAGTTAAACTCGCGTGGTGAGGTTTCCGTAGGTATGTCGATTTTATCTAATGAAGCAGGGTGAAGAAAGTAAACAGCGTAGATTTTGATAATCACTATTATATTTAACTGTTATCCACTTGTACAGTACTTTAACAGTCTTTTCACTTCGAAATTCCAAACGAACTGTCACGCGCGCACATGCAACTGTCAGTTTTATCGAACAACCCCTTTAGTGTGAAGTTTGCAATAAGTTAACAGAGGTGCGTTTTATTATTAGCCAATCAGGAAGTAGTTTTTATGTGCGTGCGTCAATTGACTTATTCTTTAAGTCTTAACTACGATAACACGTACAAAATTAATTTAAGGAATATAAAAATATATTATTCTAATTAATGCATGTAAAATTATACACTGACTCTTACAGTCGGCCTTTCCTGCATTTTTTCTCGTCCCGAGAAAACAAAATTGAAACCGATAGATCTAGGTTTATTAGATTTACACGTTAGGCTACTAAACACAAAACACTACAAAAATAAATAAATGAAATTACACATCTGCTGTATATCTTTAATAACAATAATTTTTTAAGAAAGAAATGGTATGAACTTTAACTGCTGATGCCTCTGAATATCACCAACAATTATTATAGTACTCATAATCTCCGACTTAAAGCTGGGTTATTGTAGCCTCTACATATCTACAATAACCTTTGTATATAATTAGCGTAGTATTATATTTATTGTAATTATTGTAGCCTCTACATATCTACAATAATATTTTACTGTTACTAAAGTTATCGTAGCCTCTATATATCTACGATAAGCTTTACTAATACTTAACTCTAATCATATAAATATCTGATTAAATCGAATATTTTATAAATAATAACAAACTATATAAGAACTTTAGTTGCAAGCAAGGCTATTAACTTAATCAAGTCACTCACTAATCTCACTATCTGAGCTATCAGAATCAACGTCGTTTCTATTGTAAACTAACCATGGGTGAATTTTGTCAACTGAAAAGATTCCACTAAAATTTCTATTACCCTTTCTAGACAGTGGCGTATCCTCTACTACATACCTGTCATTTTCAAGCACTTCGGCTATACGATAGGGGCCTCTCAGTTTCGGAATTAGCTTTCTACTGTTGCCCACAGAAGGAATCTCTCTTTCTACTCTTACTAATTCTCCTACTTTAAAGATCATCTGTTTCCTACTTTTATCAAAATTTTCTTTCTGTTTCTGTTGACTTTGCCTAATGTGTTCTGATATTTCATTCCTCGTCATTTCTATATTGTCAAGTGGGTTTTCAATGTCTTAATTTATCGCTAATTGAAGAGTTGAGTCAGAAGTCCCGACGAGATTGAAACCAAATAAAGCTTGAGCCGGACTCTTTCCTGTTCCTTTATTTAGGGTGTTATTTAATCCCCATTGTATCTGTGACACACTTTCGTCCCATACATTTTCCGGTTTTCCAATGTTGGTAGCAGTCAGTGCGGTCAAAACTGTGCGATTATAGCGTTCTATTTGCCCATTTGCTCGTGGCGTGGCCACAGCGTTCATAACGTGTTTAACTCCAAGTGATTTCAAATAATTTTGGAAATGTTTTGAAGTAAATGATGTTCCTCTATCTGACATAACTCTTTTTGGTACTCCAAATATGTGAAAATAGTTTCTCAATGCCTTAACAGAATGTACAGTTTTGGTGCTTCTGACTGGAACCAACATTATAAATTTGGTAAATGCGTCAATTATCAAGAACAAGTAACAGTTTCTTCTTTTACTACGTACAAAGGGGCCTAAATGATCAATATGTAAAGTGTGGAACGGACAATCAACTTTCTCAATGGGGTGTAACTCTCCTGCCTTTTTACCTGAGGGGACTTTAGAGTGAGCACACTCAAGACAAGACTCTACGTATTTCTTAATAAATCGCCTCATTTTAGCAAACCAATACGTACTTTTGATCTTTTCGTAAGTTTTCTCGAATCCGAAATGACCTAACTGATCATGGTTAGCTTTTAAGACCTGCCACCTAACACCTTTTGGTACTACCCAGCGATCTCCGTCGTCAGTTTTTCTATAAAGTAGACCCCGTTTCATGGTATAGTTATTTTTAATTTCGATCACTTGATCACTTTCTTCGTCAGACAAAATATTTACAATACGTTGAAGTTCTGAATCATTTTTTTGTACAGTCGCTATCCAGTCGGTTTCTACGGTCCTAACTTCAAGATTTGTGTTTTCTGAAGGAATAGGGTTTCTTGACAAAGCATCAACATGCGCCATAGACGAGCCTGACTTATACACAATACTAAAGTCGTATTCCTGCATAATACTCCACCATCGAGCGACTCGAGGCAACATATCTTTTTTCTCAAACGTGGCACGAAGAGAGTTGCAGTCCGTTACGATTGTAAACGGAATACCTAAAAGATAAACTCGAAATCTTTGCAATGAAGTTACGACCGCCAGAGTCTCCAAATCATAAGACGAAAACCGGGTTTCCTCTGGGGATGTTTGGCGGCTGTAATAGGCCACGGCACTAAAAGGGGAGTTTTTATCGGGTCTTTGCATTAGTATCCCTGCCAATCCTGCTTTTGAGGCGTCCGTGTGTAACTGTGTTTCAAAAGAAGGATTATAAAATGACAAAATTGGTCGCTTCAAGAGCTCGTCTTTAAGGGTTACAAACGAATTCTCTTCTTCACTACCCCATTGCCATTGAACATCTTTCTTTAGTAGGTGAGTCAGAGGCTTAGCAATCACTGAGAACCCCTTTACAAACCTGCGAAAAAAACTAACGAGTCCCAGAAACTGCCTTACTTTGTGTTGGTCCGAAGGTCGTGGGAACTTTTCTACCGCTTCAATCTTTTTCTCCCCAGGCCTTATACCACTCTCACTCACTTCGAAACCTAAATATTGTATAGTCTCCTTAAGAAAACTGCACTTTGACAATTTTAATGTTAAACCTGACTTTTGAAATAATTCCAGCACATCACGCAGTTTTTGTAGGCCTTCTTCGATAGATTTAGATGGAATAATAACATCATCCATGTAAGCAAAAGCTTCTTTGAATCTAGCGTTTCCCAGGATATTATTTATAGTTTTCTGAAATGTTGCGGGAGCATTGACCAAACCAAAGGGCATTCTATTAAATTCAAAATGTCCCTCAGGGGTTATAAACGCAGTCAGATGTTTTGATGATTCTGACATCGGAATCTGATAATAGCCTGATGCCATGTCCAGAGAAGTAAAATATTTATAACCTGAGAGATTATCCAACTGATCATCGATCCTAGGTAGTGGGTAATGTTCTTTTACAGTTTTTTTGTTCAATGCTCGGAAATCAACGCAAAGGCGAAAATCGTCAGTCTTTTTCTTAACAAGTATAATTGGGGATGCATAATTTGAAGATGAAGGCCTAACAATACCGCTTTCTTCTAATTCTTTAACCATATCTCGTACTACATCTCGTTCTGAGTGAGATAGGCGATAAGGCCTGTAGACAACGGGTGTAGGATCATTCAATTGAATTTCCATTTCCGAATTTGAGACGCACCCTAGTTCTCGGGTTGAAAAAGCAAAGCACGATCTATAACTATTCAGAAGTTCAGTGAGTATTTGTCTGTCATGTTGTTGTAAATTTGAATTAACGTCCAACATATTTTCTTCAATACCAGAAATAGGATTGTCGTCTTTATTTGTCTCTATCCTACTAACATTACTAAACTGCATCTCCTTCAAAGGAAGACCACGAGCTAGTAACGTATCACGACCAATTTCAAACCCTGTTGCAGCTAGTCCTTTCAAGACAATTTTACCGCGTCCATCACTTAGCTTAATAACACACTGTATGATCTCATATTCTTTTTCTGGGTTCTGACATAAACTAGGTTCTACAAAAAAATCACCAGTGTGTTTTGGAAGAGAGTAGATGTCAACTTCAGTGAAACCATCCAATAAGATCCCCTCAGCTACATATAATGCTATTTTGTTTTTTTTTGTTTCTGCCTCTTTAGTAGTTATTTTTAAGTGTTCATTTGTTTTATATACCAAAACATGGCCCTGTTCTGTAAATGTTTGTCCTATTAGAAGAGGAACCTGTAGTAAATGATCTGGGACAACAAGAGCTTGTAAAGTAGCTTTGACGTTATCTAGCTCAATTTGTACTTCGCATTTGCCTAGGCAATTAACTGCTGAGTCTCCGAATCCTCTCAGAATGGGTAAGTCCGCCATAGACCATGTTTCACACAACTTCCTAGCATCAGATTCTCTAAGCATTGTACATTGACTTCCAAAGTCTACAAAACAATTAAGATTGTGACCATTGACATTTGCTATTTTATAGTATTTAAGATCATTATCTTGCTCCTGAGAAATTTTCAATACTTTCTTACTAATATTTGCGTTATTAGTAGAATCTGTCTTTAACGGGCAATTATCGCTAGAATGACCTACTCTCCTACAAGAATCGCATCTTTTAATAGGTTGCTTGCAATTATAATAAGCGTGTCCTTCATCGCCACAATTGTAACACTTCCTATTAGAAGGTTTCATGTTAGTATTGTTACCATTATGTTGTTTCGCATTCTTAGCAGCTTTATTGTCGGAAGTGCTCGCTTGGTTGGAGTTATGCCCTTTGTCGTTTCTTTTCGTAATCTTAACGCTTTTCAGAAATACTAATAGTTTATCCGGTTCGGAGAACTGTGCTGCTTCTGCACTTGTTCTAACGGATCTATCTTCAATCCCCAGAAGAATACAATCAATCGCTTGTTTCCCTGATATACCACATCTATTAAGTAATACCATTTTTTCATAGAAAAAATCTTCTAAAGGTTCTCCAAAACGTGCCTTGCAAGCAAGCATTTCCGTCAATAGCTGTCCATAATTTTCCTCACTCGGGAATGCCAAACGTAATTTATTTTGCCATTCATCCCATGAAAACAGAAGACTAGGTAACCCTTGGTACCATTTCTGCGCTAGTCCTACTAATTTTGGCAATGAATAGTGAATAATCTGTTTCTCCGACCAGCCATATATTTGTGCACACTCATTTACTTTCGCTAGCCACATATCCATTGTCTGATTACGCTTGGACGGGTCAAATTCTGGTACTACATTCATGGTGGGGTAGCGTTCATTCTTACCTTCTGATTTCATAGCCTGAAATAGCTCCTTAAATATGGACACTAACCCTTCATTATTATTATTATTAATTCGTAACTCACAGCTGTTCTGCTTTATTGTCGCTCGAAGGGCGGCTTACCCGGCTGCGCGAGCGCTGGCTGGCCCGGCTGCGCAAGCGCCGGCTGGCCACACTGCACGAGCGCGGGCTGGCCGCGTCCCGCTGCAGTGGGCGGCTGGCCCGGCTGCGCGAGCGCCGGCTGGCCGCGTCCCGCTGCAGTGGGCGGCTTGCCCGGCTGCTCGAGCGCCGGTTGGCCGCGTCCTGCTGCAGTGGGCGGCTGGCCCGGCTGCGCGAGCGCCGGCTGGCTGTGTCCCGCTGCAGTGGGCGGCTAGCCCCGCTGCGCGAGCGCCGGCTGGCCCGGCTGCGTGAGCGCCGGTTGGCCCCACTGCGAGAGCGCTGGCTGGCCGCGCCTCGCTGCAGTGGGCGGCTGGCCCGGCTGCGCGAGCGCCGGCTGGCCGCGTCCCGCTGCAGTGGGCGGCTGGCCCGGCTGCGCGAGCGCCGGCTGGCCGCGTCCCGGTGCAGTGGGCGGCTGGCCCGGCTGCGCGAGCGCCGGCTGGCCACATCCCGCTGCAGTGGGCGGCTGGCCCGGCTGCGTGAGCGCCGGCTGGCCACGTCCCGCTGCAGTGGGCGGCTGGCCCGGCTGCGCGAGCGCCGGCTGGCCACGTCCCGCTGCAGTTGGCGGCTGGCCCGGCTGCGCGAGCGCCGGCTGGCTGTGTCCCGCTGCAGTGGGCGCCGGTTGGCCCCACTGCGAGAGCGCTGGCTGGCCGCGCCTCGCTGCAGTGGGCGGCTAGCCCGGCTGCGCGAGCGCCGGCTGGCCCCGCTGCGCGAGCGCCGGCTGGCCCGGCTGCGTGACCGCCGGTTGGCCCCACTGCGAGAGCGCTGGTTGGCCACGCCCCGCTGCAGTGGGCGGCTGACTGGGCTACGCGAGCGCTCATGGCCTAAAGCAGCCTCCGGGTTTCCGGGAGGCGTGCGCGATGATCTATCGCGTCGATTCTCCATAATCCTAAAATGTTACATAATCGACGCCCAGTATCTCGATATTTAAGCCGCAATAATAGAAAGCAATATTAGATACTTTTATTATATAGCTATTTGTAGTACAATATAGCAAATGAGAAAAAAAAAGTTGAGATTTAACGTTAATTTGAAACAAAGTCATTAACGGTTATTTTGAACGGAAAAAAATCGTTTAATTTTCTCATAAATAGCTAAAAACTATGGATTCCTTGTAGAGGAGAATGGATATTGCAATTAGTAATGCTTACATACCTTAATTGAAACAGCAGGATGTTCACCACCTTTTGTGGGTATGGATTATACTTGCTAATAACTATTTTAGCAAGCCATCCCACTTCTGAACTGAAGCAGGGTGAAGAAAGTAAACAGCGTAGATTTTGATAATCACTATTATATTTAACTGTTATCCACTTGTACAGTACTTTAACAGTCTTTTCACTTCGAAATTCCAAACGAACTGTCACGCGCGCACATGCAACTGTCAGTTTTATCGAACAACCCCTTTAGTGTGAAGTTTGCAATAAGTTAACAGAGGTGCGTTTTATTATTAGCCAATCAGGAAGTAGTTTTTATGTGCGTGCGTCAATTGACTTATTCTTTAAGTCTTAACTACGATAACACGTACAAAATTAATTTAAGGAATATAAAAATATATTATTCTAATTAATGCATGTAAAATTATACACTGACTCTTACACTAAGTTCCATAAGTTGTTTTAAATCTGATTTGTTGTAACATTAATTACAATTTCAAATGAAAGTTAAAAATGTTCAAATCATACGCGCACAAATATTCCTATTCAAATATTGAGACATTAACTATTTCAAATATTGAGGCTGAATACAAAGAAAACGTGAGCGGTTTAGCTTTGGTAAACACGTGCAAACTTATCGTAATCGAAGTGCTGTACGTACAGTAAACACTACTACACTTTATAAAATTAGAACAAAAGCGACTCAGTAGGTTCATTGTCACCACCCACAGGACTATAATATACTAGCTACACCGTGTACAGTTTTACACGCAACTTTTCTTAAAAAGTCGAAGCAAGTCTAGTAAAACTATTATTGCCAGTAGATACCTATTTGAAATTAAAAACGATGTTATGGCATGACGTAGCATAAACAGTTAAAATGATTAAAGAAAGTGTGTTACGGTCACGCCATGAATGGTCAATGGTCACGCGTGGTTTGACAAAAATATAAATCTTTCCTCTTTAAAAAATATTAGTGTAATGTTGTCTACATCTTAGCAAAAAGGAGTTGGAAACAAAAGGTCACAGAAAATTGATATACCTACGTATTGGGTGACATTAAATTAGTTAGCGACTAGCGAAAATTAAGGATGATAATTAGTCCACTAAACTGAAAAACTTATCCCAAGAATAAGTCATACAACTCAAGCGATCAGATTTACTCCTTTTTCGGCAGATTCCTTTTTGGACGGATTCCATTATGGACAGATTCCTGTTTGGACAGATTCCTTTTTCACCGGAATGTCAAACTGAACTATAAATTTGGGTTTACTTGCCTATGTAATTAATTAGTGATTACAAAATACAGACAGACATTACAAAATAAATTATTAATTTGTTAAAAACACAAAAAAGCAACTACAAAAAAAACTATCGGCTGGGATTAGAACCGCATACCTCTCACTCTGCAAGGGTAATGTTTATCCACTGAACCATACGTAACACTAGTAAGATCGACGAAATAAAGATACACTACTTACACGCTCACATTTACCGATCGTTTGATATGACTAAACAGGCAGCAGCGACGTATTACTAAAGGTAATGCGTCCTACAAAAGCTTCATCGAGGAGCCAAGAGATATCGCTTAGTAAAATGATGAACTATGTTCGGAGGAAAGTAGTCCCTATTGAACGCGCTAAGTGGTTTAACTATGCCTCCATTAATGAACGCCACTGTACATTAGTTGCACAATAACCGATTTTCTTACGATGAGGGAAAACATCGTGAGGAAACCTGCACATTTAGGAGACTGAATGTGTAACCATAATCAAATCCGGTCAGGTTTCCCTGTTAGCAGGGTCATGGAGGTCAGACGGCAGTCGCTCCACTGTAATGACTTGACCTGCCAAACCCTCGATCATGGTAAAACTTACCCCGAATGAGAAACGAGACTAAGCGCTAGGAAGAAGAAGATAAGTCGTAAATAAATATTCAATAGATAAGATTTTCTTTGCAAAAATCTTAAAGATAGGCTACTAAAAGTTCACTTACGATACATTCTAACTGATTGTTTGTGTTGTATACATATATATAATCTGTCCAAATCGGAATCCGTCCAAAAAGGAATCTGCCGAAAAAGGACTAAATCAGCGATCAACTGCAGCTCGACCACGATGGCGACAAACTCGCGCAGCGCGCCACTCGGCTGACGCTAAAACTTCACTTTGATTGCGCGCGGGAGGGCCCCGCGCAAAGGCTTGCTCGCCTATCTAGCGTTGTCAATATTGACATTTTGACATAGGACCGCGGCGCATTACGCGCGCTACCACCATCATCGTACTCGAGCGGCTGCTTGCCTAAACATTTTTTTTACAATTTTATATGGGTACTTTGAGGAAAGTTGTTCATTTTCATGGGGAGAATCAACTTTACTGGAAGTTCCGCCAGCTAATTTCACCTCAACACTTTCTATTTCCACCATAATTCATTTCGCTATTCGCGTGTATTTCTGGCTATTTGCTTTTTTGTAATATTACTTACCTACCTAAAGAAGATGCGTGAAGAATTGCTTAATAGTGTTTCTGAAAGACACTTGAAAGTGCAAATTGCTCGTCATAAACAGCGGGATTTCACTAACCTCAATGCACTTAATCACGCATTCTTATTTTAGATATTTTGTCTGAGTAACAAAATAGTACTTAAGCTAGAAGACAAGTGTGGTTGGTAAACTCACTTAACATTCTAATGTTATCTAACTGTCGTAGGTTCGACTTCAGGTTAGGGAATTCACGTACTTAAAGAGCAGAGTACATAGATAATTACAAAATGTTTGTTTTCGCGTCTAGATTAGTGCATGTATTTTTCTATTAGTGTGTAGTACTACAATAACCTGTGACCTGTGTCTAGCAGTGACAGGCTAAATTAATGAGTAGGTACATATGTCAATAGATAATGAATAAATTGAAACATGTTTTTTGAAAATGGACATAAGTAGTATATTTCCTAGGAATTGTAAACAATACCGGATTTCACATATCGTCGGTAACATTTTCATAAAACTTCCCGATGCTAAAATATGTGAACGTCATAAGTATCTATTTTTAAGACTGCTTAGGTAGAAGATACTTACGTACATTTGTCTACTACTTTTCTAATTATAACTTCTCTTGCGACGAACGTGCGAAAATAGCTCCCATACCTCCATCCGAGAGAGAAATCGTCCGGGAGAATCAATTTTTGGTTTGGAAAATCATACATATTACCTCAATGTGGAAAATGCCATTTTAAGAGTTTTCCCTCGTGGTCTCATTAATGGGACAAACTCGTGAGACCACGCGAAATTATGGTTCGGACGGATTAGTAGGTGGATCGTTCGTACTCGGTAGATACACTCGGTTCGTTAATTTCGTTATACAAAAAACTTTAGAGCAAAAGCGTTATGTTAAGATTGTAGTAAAAAGTAATAGGTAACATAAGCAAAGGGAGACATGAAAGATTTAATAAAATTATTCAAATTTCCGACCTGAAGATTTCGGGATAGCTGAAGTGGATGAGATGAACAGGGTTCTTCTTCAATAAATGAACATTGCGAAATCGGTCTCTTTAATTTCTCAGTTTCATAGTTTTAGTCCCTTTTCTTTGAATAGGCACTGTTTTAATTGTAACAGTAATAATACTATTGTGTGTCACTTTAAAAATAATTAGTATTTGACAAAAATTATGAAAGTTGTGATTTTACACTTTCCACCGGCAAAGTATATCTACCTATCTAATATTATAAAGAGGATAGTTTTGTATTTTTGTGACGATTAAACTCAAAAACTACTAGACCGATTTCAAAAATTATCCCGAAGGATACATAATTTTCCTGGATTCCCACATAATACAATACAATGAGAATTATTATATTAAATTTATTGAGTGCTATAACTCATGAATATGTTATCTAATAATGTAATTTCGACCTCCCGTGGCGCCCACAGCGACGTGTTGTGCGCTATTTTTGCATACTAAACGATATGAATAGATTCACCTATGAAATTGTGCTTTCATGAATAAATCTCAGATACCAGACAAGCATAGAGAACTTATGTTTATTGTGTTTGACAATTTGACTAATTACCAAAATTTATTATCTTTCATATCAAACAGGTAATATCATCCATTAGCAAGTTTTACGATTGAGTTTTTATCACGATGAGTTCTTGAATCATGTTTCGTGATTCACATCGGTCTCACCTATGTTTGACGTCACATTAAATTAAATAAAATAAAACCAGAAAATGAGCATCACCTACATTCACATTAACAAACCTTTTGATTCGTCGGTCATGTTGGGTTAAAAAAATAAAACCAAAGACGCATTTGGAATATTCGGCAGTGTAACGGGAAAATAGGAAACTATCAAACTACACATGATCGTGCTGACATAGTAGGTTACGAGGCCGAGGTCCTGAATGTGGAACGGCTACTTCTTCGCAATGAAGATAACATAGTATAGTAGTAGATTTTATTTTCAGGTTCAAACACAACGAGCTCCTACCTACTAACCCATTTGTGTTGGAGCAAGTTTGTTGACCTCGTTGACCAACGACCTGTTCGTGGAATACAAAAGCCGCACTGTGGCTATGATGATGCACACCTACTAACTACCTACTTGCTTTATAAAGTATTCCGTGCCTTTATAAACTTATTGCGTCCTTTACCTGCATGCAGTACGACAACTAAATAACTGACTGCAGTGTTTGAAAAAAAAATGTGTAGGTTGTCCAGCTAGGTCACTTTTTCTGGGATGTATAACTAAACTAGCATTTATTCGATAGTAAAGCCACATTTGTGGGATAAAAAGAGATGATAAAAAAGATAAGCCTATCCAATGGTTTTGTTTAAATAGATTTTATGGGTTTGCTCTTGACCACAATCTAGCCCAAGGGCGATAAGATGTGTGGTCGAGGATGTACCTAGCAAGCTCATCCAAAATATGTCTAGTCTACTCACTCGAATAGACATCATAATCTTAAAACCTGCTTTAATGCAAATTAATATTAGAAAGTACCTACTGGAAGTACAGGTACTACCTAATCATGAACTCTATAACTCGTGTGAATATTCCGTATTAGGTAATGAAATAGGTTTTTATTTGTCAGCCGTTAAACTTGTTTTCTACTAGTCTGTCTCAGCTTTCTATTGACTATCTAGCTGGAGCATCGAAACGGCTTTTTATTTCACTTATTTGAACCAACGATTGATGAGAACTTAAGAGATACATTGTGACATAATAATAAAATAATAATAAGATATAATAAAATAATAAATTAAATTAAATCTTAGAGATAAGAGTTGTGACCCCCGCTTCGGGTCATACTTGGTGCAAAGGTTGTCCATTGCCATTCAACGTGGTAATGCCGCAAGTGTTATGGGCACCTTTGCACCAGGGATGACAAGGGGCGGTTTATTTGACTGATTTTAATAATTTAAGTTTTTGACATAGTATGTTTTTCGTCGCTCAGCGAGCAATGGAGCGCTCCATGCTCGGAATCTCGCTAAGGGATAGAATCCGAAACGAGGTCATCCGACAGAAAACCGGAGTGATGGATATTATCCAAAAGTGTAGCAAGCTGAAGTGGCAGTGGGCTGGCCATGTCTGTCGCAGAACCGACGAGCGTTGGAGTAGACAGGTTCTCAAATGGAGACCACGTCTTGGCAAACGTAGTGTAGGACGCCCCCCAGCCAGATGGTCAGATGACCTAAAGAAGATAGCGGGTAGTGGCTGGATGAAAACATCGGAGGATCGTGCAAAGTGGCGCACCTTGGGGGAGGCCTATGTTCAGCAGTGGACTGCAATAGGCTGATATGATGATGTTTTTGTAAATTAATAAACGTTTTTCCGAATAAATTAAATTATTAAAAAATACTAATAATAAAGAAATGTAAGCCGTAGGTCTGGGTTTGTGTATGGTATTTTATTTCCACACCATTTGAAAAAGCCTTACTTAGTCTCTAAAGTTATCATTTGCCAAAACAAAGGCGGCGCGATTGCAGTGGATCATAGTGTACGTGTAGTGTAGTGGAGATCAGATACGATTTTATCAACAAGTCATGCTTGTTGTGGTTAAATTAAACTACTATTACAAATAAAAAGTCGAATTACAATCAACATTAGGTATTCGAGAGCATGAAACTTCGATTCGATCTAGCCTGGGAGCAAAGTTGAAGAGATTAAATCTGTGAATTGAACAAAAACGGAACCTTGAAACACAATAGGGATTGATGCCTTGGTAAAGTCTTGTAAAAAATTGCTACAAAAAAGCATTGATTGCAGAATGCAGTAATTCAAGATAGAGTTCTTATTTACGTGTTTATTTTCTTGGATCCTACACTGTTTAAAAAACTATTTTTTTACCGAAAAAATCTTAAACTCTCCTAAGACAGTTAAAAAAATTTACAAAACAACATTACTAAAGATTTATATTACTTTTGTGATAATGAATGTTGCAGAATAGTTTTGAATTGCATAAATCTGTGGCAAGATTTTCCCGTGGCCGAGTTTTGAAGCCCTATCAGGCTAGCATGGGCAATTTAGCAAAATTAAAAAAAAAAAATGCCAAAATTTGTAGCTTTTTAATTGCTAATTATTTGCCAAAATAACGATTTTTTTGCTCAAGCCGATCGCGAGAAATCGCAAATTATGCTACCTTGATATAAACGTAGCAGAGTATCTCAATAAATTGCATACTTTTCTCTTGACCATGACAGTAGATTTTGTTGCTAATTAGTTGCGATAAGTGAGAAATAGCGGAAAATTCAAAAAATTTTTTTTTTGAATTTTTCCGCTCCATGCTACCTTGAAACCCGTTTTTCCTTGAATAATGAGTGCTCTCAATTTGTTGCTGACTGAGAGAGTACTCAGTTACTCCTGAAGAACCAGCAACAAAATAGTTGAAACCGATCAGCCGATTTTTTAATTTTTTTTCGATTTTCCTTGTCCTTGCTATCTTGAATACAGTTTTTCCTCGAAAGTAGAGTGCTCTGTTTTTGTTGCTGACCGAGAAAGTACTCAGTTACTCCTAAAGAACCAGCAACAAAATAGTTGAAACCGATCGGCAGATTTTTAACTTTTAAAAATGGACCAGGAAAATCGAAAAAAATTTTGAAAATCGGCCGATCGGTTTCAACTATTTTGTTGCTGGTTTTTTAGGAGTAACTTAGTGCTTTCTCGGTCAGCAACAAAATCAGAGCACTCTACTTTCGAGGAAAAACTGTATTCAAGATAGCAAGAACCAGGAAAATCGAAAAAAAATTTGAAAATCGGCTGATCTGTTTCAACTATTTTGTTGCTGGTTCTTTAGGAGTAACTGAGTACTCTCTCAGTCAGCAACAAATTGAGAGCACTCATTATTCCACGAAAAACCGTTTTCAAGATAGCATGGACCGGAAAAATTGAAAAAATGTTAAAAAGCGGCTGATCGGTTTTAACTATTTTGTTGCTGGTTCTTTAGGAGTAACTGAGTACTCTCTCGGTCAGCAACAAAATCAGAGCACTTTACTTTCGAGGAAAAACTGTATTCAAGATAGCAAGGACCAGGAAAATCGAAATTTTTTTTGAAAATCGGCTGATCGGTTTCAACTATTTTGTTGCTGGTTCTTTAGGAGTAACTGAGTACTTTCTCGGTCAGCAACAAAATCAGAGCACTTTACTTTCGAGGAAAAACTGTATTCAAGATAGCAAGGACCAGGAAAATCGAAAAAATTTAAAAAATCGGCTGATCGGTTTCAACTATTTTGTTGCTGGTTCTTTAGGAGTAACTGAGTACTTTCTCGGTCAGCAACAAAATCAGAGCACTCTACTTTCGAGGAAAAACTGTATTCAAGATAGCAAGGACCAGGAAAATCGAAAAAAGTTTGAAAATCGGCTGATCTGTTTCAAATATTTTGTTGCTGGTTCTTTAGGAGTACCTTAGTACTCTCTCATTCAGCAACAAATTGAGAGCACTCATTATTCCACGAAAAACCGTTTTCAAGATAGCATGGACCGGAAAAATTGAAAAAAATGTTAAAAAGCGGCTGATCGGTTTTAACTATTTTGTTGCTGGTTCTTTAGGAGTAACTGAGTACTCTCTCGGTCAGCAACAAAATTAGAGCACTTTACTTTCGAGGAAAAACTGTATTCAAGATAGCAAGGACCAGGAAAATCGAAAAAAAATTAAAAAATCGGCTGATCGGTTTCAACTATTTTGTTGCTGGTTCTTTAGGAGTAACTGAGTACTCTCTCAGTCAGCAACAAATTGAGAGCACTCATTATTCAAGGAAAAACGGGTTTCAAGGTAGCATGGAGCGGAAAAATAAAAAAAATATATATTTTTAAATTTTCCGCTATTTCTCACTTATCGCAACTAATTAGCAACAAAATCTACTGTCATGGTCAAGAGAAAAGTATGCAATTTATTGAGATACTCTGCTACGTTTATATCAAGGTAGCATAATTTGCGATTTCTCGCGATCGGCTTGAGCAAAAAAATCGTTATTTAGGCAAATAATTAGCAATTAAAAAGCTACAAATTTTAGCATTTAAATTTTTTTATTTTGCTAAATTGCCCATGCTAGCCTGATAGGGCTGAGTTTTGAAACTGTCTGTGTGGTCAGCGTACGAGTGCATAAAACGTCGTCCAAAACGGGGCGCAGGCGCACGAGCGGTCACCAGACCGACCGGTCCCTCTCATTTCAGGCCATTATGATTCACAGATCCATTAAGGACATAAGTTCTACGACTTTACAAACCACATTCCAGACTTAGCGACATAACTTCTTGATTCTCCGCATGATTTGGCTTATTGGTACCAATTATCGCTATTTAAAAAGTTAAAGATAAATTAAAATAGTGGGTTTCTTAACTACAATTACAGAATGATCACCATAGCTAGTACGGCCCGCGACAAACTCGCGCGTCACGCCAATACACTTTAAAGTGCGCGCAATTCATTCTAGATTTCAATTCAATGTATGGGCAAAGCGGCAACATTTATAATTAAGTTTTTTTTTGCTTTTGGGCTATACCTATAGGTGTACGTTCTCCCCACCCCCCCGCACCCTGCTTCACCCCTCCCCCTTGAAAAGTGTCCCGTTTTCCAGATTTTCGCAATTTTCAGGAAAACTATACAAGCTAGGACAAAATGGCCAAAGACTAAATTGTTTATTGATGAATTATTTAAAAATAAGTTCTAACATTAATTTTAATACGACTTAATGATGTGTCAAAAGTTTACTAAAAATCTGCGCGAAGCAGAAATTTAACATTTAACACAGAAATCAATAACATTTATTATTTTTTCCCAAGAAACGCTCGTAGCCCAGTGGCGCTCGCCAATCTCAACCAATCATTGAGGTAGAGCAGCGTAAACATAGACAGGGAACCTGATGGGTGACCAAAGTGGCAATTATCACGAACGTTTTCATGCTTCGGAGGGCGCGTTAAGCTGCGGGCCCGGCTGTTGTCGATTGACTACAGCCGTGAAAAACCAAGTCAGAGGCCATTGCGCGGTTTGAAAACTCTGACACCAGGGTTAGCCAAGTTCGCCACACTATACCTACATGATAAGAAGAAGATTGTTTCCCAAAAAATGTGTGTGTATTGTAATTATTGTTCAAATCCAATCAACCTCGTCATTATTATATTTGAGAGTCTTTTGAAGCAACTAAGACCCTGACAATGTGTGCACATGGTGGTTCAACGCATTCCAGTTTTTATACATCTAAGTCTAAGTAGGTACATTTTTTTCCGCAGCCTTTTGCAGCATTATACTAACACTACGACATTCTTTTTCTTTCAGCGTCTTCTATTGCAGCATGAACAAGAACATATCTGCGTCGTCATCAGCTGTTATTGTCCTTATTTTCTCGTGGTTCAGTCTTTTTATCATTTTGATAAGAGTTATAGTTTCCAAGCTACGTTACTAAAAGTATATAAACAATTTATTTAATCTTAAATTTTTTTAACACTAACACTTTAGTTTTCACAAAAAAACAATTAATTAGCGTTTTTTTTGGAAATAAAAGTATGATGAATAGACGTTTTGATGCAAAATACTTGTAACTTGTGAATTTCATCAAAAACGGATATGACTATAGATCAAACCCTAATTATAAATATGAAAAGTGTCGGTGGTGTTACCCATGGACGAGGGTTCCAAGAAAGTTGCAGCTTAGCAACTAGCTAGCAATGTAGCATGCTTATGTGCTTTCTACAAGATGCACTGCAGGGAGTGTATTCATGAGCTCATTTTGCCTGCCCCGCCCTTCTATCAGACGTCCACCAACGCACCGCGCGGCCGCGTTACCTTGTCGAGATTCCTGGAATTCGTACTGAGTGCTTTTATATTTCGTTAATATTAAAGATATTGTGCACCGCTACGGAATGTAATTCTCTGCAAACGTCTGTACTTCCGGGCTCATTTAACCCGAATATCTTTAAAGTTCGAGTGAGTAGGGTGAGCTTGCTACATCCTCAACCACAATTTTACCCCTGGGGTAGATTGTGGTCAAGACCAAACCCATAATCTATAAAAAAAGACAGAACTACGAGAATAAGGACAATAACACCTGATGACGACGTATATAAGTTCATACTGCAATAGAAGAAGCCGAAATAAACAGAATTTCGTAGTGGTTGTATCATGCTGCAATACCTCTCCATATCTGTAGGTATCTAAAAAGAGCAAGTTGTAATGCGACAGTATTATCCTACACTTCTTAAAAATCACCGTTATTTTATGTGTTGGTGGATAATACACACATACTTACCTACTAGTTTAAAGTGTTACACTTACCTACTTTATTTCATATGAAGATTAGGTTACGGCTAATGCCCTAAGTGCGGTTACCACTTAGGCAGTTTAAGCTGGTTTAAAACTTAATACTAACCGGCTAAACTTAACATAACCTAACTTAAGATTCCTAACATTAGTTTAGCTGGCTAATCTTAGGTTTATGTTCACACCTACCTTTAGCCGTAACAGATTAAATTGATCTCAACTTGGTGATGAGTAATCTCAATTTGCACACTTATGTACCTACCTACCTATTCACCCACGGAAGAAGAACGCTACTTTCACATGTGATTAATTGAGGTTAAAATTATTGACACAGCTAGTTTTTGGGCTACTCAGCTTTAATTTGTTGCTTTGTTAATGTTTGAAATGGTGTCGATTTTAATTTATTTACTGGCTTTTCCCGCGGCTTTGCTCGCACAAAAAACTCTTTTAGTCACCAATTTCATTCTTGACTCCTTAGAGGATGATTTTCGAAAAATCTCGAAACATGTGTCCGTTTATTTGCTTCGAGATATACCTTGACGAAATTTCGAGTCAAAATGACCAAAAAAATTGTTTTCTCCATACATAATTTGGAACCCCCGTTTTCCAAAAACCCTTCCTTAGTGCTTGCCTACGTCATAAAAGACACCCTTATGCCAAATTTCAGCTTTCTAGGTCTAAGGGTTTGGGATGGGCGTTGATGAGTCAGTGAATCAGGACCTCCAATTTTATACACTGGAGAGCAAAGAATCCGGGTCACTTAAAAAATCCTAAAAATCTCGGAAACTAAAAATGCTAGCCTAACTAAATAAATTGTGTTTAATAGACCATTTTAATACCCCTTAATAAATGAAAGTAATAAAATTAATGATTTACTAAATTTTTATTACAAAAAACTACAAAAGAATAAAATTGCTTTTGTTAATCGTGTCTTTTAATCACAATTACAGTTATTACAGTAAAATACCCGGAACTTTTTTCCCGTGAGAATTTCATAAAAAGTCTTTCTTCAGCTTTCCAGTTCCAATGTTTTGGGCTGAGCATTGATGAGTCAGGACCTTAAATTTTTTATAGATTGATAGATACTATAACATTTTTCTAAATAAAATTCTGACGTAGATAAAGTAGGTATTCTCTATTCAATAACGTACTAAAGCCACAATTGAAGCAGTATTTATATTTACTAAGAAAGTTATCATTGAAACTAGGCCATCAGAAGTACATGAGCTCTGAGAATACACACTATCTTGAGCATTAACATAAAATTGCACGTTGCAATTGCAACTTTATTGCGTAACTTAACAATTTTAACAAAATTGCTGCTCCTTAATTTCTCGATTCATTTGTAGTAAGGTAAGAGTAAGTAAGGAATAGGATAATAAGAGGAATAAGTCTACACATATACAAATAAAGTTTTAAAAACAAATCAAACATCGTCTTTATAGTTTTAGCACTGGCCATTAATTGAATATCAATTATCTATGTAGAGTACTATATTTACTACAGTACAAAGTTCGTTCAATTGATTAAATGTCCTATTCGCTGTTGTGTCAATCGAAATGCGACTTAGTTTAGGCCATGATTATCTTCTTTCGCTCTAGCTACCTCACCGATATTTAAAAAAAATTAAATGTAATATCGTTACTGGTTATAACATTCATGTAAATTAGTTCGTCTAACTGTTTAACGATCAAATGTACTTACTTAGTTAAGTGTTGAGTATGTGTATACATATAAATGAATTTTGATGGTTTTAATGTGGAGCGTTAATAATCTTACAAAGTGTCTTTCATTACTTAGATCAAAAAAAAAGGATCGAGATCACAGATTGTTTGGTTTATGTTTGTTTGTATTTGTATGCATGCTGACTGTCTGGGCAGCTATTCCACTAATCCATGGTGTCTCATTGGCGGCGGTGGAATTATAATGGTCAAGTGGTTCGTCCGTTTAGGTGGTGTCATTCAGAACTATCTAAACTTCAAACATTTTATGACAACTAGGTAGCTTGACTCGAGGCGCCGCCATCGCTAACTTAAATGCTTAAACCCTCGCGCGATTTTTGCACACCCGTGTGTGCGGGATTTGTACTATCGCACGCGCCGTATACAAGCGCGCGACCGACGGGTTTAATGTTAAGTTGCAAGGTAGGTAGTTGGCGATGGCGGGCGGTTGTCATTAAGTGTAATAAGTTTCGATACTTCTGAATTTCGCCACCTCAACGGATAAAATGGTCACCATTATCATTATCATTCAACAGCCATTGAAACGCCATTGATTAGTGGAATAGACGCCCTGATTGATAAACCCCCCGCCTCGTTTCCAGTCTGGCAAGAACGTCACAGCACAGTGCGCGCGTTCGGTGGCTCCCTCTGCCGGCGTCTTTGGTAAAACACGATTGTATGTCAGTCGATGGAAAACTCGCGTTTGGAACGACAGTAATATCAGCGATTACCAAAACGTTACCGCGCTGCCTACGCTTTGTCTTATCGTGACTACCAATTTTCTTTACTTTAACCCACGTTTCATTGATTTTTTTGTGCGAGAATCTTCGATTTCATGATATTATCAAATTACAAACAAGTGATTTGTTACAGTGCGATTGATATTAAGGTAAAGATCGAACACAAGTGTCATTGAACAAGATCAGTCATCCGTTTCGTGCATGTGTATTCGACATAACATGATAGTGTCGTCCTGTGATGTAAAGCAAAACAAGACCTACGTAGTAGCTTCCACCCAAGATTAATGATTCTAGGGGTGAAATTTCTAGATTCTCAGCGAAGTGGAAAAAACATCACCGAGGTGTTCGAGGTTGGCATCTATTTTATATTCACCGGAAGAGCCAATGTTATTTTAAGGTTGGTATTGTACCTATAGGAACATAGGATTAGAATTAAGATATCGCTTGCCACTTTTAACATATTACGAAACAGGTGTTTTAAAGGCGAAATGGTTGCATGCAAGCACTGTGTCGTGTCGCATTAGCATTTCAATGTAGGTATAGTCATACTGTGTGTGTAGGTGTAACCAAGATATCTACCAATAACGTGAACCTATGTATGGGCAGGTAATCAGTACCCACTCGATTTTAAGAGATATTTCGATTTTGCGAATTACCAATGTACCGATTACAAGGTAACCTGTGGTTTCATGTAACGGCCTAATCTAATTTAATTAGGTAAGAAGGTAAAATGGACTTTATTAAAGAGCAAACCTTGTTAATCCAGGCTATGAAATAGGTAGGTAGGTACCTTTTTTATTTTATAATAATAAAAATGTCTTTCTTACCTACGTACATACTTACATTTTCATTTTAAAAGCGACATTAAACATCGCTAAGTGGGACCATTGTTATTATTATGAAATAACGAATTAGGTACGCTGTCAAGAATTTATCATTCGAAACCAACAAATGAATTACAAACAGTCGGAAGGCGTTGGATATTGAAAGGTAAACAAATTGCAACATTCGATGATCATCTGTTTTCCGAAACATCATTCTGACGTGTAGGTATTCTAAGTAGGTACCTTAAAAACAAATACTACATACTCAAAGAAGTACCTACATAACTTTGTACGACACACGGTGCGTCGTCGACTAACAACCGTAGGTATGTTTTGTATTTTTTTACTACCTAGGTACAATGACTTGGAGGTTTATTTCACTATTTTAAAAGTCTGAAAAATAGGAGGGGGTAAGTTAAGATTTTGCGTGTAGTAAATTCAGAAGCAATGGGACATTTTTTATAAGGGACCATCCATAAATTACGTCACACGTTAAGGGGAGGGGAGGGGGTCGTCAAAGTGTGACATTGTGTGACAAGGGGGTGGGAGGGGTCATAAGTTTCGTGACGTCACATTTCAAAATGTGGTTGAGTATCAAAACGTGTCAACTATTAACGACAAACTTAACCTCCTAAGTCCAAAGCACTCTTTTTACGTTTTTACTTTGGTTGAGACAATCAGTTTTGTGTTCCCAAAAAAAATAACAACTCTATAAAGTACCTACCTACCTACTTCTTTTATTAGAAAATTACAATATGTGACGTCACACTAGGAAGGGGGGGTCTTACAAATGTGACCAGCTGTGACAAGGAGGGGGAGGGGGTCAAAAATCATGAAATTCGTGTGACGTAATTTTTTGGATGGCCCCTAATGTGTGAAACCTACCTATACTCGAGAGCACACCAAGCTCATTCGCTTTATTCGTAGGTAATCGCAGTTTAGCTGTCAAGCGAGAGTTGAGTGTAACCTACCTACACAAGTAGGTACCTACAGTAGGTACATAAATAGAAGGGTAGCTAGGTACCTATCGAGGTACGATGTTGTTTAACTTAATCTCTTCTTATAAACGTAGGAACTTCCCGATTGTGTAGGTAGGTAAGTAATGGTCACTGACCAGGTCAGTAGTCTATTTTCAAGTACTGGGTTACTGAAGTAAAACTTTAATTAAATCAACAATTAAAGTTTAGGCGAGGCGAGTGCAAAGCCAAATTAAAGTTACAAGAGTGCAAAGCTAAGTTGGTAATTATTTACTGGTCCGGCCTAAATAATAATGATAATATTGATAATACTTAATTAAGCTCAGTACCTGAGTAAATACTAGGTGGCTTAGTTAGATAAATAGGTACATCAGTAAAAAACTTTTCATAGCCAAGCGGAAAAGGTAGGTACATACCTAATTTAACTATTTACTTACGTAAATATCTCACAGGTACCTAATCAAATCACTGCACATTATTCACAATAATCACAATCGCTCATTAAAAGAAACGTGGTCATGATCACTCACAATTCTCACAAAATAAATTACTCTTCTATCACTCACTGAGTGAGGGATGCGATATGGATGCTTGATGGTAGAACAACGCTCGTTCTCGTTCGTCAATTCGTCATATATTATCATTATCATAAAGCAACGTCTGCACTTCGCTGGACGCTGGACATGTAAACCGAAATTAAAAGGAGGGAAAAATAATATTATTTTATACAAACTACAAAGCTGCTACATTGCTGCTAGAAGAGTTTTTAGTTTTTTTTTAAAGAGTTTGAATCGAAATGTTTTTGAAAATTATGAACAACTGTCTTGGCATTCGTCATCTGTCAAAAAAAAAAAAAGTAAAAATACAAAATGGTGTTTGTTTGTTTTGACAGCGCGCAACCAGTCTGCTAATAAAAAATAAGCACAAAATTTGAGTCTGCATCGCAGCATAAAATTTGTTAAAACAGTAGTAAAATTATTTCGAAAATACCATGTAAGTGCCCATCATCCAACTATCCAATAATAATTATGCCGTGACGCCCTCATGGGATAGCAAGTTTTTGATAGAACATGAAAGTGCCATGTGACAAATATTGATTGTGTATTTTGGTTTTATTTTTAACACACCTTGTAATTCGCACTGTACTGTACACATCATCAAGGTCTTGATAAGAAAGGCTACGTAGAACATAAGTATATCTTCAGCATTTTGTATAAATTCCCAGGTTGAGTTTGTCGGTTGACTATTTTAATTCTAGATCTGACCCATTTGTATGAATAGTTTCCATGTTTTCTTTTACTTCAGATTGGCAGTAATTTTTGTTTCTCCATAACAACCTATTGCCATTTATAAGAAGTGAAACATGTATAATTTTCCTTTTCACCATTTTCTCAATACTCCAGTATCTCACTGAAATTAGTATGACCTCTGCCCAGCCCCACTCACCCTTTAGTAGATGTTGACTGTGATAGAGTAAAGTCCATTTGTCACTTTACTCTATCAAAATCAACATCTACTAAAGGGTGAGTGTATATTCTAAAGAGGAAAGATTTGTATTTTTGTAAGAAATAAACTCAAAAGGTACTGGACCGAGTTAAAAAAAATATTTTACTATTAGAATGCTACATTGTCCTTCAGTATCATAGACAGCATAATTTACCTGTTTTGCCGTGGGATCCAAGTGTATTATGCCTTTTCTGCAACTTTGTCGGCACAGGCTTTGTTTTAGAATAGGTCACTCTCGAGGTCCCCAATTATCTTGCAAAAAATTTACAAAGGACAAACAAACAAACACACTTTCACATTTATATTATTAGTAGTAAGGAAATCATCTTCCCAAAAATCACCTGGTATGGTAGCTGACCTGGTAACAGACTTATGGTGCTTTGAAAAACATTTTCCTAGCACCCCTGTAAAACACATTTACAACATTAATCAGAGAAAATTAAACACAACTTTTTATCAGTCAGCTGTGTTACATTATTTGTTAAAAGACTATAGAGATGGATGACAATAATAAGTATCTAATAGACATAGACATATTTTGGCCTCAGATTTTATGTGTTTATGTATGTAGCATATTTTTTGTGTGTCTATTTTTACAGCAGATCACTTTCATCAAGATTTATTTTTTATATGCTTAAGTACAAACTGGTTTAATTATGAAATTTACTAAACATACTTATTATATTGCTTTAAAATATTGAAACGGGTCACCTAAAACTAGTTTTCTACCCATGACTTCAATCGGGTGTAAAAGTAGCTATTTGTCATTTCCCTTCCAACTCCCCATCTATCACTTGTGCAAAGAATAATGTCCATCTGCATTTGACATGAAGAAAGGACAAACCAATATACTCACATTTATAACAAGTTTTAAGTGGGTGATAAAGTTAAATTAAATAATAGTTCAATACAATACAATATACTTTATCTGCACACAGAGACATACAGTCCAATTAACAGAACATAAAACATAGTGTACAACAAGGTGGCCTTATTGCTAGGTAGCAATTACTTAAATTGCAATAAAATTTATATTTCTTATGATTTTTTTCAGATCCCTTCATCCCTTGAGGGAAGCCAGCAATGGTGGACTATTACAGGGTATTAGGGGTGGGCCGGACAGCCTCTGAGGCAGAAATAAAAAAAGCGTGAGTATTGAATTTAATGTGAAGTTGTCAATAAATAATTTAATTAGGTAACACCCTTCTTTTTCCATGGTTTTTGATTAAAATTGTCATAACTTGAAATTGTGGATCTTTTTGTGCCTATAATTCTCGAAATGTGATGCTTTAGGAAATTAATCTGTGTCATAAAATACTTACGTCACATTATTTGGGCTACATAACATACTCGTACTACTTTATAGCCATAATTATGAATCGATTCCACTGCATTGTAAATATTATAAACTTGAAAGTATGTGCTGATTAGTAGATAAGAGAATAGTTTTGTTTCCCACTATTCGTTACAATACATTATTTTTCACTAGCTTTCCGCCCGGGACTTGGGGAAAAATTTGTAGCCTATGTTTCTCAGGAAGTAGCATTCTAATGGTGAAAGAATTTTTGAAATTGGTCCAGTAGTTTTTTAGTTTATTACAAATCTGTCCTCTTTATAATATTAGTGTAGATTAAAGTGGTACACCAACATCCATACTTATCTAAATATATAAAAGGAGAAACTGACTGACTGACTGACATATCAACGCACAGCCTAAACGGCTAAACGTAGGCACTTGAAATTTGGAAGGGACGTAGCTTAGGTACCGTAGAAGTGCACTAAGAAAGGAATTCCCGAAATTCCCACGGGAACGGAAATTAGCGGGAAAATCCTTTTGTATGAAAAATCTAAACCGCTTAAGTTAGACGCTTGAAATATGGCATGCAGGTAGCTTAGTAAACTTAAAGCTTACTTGCAACAGGATATTGCAAAATTCCCACGGGAACGGGAGTTAGCGGGAAAAAACTTTTGTATGTAAAAATCTAAATCACGTAAGTTAGATGTTTTCAATCTGTGTACTCTGTACAAACACGCAAACGAAGTTGCGGGCATCAGCTAGTAATATTATAAATGCGAAAGTAAATCTGTCTGTTAAGTTTTCATGCCTAAACTATACTAATAAAGATGAAAGTAAAGATATGCAGTTTAATATAGAAAATGGAGAAAGGGTGGGTTATTCCGAAAGGACTTAGAAGATTCTTGTATGAAGGCTGGCAAACCTACTTTTTTTTTTCGGCCACCTACGATACTTATATCTATAAATAGCTGGAACCATTTCTAACATAACTTTTCAAGATGACATATCTTTAAAGTTTCATTTTTCCAAGATATTATCTGCCAAGTTATTATATCGCAAACGATATATGTAGATATGTTACCGGAAATGTATGAAATTTAGAAATTGTATACAATTCCTAGGAAATGTATACAATTCTGAGGCTGTCTAGGAAATGCATAAAATATTGTTTTAAACATTTTTTAATACACACATATCCTAAGAAATGTACACATTTGTATAAAATTCCGAAATTGCTCTAGGAAATGTATAAAAATAATGTTATCAGTGAATAAAATTAATAAAACAACCTAACCTAACCTGAATAAGCGACGTGAATTTGTCTTGGCCACATTGTAGATTTGCTCACTTCATGAAATGTTTCAGAATTTCATGAATTGGTCACATTTTCCTAGGAAATGTATTAAATATAATTCATTTCACACTTTTCCGCGAGATTTTAGGAATTGTTTACAATGACAGATTTCACACATTTCCGTTAACAGATATGCAGTTTTTTTTTGTAGACCGTCTGTAGAGTTGTTAATTAAATATGTATTGAAATAATCTCATGGAGTAATTGTAATATATTTGCAAAGAATCGACGGGCGATCCTTTGGGTTAGGAATTAAAAACTTTGCGTTTACTGGGTTTTTATTGTTTTCCACGAGTCAACACACATGATTAATAACAGTTACACGATATACGGCAAATATCTACTTAACATGGAGTATGAAAAATGGGCGGATGTGTTGCCAACTTAAAACACATAAATGTTAGGCCAATCACAGATTGATACTATCAATAATGAAACATTGGTATTTGGATACTGTAAAGGCAAGCTCAGGAATGCGCCTAGATAGGACAAATATATCACATCAAAGTCAAAGGTGTTTATTTCATTGAACATATACAATGATACTTGAACACGTCAATATGATGAATTACATTAGCACTTTTGACTTTGCCCCTATTCGCAAAGGTGCAGTCTTCCTTAGGAGAAGAATAGGCAAGAAACTCCGAGGGTCGCTCTTTTTAAGTCAATCATATAAATTTTCTAACTTTTAATTTTAATTGACTTAATATCTGAATAACTCTGTCGATTGACATTAATCTATCTATAATGATCTTAGCACGTAGGGTTGCTAGTATACAGGGTTTAAGGGACAGGTTAGCAAAACTGAAACCCTGAATTCAGACCATTATTCTGAATGATTTTCCAACAGAATTTTTACTCAGGAAAATTTTCTTTTTTTTTTTTTGTTTTTTTAATATTTTCTGCTTTAAAATTAATTCTAATACACTCAACTTAAGGCACGTATATTGTTCAACGTTTTACAATGCAGTAGCCGAGGAAACGAAACTTAAAAAAGTGGTCAAAAACTTACATCGTATAGGTATATCCAAAGTTCTAAAAAATATAGTTTTTCTAAATAACATTCACTGAAAACGTGTTGCACTAATATTTTACGAATAAACACAAAACATTAAGGAATTAACATTTTTATAACACAAAAATAATTTTGTTGAACAAATAATTTCAAATGGCGGGCAAAACAATGGCGAGCAAAATATTAAATAGTTCAATTATTTGTTAAAAATCAGATTTGTTTTATTGAAAAAGTAAAATAAATAATTTACTTTTATATTTTATTTCACTGAAAATCAATATTTTCGTCAGAAATAATTATTTTGTCAGACTTAAAAAACTCTTTGTTGTCATTCTATACAGCCAGTGTGAAGCTTTATGAAAAAGGTAATACCTATGTACTCTCACTTGTCAAAAGGGTAACTGAAATCAAATCAGCAATTCTTTATTGCGTCATACATATTTGTCAGTATTTTATTCACTTTTTTCGTACTTTTTATACATCACTAGCTGATGCCCGCAACTTCGTTTGCGTGTAAATTTTTTTTGTACAGAGTACACATACAAAAGTTTTTTCCTGCTAACTCCCGTTCCCGTGGGAATTTTGCAATATCCTGTTGCAACTAAGCTTTAAGTTTACTAACGTACCTGCATGCCATATTTCAAGCGTCTAACTTAAGCGGTTTAGATTTTTCATACAAAAGGATTTTCCCGCTAATTCCCGTTCCTGTGGGAATTTCGGGAATTCCTTTCTTAGTGCACCTCTACGGTACCTAAGCTACGTCCCTTCCAAATTTCAAGTGCCTACGTTTAGCCGTTTAGGCTGTGCGTTGATATGTCAGTCAGTCAGTCAGTCAGTTTCTCCTTTTATATATTTAATAGATTTGATGAAAAAAGAATTACTGGATCACTGAAAAGCCACTGAAGTAGAATTTTGGTATATAAAAAATGGGCTATTTGCTCATTAGTTCAAATATTTTTTTCTTTTCAAAATCTTCTTTTCATTTCAAAATTACATAACATGACATGTGTTTTATGGGGTACGTAAACGTACACTCCGTGGCCATGTTACGGGGCCATTTCCGAACTGCATTGTAATATAAAAAAGCTATCGATGCTCACCAGTTTTATTGGGGGCCGCAAGTTTGAAAAATGAATCAAATGTTGGACCAGTAGGCGTGCCAAAATCTTCATAGCCCTTTTGAAGATAACTAAATTTTACGCGGGCGATGTGTCATATAAAATTATTAATTACAGATGTATAACATTTTTATTAAACTATTTTTGTTTTAAACTATAATCGGGGAATTCGAAAAAATACTACTTTCGAAAAGATTAAAATTAATAAATCATTTTTTTGTTTTATATTACAGATATAGAAAACTAGCGCTAAAATGGCACCCCGATAAAAATCCTGACAATGCAGATGAAGCAAATAGAAAATTTAAAGAAATTTCTGAAGCATACGAAGTCCTTTCAGATGGTATGTTTCTTTATATCTTTATCTTAAATGTAATTTTAGTGGTACCTACTAGAAATAATATTTTGGAGCACATAAGTACTTAGTAGAGTATAATATTGTTTTATTTTGGGTAGAAACCAAGCGGAAAGTATATGACACACGGGGATCCAGTCACCATGGGCACAGATATCAAAGCAAGAATGGAGTCAATGGGCATCGACACTTTAGCTTCAAAGGGTTTTTTGGAGACACACCATTCCACCGCTTTTTTGGTAGATGTCCAATCCCCTTTGGGACAGAGTTAATGTCATGAATATTATCATAAGATGTATAAATACCAACACCTTTACCTTTGAACCTTTTTGCCAAATAATTATGGTTGTATTATATTATATGTTACCACTTTTATAACTTATGAGAATATTCCATGTTTCTTTAATATCAAAATAACAATGATTAACCAATGGTTCAATCGTGATTTTCTGTCATTTAACATGGATTTGTGTGATGGACTAATTAATTTCAAATTAATAACCTCGCTAAAATTGGAGTGTGCTAGAATTGATAGGAAATACTTTGAGACACATTGATACTGACGTAACTGCTTCTTGGCTTCGACCTCGCTCAGTCGCGCTCAGAAAATAGATAAATATAATGACGTATTTGTTGAAGGAAACGTGATGCATTGTTAATTTAATAATTTATGACTCAACACTATCAACCCAACCAATGTTAGCGAAAAGTTGAAAATCACTTACTCACATGGTTTTTTATAAGTAACCTCACTCATCAAGTAGTTACAGTAGTTGGTTGAGTCATAACGGCTATCTTTGTTACATATTATGTGTATTTTCCCGTGTTTTATCAATCTAACTTAGGTGGCACAGCATCAGTTACTCATCTCTGTAATTTATCAACTTTAACAAAACAAATAGAGCAGTCTATATCCAGGATAACATTGTGCTTTAAAATTATCAAATAATATAAAGCTTGAACTAAAAAAAAGTTGCGTTTGTAGTGTACAGCATGTTGTTATATTTTAAAATTATATTCACGCTTATAGAATTATAAAAAGAGATTCCTCACTTGGCATTAAAGTGTATCTTTCAGTCTTGGTAAATTCACTGTCCGTTTTAAATTCAGAGAGAAAGCGGAGGGTGTACGACCAGTATGGCAAAGAAGGTCTAAACAATAGCAGAGGGCGGCGCTCGGCGGCTGACGAGGACTATGAGTTCGGCTACGCTAGCTTCCCATTCACATTCCGAGATCCCGAGGAAGTTTTCAGAGAGTTCTTCGGTGGCTCGCCCTTCAGCGATCTTTTTGCTGGTAAGGTTTTAGATACTTTTAAAAATAAATAAATTCTTAACTCAAACTTAAGTTCATTCCTACCGCCTATATATTGTTGCGCTTGCTCACCTTTCCTCGTGTATTACCTCGTCCCTACCAACTTTGCTGCCCTGAAGAACTTTAAGGCTCGTTTAACTCGCAGTAACCAAGGTTGTAAGACGCGCGCGCGCCGCAGTCATCGGATTTGCGGCCCGGCCCTTGTGCGTTGATCTGCGCCGAATCCGATGACGTCATTATGGCAACGGACAGTTTTAAACCTTCACGGAAACACATTGATAACCCTCACGAAAGAGGTGCGAGAGGTTCCGTATACCTTTTAATAATTCTCAAATTTGATGACTGCGGCGCGGCGCGTGCGTCTTCTGTAACATCACCTAGTACAGGGGTCGGCAACCTGCAGCTCACGAGCCACATGCGGCTCTTTCGTTGTTAAGTTGCAGCTCTACGCGTCCATACGCAAAAAAAAAAAAAATTCCTATCAAAACTACATGTCATATTTTAATAATTCCATGTCATCAAAGTCACCAAAAATCAAGTTAAAAATATGTATACAGGGTGGCCGGGAAGTTGACGTTAAAAAAAAAATTTAGATCCCTCGTGTCGTGGGGTATCCGAAACACCCCTATGTATGTTCCGCGATTTTTTGTAGTTTTCGAGTTACGATTTTTTTTCTGAATTTTCGAGAAATTTCGACCTGACCCGTTTAATTTTTTTTTTTAAAGTTGAAGACTTTTTCGTGGTTTTTTTTTGCAACTGAATCTTTATGAGTTGTTCTTTTATGAATAAAATAATCAGCTTCGTAACTTTGATAAAAAATATGAAAATGTTGGTGAAAAGTGAAAAAATTACGTTCGGTGAATTGTGACTTAAATTTTCAACTTTACATTAAAAATCGAAACAGGTGACTCCATGGCTTCTAAGTGGGCCTAAAGAATGCGCCATGCTCGCAATTTTAATAATAATAGTAAAAAAGTGGTTCTTAAGGGGCGGGCTACTTTTCCTAATATCGGTCTTCAAAGACAGCAAGGTGGAAAATTCTTGAAAGTAGCCAACTGAATTTTAAAAATGTTTTTTGGTGATTTTATCATTCCTTTAGGTGCATGTTAAATTACATCACACTTAATTAACAGCATGTTAAATTACAATCGTGTAACAGCTATTGCTCAGAGTGTAACAGGCAAGCGGGGTCACAGCGGGGCGACGAATGAGCGCGGGCAGCAGAGAACGACTGGAGAGCCAATCGCATTAATTAAGAAACATGAATGTGTTTTATTTATTTACTTATTTTTTTTGTTTTTTTAAACACATTTTTTATTTATTTATTTTATGTGTTTTTAAAAAAAAGCAGATGTTTGTTCTCGGGTCATGGGTGTTTGTGTCTGTCTTTGTGCGTTCCAAGGGACCCACGACACAAGGGAAAACCTTAAGGTGGGCCTTTGAGTGTGAAGCGTTTTTTTTTTTTATTCACCAAAAACATTTTTTAAATTCAGTTGGCTACTTTCAAGAATTTTCCACCTTGCTGTCTTTGAAGACCGATATTAGGAAAAGTAGCCCCTTAAGTACCACTTTTTTACTATTATTATTAAAACTGAGAGCATGGCGCATTTTTTAGGCCCACTTAGAAGCCATGGAGTCACCTGTTTCGATTTTTAATTTAAAGTTGAAAATTTAAGTCACAATTCACCGAACGTAATTTTTTCGCTTTTCACCAACATTTTCATAACTTTTATCTAAGTTACGAAGCTGATTATTTTACTTTATGAACAACAACTCATAAAGATTCAGTTGCAAAAAAAAAATCACGAAAAAGTCTTCAACTTTAAAAAAAAAAATTTTAACCGGTCAGGTCGAAATTTCTTGAAAATTCAGAAAAAAAATCGTAACTCGAAAACTACAAAAAATCGCAGAACATACATAGGGGTGTTTCGGATACCCCACGACACGAGGGATCTATTTTTTTTTAAACGTCAACTTCCCGGCCACCCTGTATACTGGGTGAAAACAAACCTTCTTGCTACATTCAAAATCCTGAACCAGTATCACTCAAAGAACAAAAAAAAAATATTTTAAATATTTTTTCAATGGGAATAGTTCATTTTTTGCCTAAACGTAGACATTACTTCTACAACAGGCACGCGAGGGGTACGGGTAGCGCTTGGGGGGTGCGCCCGAGTGGTGTCTACGTTTAGGAAAAAAAAATCCCCCCCCCCAAAAAAAATAATAATCATAAAATAAAATAAAAAGTGTTCAGGAAGTGATACTGGTTCAGGATTTTCAATAAAGCTAGGAGGTTCTTTTTCAACCTGTATGTATATGTAAATATGTATATGTATTGACAGTCGAAGTCTGCGAAAAGTCAAGTTGTTTCGACTTTTCCGTAGTCTCAAACGAGTTAATTAAAATGTTTTCATCTTCGCTCGCTCTTTTTGTTTATAAAAAAACTTATTCTGTATCTCAACATTTCAAAAAATAATCGCCCATTGAATATGAGTATCAGTATCCTTTATATTCCACACTGTAATTACTTCTACTTATGCAACTCATAATTTAATAGGTAGTCATATCAAAATTATGCGATCTCGCTGCACTTTCGTGTAATATTAATTGAAATGAATATTTTTAGTGACTCCTTAAAAACAAGAAAATATTGTTAACTGTACTTTTGGCTCTTCCGTCTCAAAAGGTTGCCGACCCCTGGCCTAGTGTGCTTTCAGTCCTACAGTGTTATTCAGTGATAATGATTACCTATTATTTATTTACATATTTAAAGGTGTACAAGACATATTTATTTTTGTCATTTATTTTATTTTATTTGAAACTTACGATTTAATAAATGTTTGCTAATATTTTCACACGTTTTCTGATCTGAGCCAGGCAACAATGTACTGGGTCAACAGCACATCATGCTATCCAAAACTGTCAAATTTCTTCGATCGATTTTCAATTTTATCTATTGGGGAAAGACAGTTTGTGGTAACCTGATGTGCTGTTGACTGTATTTAAATTAAAACAAAACATTTTAAAAAACAAATACGATTACTTAAAAACCTAACTAATCATATGATATCACACGGGTTCGAATATTTCTGTGACAGAAAACAAGATAGAAAGGAAACAGAATCTGTAGTGCAGGGTACAGGGTAGAGGACTAATTTTTTGTTATTATTTAAATTAAAGCTTCTTTAGCTTCATAAAAGCCTGGTTGTATGTATTGAAAATCGTTGTTTTTCTACCAACAAAAGTTGTCCCCCTCAATTTCGAGGTAACAAACTTAGAATTGGCATATACAACACCAAAGATTCTAGAAAAAAAATACTTTGTCGAAATTAATGTAAGCTGAAACCCGTCTAAATTGGGCTAATATCAGTCATCCATGCTGGACCGGGAGTGAAAGAAAAACTTAGAATGTGCCTATCTACTCTTTCCAGGTATACAGTAAGTCTGCAAGAGGTATGCGAGGGTTTTGCTGTATAATGGGCGAAAGGCTGACCACCTTTCACCATTATGAAACTTGTTCCATCTGATAACCCTTACAATTTGTGCCAAACGTGGCATCTAGTGGTTTATTAGAAACAGTGATGCTCTGCCCACACCGTTAGGAATTATAGGCGTGAGCGTATTATTATTTAAAGAGTTCGAAGGGTTGGGGTCAAACTTGTACGCAGGCCCCCTTGTCACTGCGACCTTGACAGATCTATTGTAACAGTACCCTTCTATATCACAGTACATCCTGGAGTCCTATGCCAACCGCGAATCTGGCTATGTCCTTAGCGGGCACATCTTAATGTCTTGGCAGGACAAGTTGTGGCCTCCAAGGTACCGATTCCTGCTGCAGTGCAGTGCGCTGCAGTCACAGGTTACATGAAGAGACGTTTCGTCAGCTTCATGACAGAATCTACACAACTTGGTCTCGTATCGTATGTATGTAACCCTACTAAAGTGTATGGTATGAACTGTTCCAGAAATCAACGGGCACGGGCACCACAGGCACGGGCGTCGCCACCACCACCACCAGCAACACCCGGGCACATCGCTGACGTCATCCCTATTCCACCCCTTCGGCTTCGGAATGCACGGGCTAGATGACATCTTCGCACACGCGGCTGCAGCCTCCAACGGCAATGCGTTCACCTCCTTCTCAACCTTCAACAGCTCCCTCGCCGGCCCCGGCAGCGCTAACATGAAGAGCACCACCACTACCACGCGCATCGTCAACGGAAAGAAGATCACTACTAAAAAGTAAGTCTTGATTTATTATTATATTTTTTTAAATTTTATTGGGTGACTTTAACACCCCGTTGCAGATACTTCCATGCTCGACCGGGAGTGAAAGAAAAACTTAGAATGTGCCACCTACTCTTCCCAGATATATAGTAAAAGTCTGTAAGAGGGATGCGAGGGTTTTGCTAAAAACCGAATGAAACACTACTAAACTCATGGACGATTCTGAGAGTACTGAGTGTAGATTCGGAACAGAACCCTTTCAAATGTGGATCGCGTTTTCACTTGTTTTTTTATTTATTTGTTCAAACTTTGCACATATCACCCTACTGAAATTTTCACAGATGCCTTTGTATTTTTCCAGGGTCACAGAAAACGGTCGAGAGACAGTTATGTCCTACGAGAATGGGGTCCTGAAATCAAAGACTGTCAACGGAGTACCTCAATCTTTAACGTACAGTTAAATATTACAATAAAACATTTAACCAAACTTGATCCAAATGTCTACTATATGTACTCAATATTGCGAGTTACAAGTTCCAACTTTTATTTAATTTTAGGTTTACTAAACCTAGATCCAAAAGCATTGTAAATTTTAGTAATGTAATGACAATATCATAAAGCATACTTGATTTTAGTTTGTCATAGGTTAATGTAGCTTCTTGCGATTATTTTAACTTGCATTAATTCGATGAAGAGAGATTTATTTCGCTCAATATTGTATCTCTAGTGTGTTCTACTCATGTCGTCGCAATATGATCTCCAGCTTTTGTGCACTATTTTGTGTAATCTAGAGTAATATAAGCCCCCACTATCTCAGGTCCCCGGGCGACGACGAAATCACCTTATTTGCTGCCAAGTTAGATACGTAGTCATATAATCACATATATTTTTAGTCACGAGTTTTAATTGGAACATTACATTATTTTTCTAATACCTTTGTTTAGGTTTATTTTCTGTACGGCTAAATGATTAAAATATTGAAAACATGCAATTTTAATTGATGGCATTTTAATTTTCTAATTAGTAAGCACGCCTGGTTGCGGCATTAATTTTATTGTGAGTGAATAAGCTTTAATATTTGGCAGACAATGGACATAGATATTTTTGTATGGTCGCGAACGCGGCCAATGTTCAGAATAGGTTCTTTTAGGAAAGTATTAATCATTTCACAAAACGACATCTATTGTCACCATCATTTAGTTTGAAATTATAATAATATCACAGATTTGTTTCATTTTGAAATTTTAATGCTAGATGAATTTTTAAATTATAAATTGTATTAAATGGTTTTGACTTTGAAATAAAAACGTAGATAAATGTGTGAAATCGCTCATGTAAGGTAGTTCGTATCAAGGGCTATTTTATCGTTAGCATCACCAACACTTTTATACTTAACAATAAAATTATTAAGGTAAACGAACGAGACTAATTGAGTTTCAAAGTGCATGTGCTTATTCTATTGGCAGATTCAATCGTGTAACTCATGCAGTTGGCTCTACTGACACTTAAGAGTTATGTTCTAGTTAAATTAGAAACGATCGTCTGTATTTTATAAGCCGAAGAACTTTCAACTTAATAGGGATTCTGTACTTAAACCTTATTGATAACATTTTAGTGTTTCGATTAGAAAGGTTGCCTGTAACAAGTATTTTAGCTGAACCGAGTTCTGCAACAATATCACTGCCCGTAAAGCCTTAAGTGCCATTGCATTGAAACGAAACCATTAAATGTATAATATTCACCTAAAAGATCTCGTTTCTTATTGTCAGCAACAAAGCACTGCAAAGGAATGATTAAATAAAATTTAATTCAATTTAGACGCTTTATTATTCAGACACCTAACATTTAACAAATCTACGTACATAATATCAACTTACATCCTTAAAACATCTCTATTGGGTGACTTTAAATTATTTAGCTTAAATTGAAGATTATTGAACATACATCGAAATACAGGATATAAATTGAACATACATCGAAATACAGGGCTTTAGTTAGGCTCTTTCAACCTCTCGAGTGGTTAATCAGTCCATGAAACTGAACAACTTTCCCCAATGAACATAGATCAAAATACGAAAAAAATTTTTTGATCTCCCATACAAAATGCGCTATAAGCTGATGAAGTTTGTATGGGAACTCACAATTTTTTTTTCGTATTTTGACCTATGTTCCTTGGGAAAGTTGTTCTGTTTCATGGACTGATTAACCACTCGAGAGGTTGAAAGGGATTTGCCTATAGCTCTGTATATAAAAAAATTGGGCCTCCCTTACAATTTGTGCGATCAGCTGATTTGCCTTTGTTTGGGAAGTCGACAATATTTTTTTAAAATTACAAAGAGGTTTCGTGTTGAAAGTTGTTCAGTTTAATGGGAACAACCTCTAAAGTTTCGCTAACTAATTTAAAGTCGCTCCATATAATAAAATAAATAAATAATAATTGTACATTTATTCACTACTTCCTATAGTCACATATTTAATATTAAATAAATAGTTGTCTCCTAAAATACCGGGTGTATACTAATTCATTGGATTATTTATATTATAGACACAAATACAACATCGGTAAATAGATTAAAAATGCATGACGAGTTTACAGATTTATAACTAAGTAAGCAGAATGTTTTCAGCACAGGTACATATGACTTTTTGAATTCTAAGGATTGGGGAGGGGGGGGGGGGAATAACTAATTTCACATAGTTTACTACCTTTCAAAGGGATATGATTAAATTGCACATGTACTTTTAGTTAAATAACCTCTCAAGGATTTACCTCTTGAGGATCTATTTTTAGATCACACCAGCTAAGACTTATTCATACCTCTCCAATGATTACCCTATTTGATAAAATGGAATTACAGGAGACCGATAAAGTTTCTGATAGACGTTTGAAGTTTTACTGAAAAACCGGCTAAACTGCAATAATACCACAGTAATACTTATTCCTTTTTTGTCTGTTTGGGCGGTACGCTAATAAAGTGTTGGCGGTACACCTCGATGACCGCGCAGTCGTCTGGGTACTCTCCCTGTTTCTCCTTGTTCGGCATGTATGAATATCCATCGTAGTGTGAAAATTCGCGACCGATACAGTCTTCCAAATGATACACCCGCACCGGTCGCGACAGCACTTTCAGGTTCTCTAAATATAATAAAATTACGGTTTAGCTTAGCATTTAGCTGATGGTCTGGGTCCGAAGAAGCAAAGAAATCCCTGTGCTCTTTCAGTACAGAGGCGAACACATCAAGTTACCACACACATATTCTCACTTTTGTGATGTTATCATAAAAACGGTTTTGCAACAAAAATTTAGTAAATGTTGGTCTGACGACCAATAACTGGAACAGTAACAAAATTGCTATTTTAGTAGAGCGACCTGCAAACCGCAGTCTTTGTTAGACTATAAATACTACTATCTCAAATACTTCAAAGTACGACTAATTTCCCTAAACAATTCTTCGAAATATCTTCTTTCTCTAGATACCTACCAAAACTTATTTCAGACTATTTCCTATTTACAACAGGTCCATTAATGCCACACTCATCACCGAATGTGGCAATAATGGTAATACCTGTTACGAATATTTTGAGAAAGTGTACATTTTGGGTAAATAGTTTTTAGAAGTACCTACATTTTTAGGAAAATTGTGGACATCATATTTCTATCTCAAAGAACAACAGAGATGGACGTATAGATGATATGGCACCCGCAGAACCGAATTATAGCGATTATAAAATAAAAAACTGATTGTTGAGGACTGTTGAACTATGATGAGCAGATGCAATTAAACATAAATAAATAAACGTTACACACTCAAATTCCCATAATAAGGATTTTCCTTGTGTCGTGGGTCCCTTGGAACATATACAAAGAAAGTCACGAACATCCATGACCCGAGAACAAATATCGGCTTTAGTCTTTGCCGCGACTAGGAATCGAACCCAGGACCGGTCGATCAAGCGGCACCACTACCACTCGACCAAACCGGCCGTCACAGTAAGGCAAACAGTATTAGACCAAAGAATAAAAATGCAGAGTAAAGTCACAGATTTATAAATAGGTAAAGTTACTTTTTTAAAAGGTTTTGTGGTAAGTTCTTGCAGTTTCAATACTAAAAAAAATGAAAATAAAATTACCTTGGGCGACGTATCTGTCAGATTGATCAGCGGCTATGACATGGTAAAATGGTTGTTTGAGACCATATTCCAAGGAGTCCGTGTACATTCGTCGCTTCCACTCCACGGCGCAAGTTAAATCCCAGCCGCGAATCACACAGATGTATTCGTACTTTCTGTGAGAGCATATCAGCCCTACGGCGTATTTCACGGTCAAGTCACGTTTCTTTACAACTGGCTGTAAATAATTTTTATATAAATTTGATGATATTATAATCTTACTTCCACGCTGGACCGGGAGTGCCAGCTGTACAGTTAAAGTCTGTAATTGGGTTTTGCTGTATAATTGGCGAAAGTCTGACCACCTCTCACCATTATACACTTTGTTCCATCTGATAACCCTCACAATTTGTGTCAAACGTGGCATCTAGTAGTTCGCTAGAACCACTGATGCTCTGCCTACCCCTTTAGGGATTATAGGCGTTAGCGTATGTATGTGTGTATGTATATAATGAAAATGACTTTAAAAAGCGTAAAATAAAAACGTAATATTTAATGTGCTATGTATCTACTGATCTGTTGAAGTCTGTGCGAAGGCGGATGTACTCGTACGTATGGCTTCTTCCCAAAGGTCCACGGCTCTATTGTTCTCAAAAAATGTAAATTCATACTTTGATTCCCAACGGGTCCACGACATTAAAAATAAACAAGCATTTTCTTTCCCAGCGGGTCCATGAGAATATTTGGTACAGTGGACAAAAACGGTGGGTATAAGGAAAAAATAATAATATTATTTATTATGAAATAAACGAAAGTGACTAGATGAACAAGTAGTCTTTATTGTATCAGACTGTATAGCCTATCAAACTTATTTAGCTTGGCGTCGATTAAAGGGAGAGTTGGCCTAGCCAAAATAAGCTTATTTCAGTGCGGACCCTATTACTAGCTTTATCTTTTAAAGGATGGACATACAAAGACAACAGCACATCATGATATCCAAAAATGTCAAATTTCTTTAATCGATTTTCAATTTTATCTCCAAGCATTAGAGTTGACTATCCATTGGGGAAATTTGACAGTTTGTGGTAACCCGATGTGCCGTTGACTGTACAAATTAAAATAATATAATTACGATACTTACTTCACGACTAACAGGTTTGATAGCGGGGTTTAAATGTGCCAACGACCTTATGACTTCCATCTGCGCATCTGATAGCTGAAATAATAAGTAAATATTTTAAAAATAATGTTTAATGTAGTTATTTGAGGCAGGCAAATGAGGATGTTGTATCAGTGTTTTATTATCGACTAGCTTTACGCCCGCGGCTCCGCCCGCGTGGACTACAGGTTATATCGTGCCCAACTGTGGGATAAATTGCAGCCTATGTCCTTTCCCAGGCTCTAATCTATCTCTGTACCAAATTTAATCCAAATCAGTTTAGGCGTGAAAGACGGACAGACAGACAGATAGTTACTTTCGCATTTATAATATTAGTAAGGATATGATAAAGCTTGCAAAAACTTATGGGTTATGCTGTCGTTCTCGTAGGCGTTTTAAGAAAAATATTATTAAATGTTTCGGAACTGTAGTTATACTTACGTATTTTAGATTTAAATCATTGTTCATTGATGGTAAATGCGTCAGGTCCAGTAAATAAGGAAGGAAGTTCCTGTACGGATTTAGCTCACTGTCGCTAGTCCCAAGGAAGTCCAACAGGAACAGTGCGTTTTGTGTATACCTGAAAACAGATTGATTAACCTTTTCACCGCTAAAGACTGATATATCAGACAAATAAATTTTACCAATTTAACTGTATTTTTTACCGACTTCAAAAAAAAGGAGGAGGTTCTCAATTCGGGTGAGTTTTTTTTTTTTTTTAATGTTTGTTACCTCAAAACTCCGTCATTTGTAAACCGATTTCAAAATTTTTTTTTTAGTTCGGAAGCATCTACTTCCAGATTGGTCCCATAAAATTTTTATCGAAATCGCTTCAGTAGTTTAGGTCAAAAATAAATAAAAAAATCTTTCCGTGGGGTGAAAGTAATTGATCACTATATCGCTCTTTAATCTCGAGTGATTTAGTGCTTTATAATAAACTAGCTTTCCGCCCGATGCTCCGCCGCGTGGACTATAGGTTATATCGTGCCCAACTGTGGGATAAAATGTAGCCTATGTCCTTTCCTAGGCCCTAATCTATCTCTGTACCAAATTTCATCAAAATCGGTTCAGTAGTTTAGGCGTGAAAGACGGACAGACAGACAGACAGAGTTAATTTCGCATTTATAATATTAGTATGGATCTACGAGGGAGTTATATAAATGATAACCTTTAAAAAGAATAAAGAAAAATATTTTTAACAAAAAATTGACCCGCCTTCAAAAAGGGTGAAATAATTTTTAAAGCTATGTTCACGAGTAAGTAGTGGTTACGGGTAAAACAGTAAATAGGTGAATTCATAGCGAAATATGGTAAATAGAGAGGATTTTTTTTTAACGTCGGCGATTTCAACTATAAAATTTGACTATTATGAAAAATATTTAGTATAAAAACTTGGCTGTATTTCTTAGCTATTGACTTTCCTTTGCCTACGTAACTAAATATTTTAAGAAAACGTCGTCGGTGATTTTGGATCTGTGATTTTTACCGCGAATTACTAAATTGTTTGGTAAGCTTTTTTAATAAATCTAAAAAAAAGTCCAGTATGTAGGTAATTCCAGCGACTCTGACATAGAAACGGAGGCTGAAAACATTATTTATGGGATGAATTTATGATTTCTTTTTTATTTAACCTCACAGTAGGTGTATAAAGTAGAGTAAGCTCCTCGGGGATAAAAGTGTCTTAGTCTTGGGCAGACTTTAATCCTTCGCTTCATTCAGGATTCTTAAAATAATTACCTCGCTCCGCTCGGGAATTAACATCTCACTTCGTTCGGGAATGAACTACAGAATCCTTCATTTCGCTCAGGATTCAATATGCTGCCCGTGACATAATACACTGTTTTATCCCCTTGTTGCTTAATCTACTATTATTTCTAATTATTAATGTCGTGGCGTGTGGTGAACGTTTTTGACGAAAACTCTTGGTGCTGAAAAGGTTTAAACCCGCATTGAGCTAGCGTGGTGGCCTAAACTCCCCCTTATTCGAAGGGCCCGTGACCCTTATTAGGGGACGTATACATATAGACTGATAATGAAAACTAAAAAAGTTGTTGCAATTGTAGCATGTGCAATTGTTCTGACCAATAAGAAGAGAATATTAATATTAAGGTCACAGAAAATTCTTAGCTTTATTCTTTTTGTAAGTCCACCCAGTAATCGTCGATTTAGAAGCAATAACTAACCACTGAATCAAGTTATTAGATATCTACAACGTGATTGTAATCTTTATATAGATAACATTTAAGAATGTTATAATAGAAATAAATAAATAAACGCTTCACACTCAAAGGCCCACATTAAGGTTTCCCCTTGTGTCGTGGGTCCCTAGGAACACACAAAGACAGACACAAATACCCATGACCCGAGAACAAACATCTGCTTTTTACACAAATATTTGCCCCGACTGGGAATCGAACCCAGGACCCGCCGATCAAGAGGCACCGTCACTACCACTCGACCTCGTAATATAGATAACTATCAACATTTAAGAACTGTCTTCCAATAATTAATTTATATGTCAATGAAAATGTTTATTTCTTTCTAATATTCTCTGTTAATTGGTCAGACGTATATTTAAGAATTATTCCGCTTACCAGTTTTTGAGCGTTCCCATAGTTACTTGGAACGAAGCATAAATAAACTGAAGAAGCAAATCGGGGTAATAGGTGTATTTGTTGACCGGAGCGTTTTGTGAGAAGGGGCATCGACGTTTTGGTTTTACAGCACCCGTTTCGAGGTCAATTGTGAATCGCTCTGGGGGTCGGAACGGACTATGGTCACGCCACTCCAGGAACAAATGATTGGGAAAAGCAATCAGTTCACAGTCGATTGCCAGTCTTTGTGCCACCGAAGAATAAATGGCTCCAAAGCCCGTAGGATGGCCACTTTTGAAATTGAGGATCTGAAATATGTTAATGTCTGAGTGAAATTGAGCTTAATTGGACAATTTGAAGAACTGAGACGACAGTTTAGTTGTATTATACCCAGTGAATGTTGTGCTTATCTTATCCACATATGCCATCGAATTTGTCATAAGTATATATCATCCAAGTAGGGTGTGTGCAGTTAAAAATATTTGTACTTTTATACTAGCTTTTGATCCGTGACTTGGTTTCTTTGGACTTGGTTTCAGGTTGGCGCAACCTGAAACCAAGTCCAAAGAAGGAAGAACGAAACAAACTTCCCCCCGCGACTTCGCGCACCTACGCCACTCGCTAACTGATCCTATGACAAAAACAGGAACTTGATTCGTTACGAGTTCAAAGGGCAAACACACATTTTCTTTTTCACTCATATAAATTCACACCTTGTACAGATCGAGTGTATCCAAATCGGCGGTTTGGGTAACTTCTGTTCTGACTCTCGAGTAAAGAAGTCGAGAAATAGCTGTGACGACATCGCGCGCTTTGATCCCTCCCGTTAGGATCTGTTCCCTCACAGTGCCTTGGCCTGGTTTTTCCTGGCGCGATATCAAGAGGGCTTCCACTCTTAATAGGAATTCCTGGACCTGAAACATTGATTTATTTATGTATTTTTCAACCAAACCATCACCTCCCATTCTGTAAAGTAGAAAACTAACTCTGCATTACGATTAATTCACAACCCTAACCCTAGTTTTTACCCAACATGTCTTCTGCTTAGGAATAAAACTTTAAAAAAATAACCGTTCTAAAAACTTTTTAAGCTACAGCTTTATTAGAATTCCGTTAAATAGCCTTGCCTCGTTTTCTTTTGTTTAACAAGATTTAAAAAAAAATAGCCTTGAAGGAAAGGTTCGCCACACTGTTAAGTCAATCAGTAGAAAGTTAAATAACTTACCGATCGAATCTTTCATTGCGTCATGCCGTGATTCCCTATCGTTAAAGATTACTTGATATTTTCTAGGTATACTTTCGACAAACGTTTGCAATTAAACTCCACGAGATTTATATATTTTAAGCGAGTCTCATTCAAATAAACGATAGACATCTTCAGTAAGATTAAAATATAACATTCTTTGGCTCCAAAGAGGCTAAAGAAGAATTTATGTATTCGATGTTTACAGTGTGTGCTCTAATTTTGGCTAGTGGTTGAAGGTATTAGATATTTCTACATGGTCTAAGGGTCAGCTTAGCAAAAACTGAAACCCTGAATTCAGACCAACATTTTAAATGATTTTCCAATGTAATTTTCCTCAGGAGAATTTTTGATTTTTTTAAGTTTTTCACCAATTTTCCTCCTTAAAATTAAAATATTTATTCGAACACACTCCCTTTGGCAATAAAAAACGATAATTAAAGCATAAAACACAGAAACCAACAATGTACATCGCATTCTGAGAACGCCGCGGCGCAGGGGGGCCGCACGCGGAGCACAATTTCTCTGTACATTACGTAGCGCCACAGGTAAATAGCGAAAATTCCTCAACTTGACGTTTCCCAGAAAAATCTATTGCTGGTAGCCGTTCATTGTTACGGGTAGAATCCACTATCTAAATATTTGCTAAGCTGTGTTACACCCTGTATATGTATTAAATTACCTTATACTCCACATCCTCGTCTGGGTGCATATTGTCTGGATCAATCCATTGTATGAAGAAGTTCTGCACGATGATGGGAGACAGCTCACTTGTGACGTGTCGTTTCACCCATTTGACCGCCAGAAAAGTGTGGAACAGATGTCGCAAAGCTATTTTGGCGTAGTTCATCTCTGTTAGAGTGTATGGTCTGTCAATGTAAAATAGTATTATTAAGCTTAGTCTTTATAAAGTAGTCTAACACTCAGTTGCAGAAACGTTAATTAAACTTAAAGATAGTCAGCGTGTGTGTAAAGTTTGCGTGAAAGAGAAGGCAGTATTCTGTCGCCTCCCGCGCACAGCCACACTTTACTTTCATGACAAGCACGCCAAGGAAAATCTGAACTTGCGTATAATCGATTCCCAGAGACATTCAAAATTAACAATTAAATTTAATTGTGCTATTTTTGGTAAAAAACAAAAACAAATGAATTCCCCATTTCCACAAAAAAAAAATTATAAAAGGTTTAATGCTTTAGGTAAGGTTTCTCTAATAGAAAGACTGTGTTAATAAACACAACCAGTTTAAGAGGAGCGTCTCAGTTGTTTTTCATGCTGTCTCGATGTCGACCACCCACCTCGGATTTGTGCAAAAGGGACAATTGCAGCTTTCCGGCGAAATGCCGAGTTTTATTTCCAAAATTATGAGTTTAGGCGTCAATGAACTCCTACCCCAAAAACTTAATGAAATCGTACTTTTTTGGTCTCTATCGATTTGTAAGCAAGCGTATAAACGAGGTTCGTTTTTTCCAAAATTGTTCTTAGTTTTTCAACAGTCGCCTCTTAAAAATTGAGAATTTTTTGCCGAAAAATGCTGACTTTTAGTCTCAAATATCTTTTTGTCTACTAAAAATATCAACGAAAATCAAAACGTACGGACCTAGTTTTTTGTGTTCCTGATACTATACCAAAATTTCACATGGATCCGTTGACTGACGTTTAGGGGATGGAATCCATTGACGCCATTTGTATGGAAAAAAACACTGAGACGATCCTCTTAACAACATTTTAAATTTTTAGAGTAAAATAAGACAAAATACCACTGAAATTCGCCTTGGTAAAAACAAAGCACTATTTAACATTTAGAATTGTATTATACTTACTTAATGCATATACCTCTTTGTAAATAATTATTGCATTTCCATACAATAGACTGCAGAGTAGAAATTGTGTAATAGTAGGCCAAATTATGAGACAGTGCAATCTCAAAGAAATTCCTCACATCTTCTAAACTCAAATTTGTTGTTCTCCTAAAAGACAAAAAGAGGTATTTGTATACGGCATTTAATTACATATAATAAAGTATTTTACAACGCTTACCCGCGTGAGAGATATTCAAAAATAACTTTATAGAAAGATAAATGTTCGACGCGAATACTTACACATTGCCTAGTACAAGCTTTTAACGACCAAAAACCTATGAAAAACAGTTTTTGCGAATGTTATAATTATAACGCAATGTATAGTTTATTATTAGCAAGACCGTTAAAGTATTTTATTAAAACGCTACACACTCAAAGGCCCACACTAAGGTTTTTCCTGTATTTCCTTGGCGTGGGCCTTTAAGTGTGCTTTTAACAATAATATTTGCCCCGACTGGGAATCGAACCCAGTCTTATTATATTATAATGCAAAACATTGAAACTTTTTAGATTTTATATAACATACAGAGTGTAAGGGACAGTTTAGCAAAAACTAAAACCATGAATTCAGACCACCATGATTTTCCACAAGGTTTTTTAATCTTTTTTGCTTTAAAATTAAATTATTTATTTGAACACTCTATTTTGCAAAAAAACCAATAAAAACATGAAACACGACAACCAGTAATTCTGATAACGAGTCCATAAGTACCCTGTATAATTTTGTAATCTGGTAATACACATTTAGCTCAACAACAATAACAATAAAATATTGTACAATAGACGAATACTTACACCACATAAATAACACTGTAAAACAAGATATAAAAATACCAGTAAAGTCGAATTTTTAATTCCGTGCCAAAAATGTAAATAAAGAAATGTCATTGTCAAAGTGAAATTCCAGTTATCAAAAACATTTTTGCCCAATAAATTAATTTAAATTTTATTAATTTGCAAAGTAGTAGAGAATAATTGTATTGTGACGTTTGTTTCAGGTGCTATAATTATTTATTATACTTAACAAGCAAGTATGCAAACGATTAAGAAATTTTCTTAAATAATTGTCATAAGAAGTCAATATATTTTTACTAAAATTAATTTACTTTTTCAAATTCCTTTAAACTTAAAAAAGATTTTCCACTAACCGTTTACTTAATATTTTTATACAAGTAAGTGGGTATAAGTTTAAATAATCAGGTCAAGTACAAGATCACACATGATATCACTTGCACAACAGGTTATAACAATTAGGTGTAGTTACAATCTAGTACACAAATATCTGAGCCAGGCTATAACACTTAGAGTGGATACACAGCATGATTATTAGTTATAAAGATAATTTCATGTTTTCGAAATCAGCAACTGTCGAAACCTATTAAACAGCACCGCCATCTTGGATTTCAAAATAAATGTTATTTCCGAAACCAGCACCCCCAAAAACCTGCTGAACGATTTTTTTTATTATTATAAGATGGGTTAACTCTTGACCTCAATCTTGACCGTAAAGGTCAAAGATGAGGTCGACGATGGAGCGAGTTAACCCAGAAAATGCCTATAAAGGCACTGGTACTCCCACGCACCGACGGAACACAGCAAGCTGTTTGGCGTCTGACTTCGGTAGGAGGGTGGTCGCGAACCAGACGGCCCTTTACAGAACCTACCACACCGCTTGAGACCATAGGACGACACCACAGATTCAGAAAAAAAATGAAGTGTCGTTGCCTGGGATGGATTACTAGGAGGCAGGTCTCATTTGTGTTTCCTTAGTCGCCTCTTACGACACCCACGGAAAGAGATGGGGTCGTGTTATTCTCAACCGATCACCACACGGTCAACAACGATAACCATTTCGACATTTTCAAAAAAAGGGCGTCTTGGATTTTTCAAAACAAATGTAATTTTCGAAAACAGCACTCCCGACAACCATATGAAATGACACTAATATGTTATTAACTTATAACTTACAAGTATATTTTTTTATCCCAACATAAATGTTTTTGCGTGCTGGCTGGGGATAAGTGGCCGGGGATGGGGCACTCAAGGCTGGAGACGAGGCGTCCGGAGCCTCATGTCTCTTTGTTAATTTCACCGAAACAATGAGTTCAAGGTTCGGTTTTTTGAATGAATATGAATAACAAGACTCTGTTTTATGATATTTCAACGGAAAAAACAATGATTTTACAATTTTTCTAGTAGTTTTAGCCTAAAATTTAGAGAGATGGGCTTAACCGGCCCGAGATTGGGTATCTTCCCCTATTTACATATTTTTACCAATAATTGGAGTTAGTTACTTTTCGTTTGGTGCCAGCCTTTTTTTTTTGAACATTGTCCTTTTTCTTAGGCTCTGGAAGATTCGTACAGAAAAAAAGAAATCCTTAAAAAAATATCCAAATGTTATGAACCACTATGGTGTTGCTAGGACCATAATATATATCGCGAAATTTTTAGTACAGCTATTTACAAACCTGTGTGATTTAGTGTGTATAGTTGTTTTAGAAGTTTTAGAAAAGTGATTTAAAAAAAGGGTCCGTGTGTTACGCCCCCGTGGTTTACGCACCCGATTTTCATTTAAATTATAACAACCGATTTCGTCGGAATAAAAGTCATTTGTACCAGATATAGTCGGCGAAAAAAGTGTTTCTGAACTAAATAAGTAATTTTTCTCTGTGAAGTTCATGATTATTATGAATATGATAATTATCTGATTACGTAGGTTTTTTTTTCTAAAATATTAGACATTATTATTAGGCTATTGTTACAGTTTATTTTCTCAAAATACATTATTTTTTACCTTTTTTTAAAAGAGCCGTCCGACCAAACCGGTTTTAGACAAAAGCCATATATATCGCTTTCTTATATACCTTTTTCGCGCAAAGGATTGGATTCAGATAACGGGCGTCATTTATAATACCGAATATAGCGATGGACACTATTTCTACCACTTTCGCATAGAAGTCAACTTATTGTTGCAATAAGTTAGGGGCTTGTTAGGGGCCATTCATTATTACGTAAGACTATTTTTGCTGGTTTTTGACTCCCTCCCCTCCTATTATAAGAAACAATAAGAATAGGCCGACCCCCTCCCCCTGTTTAATATTTATTACGTAAGAATCTAAAGGAAAAAATGAATATACGTTTGATTTGTTTTAATGTTTATTTTTCAAAGTAACAATTTTTAGAAATGTTTATTTGTACTTACAAAGCAGGTACTAATAATTTTAATTTTTTAGTAAGTAATAAAATTTGGTTTCAATCGCTTTGCACGCGCTTTTTCAAAGTATAATTTTAACTTTGTTCATTTTTGTTATCTTACGTAAGAACTATCGACACTCCCTCCCACCGGGCTTTCGAATACCGGATTTTTTGAATACCGGTATTAATACCGAAAAAAAAATCTCGATCCCGGGATACCGGTATTGAAAAAAAACCTTTTTTTTCAGATTTATCGTTCTTTCGGAAGGTGTTTCTGTAGAAGGTATTTTCTCCACTAAATAAAACAAATAAGTTTGCCATGCAAAACCATTTATTTATGTAAAAATATATACTACGTCTCACTCAGAGATCAGTCTTTTTGTATACAATAATAATTCATACTAAAAAAATTATGATCGAAAATTTCGGCCATATAACCAGTCTCTATTTAAATTAATTATATTAATAAGATTGTTTTTAATAGACCATTTAATACCCCTTAAATGAAAGTAATAAAATTAATGATTGACTAAATTTTATTTACAAAAAATTACATAAGAAAAAAACTGCTGATCTCGCCATAAAACAAAAACAGAAAACATGACATTTTTGAATAACATTACGAATTTTTTGAATTTATATATTTCGTATTGCCTCCTCGTGCTTCCATTACTGCGTTTACGCGGTTTGGCATACTGTACATCAAGTTCCTGATACGATTTTGGGGAATATTCTCCCATTCCTCTGTGAGAGCAATTGTGAGCTCACGAAGTGTGGTTGGGGGAGGGTTTCGTTATTTTACGAATCTCCCTAGCTCGTCCCAAGCATGCTCGATCGGGTTGATATCCAGGCTGCGTGCTGGCTACTCCATAGTATGGAGTCCATACGAGTAATGTTTATCTCTTGAAGATAGTCATTTACAATCTGACCTGTGTGAGGTCGGGCGTTGTCATGCATAAAAATGGCATCCTCACCCAAATTGACCATAAATGGACCAACGTGTTCATTTAGGAATTCTTCCACATATCTTTCGCTAGTTAAAGAGCCGTTTTCTATGAACACCAGTTCTGTGCGACTCTCAGAAGAAATTCCGGCTCACACAAGTACAAACCCACCGCCTTAGGCTACTTTTTCTTCGAAGCATGCTTGCTTGAACCTTTCCCCTGGTCTTCTATACACTCTGTGTCTTCCATCGTGTTCGTAGAGCATACTTACAGTTAGATTCGACGGAAAACAACTTTTGACCAATCTTCAATATTCCAATTCAACTGGTTTTAGGCATACCTTAATCTTGAAATACGATACCCACGCTCCAATTTAGGGCCGTTTGCAGGTCTTAGTGGTTTCAAGTTAGCCTCAGCAAGTCTTCGTCTTACCGTCCATGCGCTTGGGTTACTTCCTCCGAGGCGTCGAAACTGATTTGTAAGTTTAGTTCTTGTGAGAAAGCGATTACGAAGCATGGTGTTCACCAAATATCGATCTTCTTGTGCTGTGGTACGTTTTTGAGTACATAAGTATCAAAATCAAAATTTAGCGTAAAATAGATAAAAAATATTAGATCTCATATAAGTCATAACTTACATTTTTATGTCGTATCGTATCCGTCCAGTTATAAAGCACGTACAACACTAAATCACAGATCAGAGCCAGCCAAAACACTGCTATGATAACGCGTGCAATTCCACTGCTCACTGTTTGATGACTAACTGCTTCGCCTTGCACCTGAGGCGGGGCGTGTTGGGAATTTTCCGCTACCGGGAGCCGTGGCGCTAGTGTCACCTCAAACTGGCAAGGACTCTTAAAATGACTTAGTTTTGTTGTAAGTGCCACTAAGTCGTTAAGCAAATAAAATATCAATTTGGAAATTTTCGAAATAATATAATTAATGTGTTTCTGCGGCAGTGATTGTCTATTGCAACGATTTTTGTACTAAAAATAAAATGAAATCACTACTAACGGGATCCCGGTATTAGACATTTCAATACCGGTATTAAAAAGTCCGGGATCCCGGTATTAGCCAATACCGGGATCCCGGTATTGGAAGCCATACTCCCACCCATTGTAAGAAAAAATAAGACATGGTCAATGGCCCCTTATTGATAAGAAACTTTAGTCGGCCGTGTCATCTCAAAATGGCAAGTGCAGGTCCTTCGCAGGGTTTAAGTTACTTATTTCAACTTTGTTGCATGTGGGATTTGCTTATAATCTGCACAGAAATAATAAAAAATCGAGTGTGTTTGTGATATTTACATAGTAACTTGACTAATGTGATCTTATTAGATAAGCAAATTGTGGTTGCACTGACATTATTAATAAAGATGTATTATTAAAATCTAAAACTTTGTATCATTTCGTGTAGACACTTATAAACAATTTTATACTAGGTTACACTTTGCTATCTGACTGTACTTTGGACAAAAATATTCAACTAATAATTTGTATCGCACTCAAACGAAATCGGGGGCGTCCACCACGGGGCGAGACACATTGGGGGCGCAACACACGGACCCAAAAAAAATTCTAACAATTTTTTTCACAATAATCGATAATGGTCGGTTTGTTAAAAATTTTTTCATAGCGGCAATACCTTTGTTTACATTTTTGGCACGGAATTAAAAATTCGACTTTAGAAGACCTTAGTCTTAGGGTAGTGGAAATTGTTCTGTATTCTTATTTTACTGTATTATTGATGGAATATAGGGTCTTCTTCTAACTACCGTTCCCGTGGGAATTTTGCAATATCCTGTTGCAACTAAGCTTTAAGTTTACTAAGGTACCTGCATGCCAAATTTAAAGCGTCTAACTTATGCGGTTTAGATTTTTCATACAAAAGGATTTTCCCGCTAATTCCCGTTCCCGTGGGAATTTCGGGAATTCCTTTCTTAGTGCACCTCTACGGTACCTAAGCTACGTCCCTTCCAAATTTCAAGTGCCTACGTTTAGCCGTTTAGGCTGTGCGTTGATATGTCAGTCAGTTTCTCCTTTTATATACTTATTTAGATTAGTATATTAGTATTAGTATAGAAGTACCGACAACGTCTATTCTCTCTCCTCAAATTTCAATTTTATTTTATAAAATTAAATTTCTTTTCTTTTGCTTTATTTTGCTGTTATAATCACAAAAAAAAGTAAGTGATGATCTTACATAATTTTTAAAATTAAGTAAGAAATGATCTTGCTTAATTTTTACCCATTCTTAACAGTAGGGAAGGGAATAGTGTATAACTTACCAAAAATATACACTTGACATGTTGCTCACTTCTTTGATCACTTGTGATTTTACAATGAAATATCTTTTCGTTTCCATCAACCAGTCAGCACTTCCATGTTTCTCAATAAGCTGCTGCACATCTACAGGCAAGCTGAAAGTAAATTTTAGAATGAAATGAACGTTAGTTTCTCTAAGTAGTCTGTGAATGAAATTATGTCAGACTGACACCTCACACTTAGCGAAATGGCTTCATTATCCATCTCATTCTGACTTGTGCCCTAGTTACTTTCGAGAGCCTATTAAAGTCCCCTAGGAGCACTTTAATAGGCTATCTTATTTAGATTTTCAAAGGAACAATTAAACAAATCAAAAAAAATGCTGAGGAAAAAGAAATATTCTTGCAAGTGTCAAACCAATTTAGAATTTATTGTTTAAGATTCTCGCGGTTATTTCCACTAATTTATGACTAAAGTGCATGACTAAGATTTTTTTGTATATTTTTTTAATACCTAGCATGTGTTGGCCGGCCTATCGCCCATTTTCGGCATAACGTTGGTTTCTGGGACACTCAGTAATAGTAGGGGAGCCAAAGAGGGGATTTTGGGGTTTACTAGAGCGCGTCTGATTAATATAAGGGACCTTATATGTAGATTGATAAGTACCTTCCGCCAGTATGAGACCTTAATATAAGGGGGTACGCTAAGGGGAATCCGTCAGATAAGTAAAAAAAAATTGACAATCTAAAAAACTCAAGCGCGTCAGATTAAGATAAGGGGGTTAATAAAAAAAAAAGATGTGTGGATTTACTCGAGTGCGGTCGTTTTTATTTTTACCAGGATAACAGAAAAAATATAATCTGACGATTTCCGCAAGCCGAAAGTAAAAATCGAGATCAGTATTTCCCACTCCACGCCTTTATGTCCCTTTGACTTTTCTTCTATCTCTGTCTCTGTCGCATTTTCTCCACGCTGCTTTTCGACGCCATGACACCATCACAGCTGTTCAAAAACCACGTTTCTTCCGATGAAGATATTCATAATAATAAATAAATAAATAGGTAATATTTTTATACATCCAGTATGAGTCTTTATAATGTGCACATATTAAAATGAGGGAAACTATGCTTCATTTTGTCGACGGTAAAAATACTAAAAATAATCTTTAAAAAAATGGAACTCTTTATGGCATTCCCAATTTATCACTTGGTCCATAACATATATTATACAGCTAATGAGAAAATAAAATATCTACAAATATAAATATCTAACCCTAACTAAAAAGTGTAAAATGAAATAAATTAATTTAAAAAATAAATAAACCCGACTGCTTGGTAAAAACTGAAAAGAAAATAACAAGCAAGTCCAGTGGTCGAGACTTTTGTTATTGAATAACATAACGATTTAAACAGTCGGGACCCATCAAAAATGCAGCTTCTAATGGGGCCCGATTGTTAAAAGGGTCGTTCTTCTTTTTTAGCGACAATGGTCGGTCACTCACCTCATTTTGTCATAATAAAGTATGAATTATTATGTATTCATTGTTCGAATTTATATCCTCATCGTATACCTTTTAATACTAAGTAATCTTTAACTTTTTGCAGCCAATATTTTTTTTGTGTGTGTTTATTTTTCATTAAATACCATGACAGAGTAGTAATTTATAATGAAGTCGTACCCAAAAAGGACCACTCTGTCACAGTGTTTTCTCGAAAATCAGCATAAAACAAACAACATTATAGGCATGAAAACAAAGATTCAATGATCCAAATGAAAATTAAATGCTTCTGAAAAAAAAAATCTAACGCTGAAATCAAAATATTGTGACTTGATAAACTCGAAAAACTGAGAAACACCAATTTATTGTCGCTAAAAAAGAAAAACGACCCAAAAACGTTACGTTATTCAATAACAAAAGTCTCGACCACTGGACTTACCTGTTATTTTCTTTTCGGTTTTTACGAAGCAGTCGTGTTTTGTATTTTTTAAATTAATTTTTGTGAGTTATTTTTGTAAAGGCACCAAGGTCATAGATGAGCTCGACGATGGAGTTAACCAGAAAATGCCAATTAAGGCACTGGTACTCCCACACACCGACGGAACTCAGCAAGCTGTTTGGCGTCGGACTTCGGTAGGAGGGTGGTCGCGAACCAGACGGCTCTTACCACACCGCATGAAACCATAGGATGCCACCTCAGATTCAAAACCAACTGAGGTGTCGCATATCGTTGCATAAGATGGATTACTAAGAGGCAGGTCTCATTTGTGTTTCTTTAGTCGCCTTTTACGACACCCACGGAAAGAGATGCGGTGCTGTTATTTTCAACCGATCACCAGAAGGAGGCAAAAGAAAGTAACAAAACACAAGTAGCTACATAATGGATTTGTGCAAGTAGCAACAGCGACTGTCATTATGACAGTGTCTTGACATAACTGTCCTTAGTTGGCCCTGCTGCCCAGCACTCCACCCTGCGCGCCTTTACAAAAATAACTCACAAAAAAGGTTCTCTATCTGCAAAACAGTGGTGCAAGGCCTTTCTTCAGCAGTTGATAGGTAATGTTGTGATTGAGTTACAAACTTGGAATTTTTACTATTAGATGGCTAATACGATGTAGAATAACTTAAAGTAATAAAAAAAGGTTAATGTTGCGTTTTACTGAGAAATTTTTCATTTTTTATTTTCAGTTGAGGCGGTTGTTTTCCCTCGCTTTTAATTTTATGAGAACACCCTGTTGTTTCCAATCTTTATTGAGTTTGTTTCAACATGATAGATCATTTAGTTTAAAAGTTTTTATACGAGGGGCACAGTATCAAACAAGAATTTTAAAAATGCCATAAAAAAATTTTTTAAAGCTTTTTTTATTATTTTTCCCGTCGACAAAATGAAGCATAGTTTCCCTCATTTTAACATGTGCACATTTTAAAGACTCACACTGTATATAAATATGACTTTTATTAGACATTCTTATCGATTATTAACCATTCTTATATATTTTTTAAATCGTCAGATTAACGATACCCCTCAAAATAATCGTCCGAGTTTTGGTCAGCGGGAATGGTGTGGCTTAGGCCAGCAGATCCACGGAACTTAAACAATGAATTTAGGTATTCTATGTATGCCAATACATAGTGCCTTCCTAGTGCCTATTGATGCCAAAAGAACCATATCTAGAGCCATCATAGTTTAAGAAATATAGGTCGTTGTTTGTGGATCTGCTGGACGCATATCAGCCCAGCAGACCCACCTCTCGTACACGGAAACGGCTAAAGTTAAAGACATGGTTCTAGTTCTAAGCTTTAATGCTTTCATTGGTGCCATCGAGAAAAAAGTTTCAAACCTAGTGCTTCAATCGTTTCGGAGCTATAAAACGATCTTGGTGTGCCTGCTGGGCGGAGGGTTCAACGCAGCAGACCCAACACGATAGCTCCATAAATAAAAGGCAATTGGTATGAAATCTCATATTAATGTTTAGTGTGTCATTAGTGCCTTAGATTAACATAAAAATATGTTTAATTTAACTTCCATACATAACAAATAGCCTCTGAAAGTTCTGCATATATTTCAAAATTAATACAGTCGCGTACATAATCAATAGTTTTTACGTGATCATTGATACAATATGGATTCAATGTCTTTTTTTACAAGCTTGTATTTTATTTGCTATGTTCGTAAGGGTGATTTTAGTCCACCGAGTGACCTTTTATGTACCTACTAAGTCTTCCCTTTGCCTGCGTACTGGGTTTATTAGTTATTAGCACAGTTTAAGCGCTAAGTATCTAAATCAAAAATTACGTAGTTTGATTTTGATATACGATAATCAAAGGCCCACATTAAGGTTTTCTCTTGTGTCGTTTACACAAATATTTGCCCCGACTGGGAATCGAACCCAGGACCTGTCGATCAAGAGGCAGCGCCGCTACCACTAGACCAAACTGGTCGTCAAATATACGATAAAAATATATGCTCAGGTTTTATTAGGTCTTAACTTGTATTTATAATACAAATATATCTCGGTACTATGTGACTGTGTATAAGATAGGGAATAAAACATTTAAGAGTTCAAAAATGATTTCTTAACGGGTAAGTTAATATCAAAAAAATATGTAATCATGAGTTTGATTTATTTTGTGTTTATTTTTGTGTTCAGAGACTGTATCTAAGAGCATTTAAACAAAATAATATGGAGAATGACAGCTACACGTCAAATTTTAGGATCAGTCAACAGAGCGACATCTGAAGTGAGAAATTGGCAGTTTATTACTTGGCATATGTAACCTAATAAATTGAGTTTTGAGCGTGACTGTACCTCGGTTGTAAAAATTTATGAAGAACTTTGAGAGGTTCAACTGTTATGTTTGGATATGAAATTTAACGGATATTTTTATGTTATTCTAAGGCACTAATAACACACTAAACATTGATATGAGATTTCATACCAATTACCTTTTAGTTATGGAGCTATCGTGTTGGGTCTGCTGCGTTGAACCCTCCGCCCAGCAGGCATACCAAGATCTTTTTATAGCTCCGAAACGCTTGAAGCACTAGGTTTGAAACTTTTTTCTCGATGGCACCAATGAAAGCATTAAGCTTAGAACTAGAACCATGTCTCTAACTTTAGCCGTTTCCGTGTACGAGAGAAGGGTCTGCTGGGTTGATATCCGTCCAGCAGACCCACAAACAACGACCTATATTTCTTAAACTATGGTGGCACTAGATATCGTTCTTTTGGCATCAATAGGCACTAGGAAGGCACTATGTATTGGCATACATAGAATACCTAAATTCATTGTTTAAGTTCCGTGGGTCTGGTGGTCTGAGCCACACCGGGAATGGGACATCTGACGCGCTCGAGGATTTCAAGGAGGTGATTTTTTTTTACATTTTCATAAATTCGCTGAGAGCTCGCGTCACTTCCAAATCGTCAGATTAAGAAATTGGAGCATCAGTAGGGTTCACTGAACACCCCTTATGAACGCTCGAGTAAATTTTAGGATGCTTACATGATGAACAACAACTTTTGTTCTACGACTTTTAATCTCAATACATTATCTGAAAAAAAATTAAGGTTTTGGTTGCACTGTGTAACACTTTTAAAAAGCGGTGCTGTCTGTTATCCATTAAAGTGGTAAATTCAAATAAAACTATCTTTTGCATTGTACCTACTGTACTTTCATGCAATCTCACTAATCTGGCACTATTAAAAACCAGAGGGTATCGGGTTATATGAATATTTGAATTACTAGATTGCATAGAAAAACTCATAGGGGTCGTTCAAGTATTACGTAAGCAGATTTATTACAATTATTTACCCCCCTCCCCCTTGTCAGCAAAAGTAAGCAAAGCTCTTACCCCTCCCCATGCTTATGTACACATTGGTATATGCATTTTGTGGACATCCCCAAAAATACATTCCCTTAAGCAAAGACAATGTGTGAGTTGCCATTTGTGTAAAAAAAACTACTGCTGACGTGATCACCATCTAAACCCCCCAACCCCCATGTCATCAACAATTAGCAAAGACCCCCCCTTCACCCTAAAAGAGCATACAATGTATGTATTTCCATGTTCCACCATTGAGGTAACATTACTAGCCTATAGAGTAGATATTGCGAAAAAAAATTGGAAGCATGCGCTGCTCGCTGGTAGTGTCTCATTACTCATAGATTAGCGCCCGCCGCTGCGCAGACTAAACTTCTGGTCCACAACCACAATGCGTGCTACAAATTAGCAATTTGCAGTGTCCACTCTAGTACGAAGTACTTATATCTCAATGTGTTCTACACTTTTTTTATAACTGTAACATGTTAACTAATTGTTTTCAAAATAATCATTAAATTTATTGAGGTCTAAAACAAAAGTTGTTGTTTATGGTAGTAAATCTATACTCTATTTCATAACAAAAGACAGAAGCTGAAATAGAGGTCGCAGAGAGGCAGGGATCCTAAACATTTAAATATGTGTACAAATTATAGGAAGCAATTTATTATTCGAATTATTGGAAACAATAATAAAAATTCGTAAATAATCTGCTAGGTTAAACCTTCGCGAAGGTTTAAACCTTCGCGTGCTTTTTGAACACATGGTGTACAAGATTTGTATCACACGCGGCGTAAACAAGCACGCGACGGGTTGTACAAATTAATGAAATACGAAAAATATCAAATTCACTTTGAGACGGACAAAAACAAAAACAGCACATTCGCCCTCTAAACCTTTACTTAGATATGCCACTGTAATTTGAATGCATTATACTTCGGAAAAAATATGTACCAATTGTTGCAGATTATTAATCTTCTGTCGAATCGTAGGTCTTTTATAATGCACACGTTTTAATTCATTTTGGTTTATTTATTTCTTTGTTGCAAGATAATAAATGAATTCAGTTTTTTTGTGTTATTTTACAACAGAATTATGGAAGTGTGCACAGTAAAAAAACTTTTGCCCTTTATTTCACCATATTTCTGTCTTTTGTTACATGAAATAGAGTATAAACCTGCCAGGTTATTGGTGTTTTACAAATCATATACAGATATACACCATGTTCCTGGAGGAATATTTTAGCATAGCAGACTAGTGAAATTAGGTCACCTAGATGCAAATCATGAAACAGGTTGGCAACATGTTTTTTTGAATAATTTGACCATACTGAACATGAATCTGCCCAATGCTACAACGATTTCCCCCTCCTTCACCCCCTGCCTTTTGAAAATATTTAAAAAATAATAATAATGGGTTTGGTCTTGACCACAATCACATATGTCCCAAAGCAGTCACAAAATTTATCCTAAAATGCAAAACATAATGCAGAAGTTCAGTTTCTATCCTACAAAAAAATAATCTATTTAATAAATGTTTACTGATCTTTGTTTACTGAGTTCAAAATCAAAATATAATTTATTGTAAACACAGGTAAAAAGACAGATTACAATGTCAAGATTTTGAGAACAGCTGTGTTTCGCCATATGGCATACAATATTTTATTTTAGACTGAGTCGTCTTCAAAGTAATCATTTATTTTATAATAACACTTATTGACTAATATATCAAATAGTTTTCGCTTAAAAATATTTATGTTGGCGCACTCCTGTAAATCTCTTGGCAATTTATTATGTAGGTGAGGGATTCTACACAAGATATTTTTATGCATTAATGCTGTGTTACAGGGAACCAAGGTCATTTTATGTTTTATGCGGTCACGAATGTGGAACTTGAATAAATGAGAGTATTTTTTTGCAAATACGCAACATTCATAAATATACATACAAGTAAGGGTGAGGATTTTCATGGATTTGAAGTGTTGTCTGCAAGATTCTATTGATTTTATATTACAAATGGCTCTGATAGTTTTCTTTTGGGCTACAAATACGCGATGTGCGTCGGTTGAATTACCCCAGAAAATTAACCGACATAACTGTGGTATGAGGTTAAAAGAGCATCCTGACCCACTACATAACCCAGCTTCCTTAAAGCGTAGGCAGATTTATTTAATCTGTTACAGACATATTCGACATGTGTCTTCCAATTAACTTTGCTGTCATTGTGCAAGCCAAGAAACTTTGAGTTGTGTATAACGTCAATATTTGCATCTAAATAATTAACATCCATTATTTCATTGTAGGTTCTCTGCTTGAAGTTAATCACTTTTGTTTTATTGAGGTTAATTTTCAGGTTATTGTTATTTAGCCATTGAATTACATTGGTTAAAGAATAATTTATATCTGATTTCACATCGTTTATGCTACTGCCTACAAATAAAATAGTACTGTCATCCGCAAACAAAGTCATGTCATGATTAGTTGCAGATGGCAGATCATTAATGTATAGCAAAAAGAGTAAAGGTCCTAAAACGCTACCCTGAGGAACACCGTATTTTATGAGTTTAGGAGTAGATGTGTAAACTATTTCTTTTTTAGTAAAAGGACAAATTTTTGTGAGTTCAGTAACTTGTTTTCTATCAGTTAAATATGATTCTACGAGATTATAGATATTTCCCCTTACTCCATATGAAAATCATTTTTGTAGTAGGACGTGATGATCAACGCAGTCGAAAGCCTTCGTCATATCCATAAATAGTGCCATTGTTATCATTCTTTTATCCATATTCGTTAGTACAGTTTGTAAAAATTCGTGTATCGCAAGTTAGTTCAGCAATCTATTTCACATACAAAAGGTTCAATATGCATTGTTAGAACGTAATAAATTCAAAAAAAAATCCGTCGGTCGGCCACTCTGCGCCGTAAGCCCTAACGAGCACAAGAGACAGTGGTTAGTGTCGGAAAAGGGACATATAAAAAAATACTTAATTGAAAATGACAAAATTGAAAATTTTATAAGTCCCGTGGGCTGCCCCATTTGCGACGCGCCGACCCTAACGCTCCATGTAGAAAGTGTTTTACAAATCATAAGAAGTAGAATTCCAATAGGTACTTACGTATGTCTGAACTTGAACTTCCAAAGTGTTTGGTCATTGTTAACCAAGTCATTAAAACGTTTACAGGTAGATCCAAAGCGCACGATATCACGACAATCGCCATGTAATAAGATCATCAGAATTATTTCATTTGGTAGACAATCTATTGTATATGTCTCGGCCACCACCTCTGCTTCTTTTTCGTTCTCCATTTTTATCCGTTATCTCTTAGAGACGCGAAATATAATCGACTTTAAGATAAAGAAACAGCAAGTACTCTCTAATAATTCTCAGAAAATCAATAAATCACCCAAAAACCTACACAAATGTCTTGAAAACGTGATGAAAATAAACTTTTGTACTCTTTTTCAGGGATTTCAACAACAATGTCAAAAATGACAGATAAGCAATTTTTTTTTTAATTTATCCCTTTCGGGAAAGGCAGAGGAAATTATGTCCATACAGCCATGTCTTCAGTGAAAAATCTTCTTTTTTCAACTTAACCTAAGCTCCTCATGTTCTGCGTAAAACCGGATAGCGTCTGTTTTACGAAAACTGACGGCGAGAAGCACAACCGCGAGGATCTTTGTCGGTACCAAACGGAGCAGAAACACTGTTATCACTTGAATTTTCCATCACTACACGAATTTTAGTCAATTTACTGCATAATACACTATCACTATTACACATTAAACAACTTTTTCACGCAGAAAACAAAAATTCAATTGACAAAGCAACCACTCACGCCGAGTTCCCGCCAAAGACCTTTTTTTTTTTTTTTTTTGTTAAGTTTATCCCTTTCGGGAAAGGCAAAGGAAACTATGTCCATACAGCCATGTCTTCAGTGAAAAATCTTCTTTCTTCAACTTAACCTAAGCCCTAAGCTCCTCATGTTCTACGTAAAACCGGATAGCGTCTGTTTTACGAAAACTGGCGGCGAGAAGCACAACCGCGAGGATCTTTGTCGGTACCAAACGGAGCAGAAACACTGTTATCACTTGAATTTTTCATCACTACACGAATTTTAGTCAATTTACTGCATAACACACTATCACTATTACACATTAAACAACTTTTTCACGCCGAAAACGAAAATTCAATTGACAAAGCAACCGCTCACGCCGAGTTCCCGCCAAAGACCCCCGCCAAAGACCTCCCAGATAAGCAATTTTTTTTTGTTTTTGCTTAATTTATCCCTGTCTGGAACGGCAAAGGAAACTGTGTCCATGCAGCCTCGTCTTCAGTGAAAAATCTTCTTTCTTCAACTTAACGTAAGCCCTAAGCTCATGTTCTGCGTAAAACCGGATAGCGTCTGTTTTACGAAAACTGGTGGCAAGAAGCACAACTGCAAGGATCTTTGTCGCTACCAAACGGATCAGAAACATTGACATCACATGAATTTTTTATCACTACACGAATTTTAGTCAATTTACTGCTTATTACACTATCACCACATTATACAACTTTTTCACGCAGAAAAGGAAAATTCAATTGACAAAGCAAACGCTCATGCCGAGTCCCGCCAAAGACCTTCTTGGCAATAAAATGTAGTAAATTTATCCTTTTCTGGAAAGGCAGATGAATGTATGTCCACACAGCCAAAGTACAGACAACAGCACATCAGGTTACCACAAACTGTCAAATTTCCTCAAAAAATAGTAAACTCTAATGTAGGAGATGATTGAAGAAAGACAGTTTTGGATAGCATAATGTGCCGTTGTCCCTGTTCTTACGATTTTTTGTAATCGCGCGCTAGTAACAGTTGGAGGAGGGGACTGGGGGAGTGGGCTGTGCCTGGAGACGTATTTTTGAAATAATAGAATTCCAATTCGCATACGAATTGACAAGATTTGTATGCGTTATTTCAAAAATACGTCTCCTGGGCCGAAGCGCTCGTAACCCAGTGGCGCTCGCTAATCTCGACCGATCAGTGAGGTTAAGCAACGCACACAGAGGCAGGGAACCTTAAGGGTGACCAAAAGTGGCAATTTATCACGAGTGTTTCCATGCTTCGGAGGGCACGTTAAGCTGTCGGTCCTGGCTGTTGTCGATTGACTACAGTCGTTAAAACCAAGTCAGTTGTCAGACACCAGGGTTAACCAAGTTCGCCACATACCTACTTGAGTATACCTACCTACACTATAAGAAGAAGTAGGGCCGGTGGTGACCGGTGTATGATTCTAGGAAAATTATCAATACATATTTGATACGCTGGCGCAAGCACATATTTTTAGAACTCGATTATAACTAAAGAAAAAAATAATTTCACCCCCCTCCACCTCCATCTGTACCCGCTCTCGCTTTAAATGCGTTAGACGATAATCAATCGAAAACAGCTGGGAATGACGGCTTGCAGTGCCTTTCGCAGCACGGAAACCCTCATGATAATAGTCACTATGGTCATTGGTCACCATAGGTAGCTTGGTTAACTTCATTGATCTTCCGAAGAGCGGTGGGTGGTTGACACTGGGCTACGAGCGAGAGCTTCCTTAGTCTATTATTATTATTAATGTTCGCGCCAATCACTTTTCTTTCCCTAAAAATTATTTGTAAATTATAATTTACATATTTTATTATTTTGTTAACACCTGTAGTTAGGTAAATTTAATTATTAAATATAGAATCGTTTTAAGCCCGTTTCCAGCTGATATTATCACTCCAAACGTTTATAAAAATCAATATTATAATAATTACTTTGAAACGATTAGGTATTATTACAATGTGAGTTCAACACGCAAAGAGAAACTAAACACGTAACATCATATAGTAATTTACCTATTCATTCGTAACTTAATTTCAAGGTAGCTACAATCACAGGCGCTAGGTGTGGCAGGGGTAGTATCAATCAGTGTTATGTTGGTGTTGAATGGTGTATCGTATTCATATTTCAGTGGTTTTTGAAATGGCATTTGTTTACAGCTGCTGTTTCTGGTTTTCACTCCGTTTGGGCGGTATATTAATCGGCATATTTTCATTGGTAGGTATACGTAGATACTGAACTACCTACCCACTCCATGCATTCAAACCTAACCGAATGAAGGAAATAATAATACCCAAATTTAGCCGCCTACTGGGCTGAATACAAAGGAAACGTGAGCTTCTTCACTTTCAAACTTACCGCAATCGGAAGGTTGGTGCCGTGACCAGGATATTTGAACATAAGGGACCTTACCACAAAAAATAAAATGAAAACTAAGACAATGTCTAAACACGGTTTAGACTGATTTTGAGTACTCAGTGTTGGGTTAGGTTCTATAATTCCATTTGATTTAGACTTTTAGCCACAGTACCTGTTCCCTAATAACTTCTGAAAAGAATTATCGTAGATGTAAATAAAACAGTACGAATACAGTACGGTACGTTACATGCCTTTTACCGATGGTATAAACTTAGATATAAATCGAAGTGATGGTAAGTCCTAAGTCTAAGTCCACTGATGATGTCGATTTTTCTCGGGCGTGCGGAAAGGAGTGCGGTTTGTAGACGCACATTAGGGTAGCCTGCAAACCCTTTTATTGACAGTAGATTGCTTAGTTCAACTTAAATTTCCACTAATCTCCGGTGAAAACCTTTTTTTATCCTGAAACAATGTACAGTCAACGGCACATCAGGTTACCACAAACTGTCAAATTTCCCCAATGTTTCCACTAATCTCCGGTGAAAACCTTTTTTTTCCTGAAACAAGATGAATTTGCAGTATCGTACCTAATGTGCATCATAATCCATCCTTTTATTACTTTAAATATAAAAACTTTGCAGCTCCAGGGATTGTTGACATTAATATTGTGGTGTGTTGCACGTACTAGAATCAAAGACGTGCAAGAAGAGGTCGGGAACCTAATTAATAGCAACATGAAGTTAATTTACACTAAGGAATATTTGGAAAACATTCAACAAGGTAAACTTTATAGCTTAGTCATCACGGCACCTACACTATCTTATTAAGATACACAAGATAGGTAATAAAAAAATAAAATATATTTAATACAAAATTTACTTACACCCCAAGAGGGTTTTTGTTTACTATAAGTGCACCAACAGCACGTCAAATTGAGAAAGAGAAACATATCCCTTTAAGTTTTGTAGTAAGTAGGTAAAAAACCGGCCAACGAGCAGACTCGCGCACGAAGGGTTCCGTACCATTACCTATAAAAACAGCAAAAAAATCACGTTTTTTGTATGGGAGTCCCCTTAAATATTTATTTTATTCTATTTTTTAGTATTTGTTGTTATAGGGCCAATAGAAATACATCATCTGCGAAAATTTCAACTGTCTATCACGGTTCATGAGATACAGCCTGGTGACAGACGGACGGACGGACAGCGGAGCCTTAGTAATAGCACGTAACAGGGTCCCGTTTTTTACCCTTTGGGACCCTAAAAACAAACTGTTATATGAGTTTTGTGACCTCCCAAAAAAAAAAAACCGATAGCCATTTCATCTAAACTAAACCATACCCACTCATTTCTTTTAAAAATATCTTTGATTTTAGATCCTACCAGAATTATCGACTTCGGGACATGTCTATCCTGCTTCTACATATTATTGTGTGTGTTATACATATACGGAGCATATAAGGTAAGCATAGCAGTGAATTCTTTAGGTAGTTGTATTACCGCCGCCCGCCAGCGGGAATTTAATGAGAAGCAGCGACAGTTAAAATCTAAATAGCCTGGGTGCATTTAGTACACGGGCAATGTTTTTCCTGGCTGTACGACGTCAGTACGACACTCACCGTACAAAAATTCTATTCTACCGGTGCCGCTTGTCGGTATTATAAGGTTTATAATACCTGTCCTACTAGAACATTTTTTTTAGTTTGGCCCTAATACTTACTTAACTTATTTAATATCCCCATTCACAGTGCAGCAACATGTTAATGTTCGGCTACATCCTGGCGGAGCTAGCGCGTCTGCTGGGGCTGTCCATGGTCATCATCACGTGGCTGCTGGTCCTCAAACAAAATACCATGGACATAGGCCTGCTGATCGGGGCCAGCGTTGCTTGCGGCTTTTTCCTTCGTGAGTAATTTGCTGGCCCAATTGGCACAAATAAAATTTAGCTATTTGAAATTGGATAAATTGGCTGCATTGCATCTTTACTTTGTCTTCGTCAATTAATAAATTAAGTTATAAATTAGTAAACTTTATAATATACGAGAAGTTCTGTATACAAGAGGCCAGCTAACGTTTGTCTGATTTTTTAAACTTACTTGGATGTTACTTGTTGGTTGTGTGTTGGTTGTTACTTGGATTTTACATTAGGTAATGGTGTCAAACCTAATTATAGAAAAAGTCTGTTACCTAAAACACAGAAAAAAAAGATACAGTAAAATTGTTAGATGAGAAAGAACCTGCTGCGTGCGCCTGGTACTTTTAAAAGCATTTTTCATTTCAGTGGGCATGTTCTACTTATGGGTATGCGCCGCCAACTTACCGGTGTTGGTGAACGAGATAGAACGTGACGAGCAAGCCGCTACCATCGCCAGGCTTCAGCAGATGCTTCAGGAAAACCCCAAGCCTGTCGCCCGAGGGACTCACTTCTTCGGAGACAGCGATCCTTATCGAGACGTCTTTACGGTGACACGGAAGAGACATGATATCATGGCAGGAGCGAACGTGCCCTTCTATCGTTAGGAACCTTCTTCAATTATTAGTCTGCTTTGTCCGATTTCATTCGGGGTACGATTGACCATGATCCAGATGGAATTAGGCAACCATTAGGGCGACCGAGCTACCTAACTTTGTTAAATTGTGGCACTGCCACAACATAATTAAGTTGAGCCAAAGCCCATTCACCTGTACTGTGTGTGTCTATTTTATGTCTGTAAATAATTTCCTTAGTTGTGTTTTATTTGTTACATCTGCCGTGTCGTTGTGAATAAATGTCTGTCTCTAAAATATTTTAATTTATTAACATTTGTTAAGTTAAATCAAGTGCATTGTTTATTAAACATAAATCTCGATCTGGTAGTTAAGGCCCCCGCCGCGCTCGCTCTTGAAGCGCAGGTTTGCGTATGAAAATCCCACTCCTCCAGCCGTGACTATGGCAGTTGCCTCCGTGTGGTCTACGTCCCGTGCTATGATGCCCTAAAATAAATCATAAATATGGGTAAATAATTTAATGTCATACTTTTATTATACAAGATGTAAAAAAAAAATTGGAGGAGGGATACGCTTCAGATTTTCTGCGTGCTTGTATGAAGTGACCTGTTTGTGCAGAAACGTACAATAAATTGATTTATTATAAATTGAACAACGTACGTTGTTTCACTCTAAATCAATTACACAAGCAAAACCCTTATTAGTAATCCACTGTTCTGCAACATCGTTTTGTAATTGAAAACGAATGCTTACAAGCATTCATTTCTATTGAACCCAGATACCTAAAATAAACATAATCTGTTTAGTTAGTCTAGGTATCATCAAGGTAATTTCTACAGAATACTTAAACAAATTAAATGTTTTTCTTAGAATTTATAAAATTTCACTTCACTTAATTGATCCTAAGTTTTTATTGTATAAGTATATTTAATTAAAAATGTTTTTTTAGAAACACATCATTTTATTTTAGTTTACTCGCCAAAATAAAGTTTGTCTCCTAGACGCGCTCTTTTCTAAAACTGAGAAACCCTACCAATGAGGTAGACCCGCTGCTAGCACGAACGTCATACTCATTTATTACTAAGGTTGGAGTGTGTGGTAGTTATTATAATGAATCTTTAGTGAAAGCTTCTACGTCATAGTTACGCGCCTTCTCATGTGGCACGTAACGTTACTGTTGGAACTAAGAGATGCAATTAGGCACGACAAAAAAAAAACAAATTAAGTATAAATAACTCACTTTGATAATTTGTTGCCCTGGATCCGAGTAAAACACTTCTTTAACCCTCTTCTTGAACGGAATTGAATTATATTCTGCTTTCTGTTGCCAAATCAGGCGTCCGTTGAAACTGGTCCCCACTATCAAGTCTTTTGCAAGACATGACGATATAAACACTAAAAACACAAGTCCCAAGACAAATGCGCTCTTCATTGTCGACTTATGACAATCAACTAAGCCGAGATATTGACTGAACTGATTCCACAAAACACATGACGCTGCAACAGTGTCTTTGTCCAAGAAATGTAAATACAGGGTGTATAGATAATAACTATACAAGTTGAATTCAATAGAAGCCTATCGGGGAATTATGAAATGCTAAAATGACTAAGTATGTTACTTGCCAGCACATTTTGGAACTAGGCTTTGAAAACTTTGCTCTTCTAAATTCTAGATTAATTTCCAGATTCAGTAACGGGGAGAGGGAGGAGTATTAAATATAAGATATTTGATTTCAAAGTTGAACAGTTCTTTCTGGCCATCCTATATATGCTAAAGGTCAAGTGCCACTGATAAAAGTGATAAAGAATCGTGCTAGCAAGTGTGTCACATTTCCTATCGCCTTTATACAGTCTTTGCCTTTATTTTAAACTATGCATCATACATAAAAGTGCTAGGAAAAATTAGTCGCATCTCCCACTTGGCACGATAAATATTATCGATATATCTATAGGTTTTGTAATGAATAATGATTAAGAAGAATTAAAATAAATGTATTAGAACAGTATGAAGATATCTTTAATCGAGTTAAAATTTGTTATCAATTAAAACAACAACATTATTAATTTTCGTCTAGTAACATGTACTCATCGTGAATATTATTTAAAATATGAAAGCAAAACAAGTGGAAATATTTTCAATTACTATCGAAAAATACAGAATCAAGGAGGGTTAATAAATCTCAAGTGTACGACAATAGTCACGATTGATAAGTACTTCATTTGTTCGAACCATAACCATTAATTTTAAACTTTTAATATATATTTATCATTATCACACTACCACCATTCACTGAAACCTACATCATCCACAACAGACTAGTAACATTCACAGTACATCACGCAACAACGAGAAACTGGAAGCCTTATCGTAAATTTAAACTGAACTGACTTGCATCGCAGCAAATCTTGGCGTGGTCTCAATGTCTAACGAGTCCGTAGTGGCTTGCGAACGGGAATCCGAAGTTTCCGTGCTGTTTAACACGGAAGACATGGAAATCTTATCGTCTTTTATACTACCGTTCGCGTCGACCGAACTGTCAGTGCCGCTCATTTTCTGCTGATTGTCGACCATGTCGCCGCCGCCGGTCAGCGAGTTCCACATTCCTTTGGAGGTTTCTTTTAGGGTTACCTTTTTCTCGTTCGCGGTGCTTTTATCTTTCCCGTCTTTGGTCTTTTTGCCGAGCACTGGGAAGGAGCTGAGCTTGGGTTTGGAGGCGCGGGCGGCGGCGCCGCGCTGTAAGGGCGGGGGCTCCGCCTCGCCTTCCTCCGTGATGGACGTGAGCACGTCCGGCGCGTCTGACGGTATCGCTTGACCGGCTTGGATCGGAATGTCATCTACAAACAAAGCAATTGTCACACATTACAATTTATTACGTAATAAACTAAACATTTCAGTGATGGTACGGGGGGTTTCTAATGACTACTTCTTTATGCTTCCTAGATGCGACTAAATAATCGTGTCGACTCCTAACTAGAACGATCACATTGCGTGTTGGTTATATGCCTAATATACACTTATGGCAGTGAACAATTATTTTATCTATTTCTACGTAATTTCATTAAGTCGTACCTGTTCTGAAAAATGTAAATTAAAGGAATGGGGAGTGTTCTTTAGTGCATATTTTACTATTTTTCATATTTCACAATAACATATCGATCTGCAAGTGAAATGGAGTGGCGTGACGAATAGGTTTGATATGACGTGTTACTAATTCGTTTTTAGCGGCGAGTTACCTATAAGAAATTATTTAATTGATAAATCGGTGTAGAAGAACCTACGCTACAACTAAAATACAGTGTGGAGTGTAGACGTGATATCCAGTTTCTGATTTACTATATTTTTACTATCGGTTCCTACCTCAGCTACCTTTCGTGATTGGAAAAGATGTAACTGTTTACCCGTTACTGATTTCAAACGTTTGATACAGAATGTGAATCATTACTCCTAAATGTATCTTCACAAGTAGAATCTGCTGCCCTATGTGCGCTCATTAACAAACAGTCGCAGCTTTTCGATTTCATCATAGACATTTTCCAGTATTTCCCATCGAACATGTCAAAAGTACCCTCAGAATAAGTATTTCCGATAAATGTAGTGTTTGTAGCACCATTGTATACTACAATGTTTTTTATCCAAAATGTTGGTTCCGAAATATGACGCAAAGAGCACTCATTTGGCAGCACTCGAAATACATTTTCATCTGTATGTAAATAAAGATAAACTTCAGAATATAACCAAACTAAGATTAATTTACTAAAACTAAATTTAAAAAATTGCTGAAAAACTAACTGATGGATATGATACTTTATGATAAGCAAGTAAAAATAAGTAACAATTGTATTTTACCTGGTAGTTTCTTAGTTCGGAATGAAGCGTTTGTAATCATTGACTTGGACATGGTAACTGTATTGGTCGCTGGGGATAGCGCTGCACTGATGCCTAGAGGGCCATCGAACGGTTGATCTGAAATATTAGAGGCGGTCATTATCAACGAAAAAACAATTGTTAGAATAGAACAGAAGATAGGAAAAATATTAACTCAGAAAAAAATAATACCATCAGTAATTATTAAAAACTATTACAAATTCCGGAAATAGTTGCGGATCAGCGTGATGCCACAGCCTGGGCTCCTTCCCCATAACACTTTTGCTATGAGTTGATTATGTTTGTATGGAATGTATTTTTTTTTAATTTCATAAACACGTTCCTTCCTTGGGAACAGCCGACAATGGATCAGTGTCCTGGGTAGAATCACCTCCTAAGGTTTTGCTACCTAATTTAAACCTAAGTTTCGTGTTTACTATGTTGTATATCTACAGTGGTGGTCATATAATTAAAGACACTTAGAGAAAATTAGTATTTTCAAAGTTTACCTACCCTGTATTTTTTTCTACAATGTAATAGGAGATTGCAATGCGAATTATTTTATTCTAACGATTATCGAGAATGTATGAAAGGAAATAAAGATAGCAAAATATTATATTTTAAATATTTATTAAATTTTACTTCATTGTAGGTAGTACGAACTGATGCAAAGTTTTGGCCAATTAATTAAAGACACATAAATTAAGTGACTATATTTTTTTTTATTGTAAATATTTAAACGGACATAACTATAATTAGTTTTAAATGTATAATAAAGTCATAAAAGAATGTTATTAATATTTTGTAGCATGTCCTTTAGCAGCAATGACAGCCCGACACCGCCTAGGCATTGAAGCAATCAAATCATTGCAGGTTTCGATCGAAATCTGCTCCCATGCCTGTTTAAATGCCGTGTAAAGTTGATGCACATTACTTGTACGTTTATTTGCCACTATTTTCTTCACACGGGACCACAAGTTTTCGATCGGGTTAATGTCGGGGCTGTACGGTGGCCAATCTAAAACTGCAACTGATTGGTTCCTAAGAAATTCTTTGACCACAGCTGAAGTGTGCTTAGGATCGTTATCATGTTGAAACGTCCATATCACTGGCAAATGATCCTCGGCGTAAGGTAACATGGTTTCTTCTAAAATATTCTTATATTGAAATCTATCCATTGCCTTCTATTTTTCTAATAGGTCCCACACCGTGGCCAGAAAAACAACCCCAAACTTTGATATTACCCCCTCCGTGTTTCACTGTCTTCTTGGTGTATTTAGGATTCATTTCTTTTTTTACAGGACGTCTCACATACACTTTTCCATCAGAGTTTACCATATTGATTTTGCTTTCATCGGAAAAAAGAACATTTTTCCACTGACGCTCTGTCCAGTGTGACTATTTTTTGGCAAATTCTAATCTTGCTCTTATACTTTCCTTCTTCAGAAGTGGGACCTTACGTGAAATTCTTCCAAACAAACCTGACTCGCATAATCGCCTTCGAACCGTTCGTGCGGACACTCTATTAGCCCCCTCTGCACCAAATACTTCACAGCGAATAGTTTCTGATCCTTTGAAAGGGTCTTTTTTAGCCAACAATGCTATTCTTGAGTCTTCTCGCAGGGTTGTTTTTCTCGGTCTAGGTTTCCTAGGCACGTTTTCCGTAGAATGATACTTCTTAAAATGCCTAATAGCGTTCATCACCATATCTTTAGGAGCATCGCAAGTGATCGGCAATTTTCCTGTATGACCAACCTTTGTCATAAAAATTAAGGATTGCGGCCGGTTTGGTCGAGTGGTAGTGACGCTGCCTCTTGATCGGCGGGTCCTGGGTTCGATCCCCAGTCGGGGCAAACATTTGTGTAAAAAGCAGATGTTTGTTCTCGGGTCATGGGTGTTTGTGTTTGTCTTTGTGACTTTGTGTGTTCCAAGGGACCCACGACACAAGGTGGGCCTTTGAGTGTGTAGCGTTTATTTATTTTATTTGTGGAAGGATCGCAGCTTTTGCTTTTTCCCATACTAAATAAAATTTTTCACAATACGAGAACTAGTTTTCACAATACCAAATATTCAATTTTTTTGTCTAAACTAGCGTGTCACGAAAATTGGCGGCATAGTTAAAAAATAAGAGTGCTTTTTTTATTTTAATTTTAAATTTAGAACATGAATTACGCGCTGTCTTTAATTAAATGGCCAGCGGTAATGTAACGAAAAAGTATGTGTTACATTTGAAAAAGGAGTCATGATTGAAATATTGCTTAAATAATTATTATAGCTGTTCTAATTTTAAAAATATGACGTCAGTGTTCGCATAACATAACAATGGAATAGATTCCTATATAATTATAATATGTATAAATGTAATTTATTTTGTTTTATTATGTGGTGAACATTAAGTGTCTTTAATTATGTGACCACCACTGTATCTACAACAATACTATGATTATAACAGTCTCTGTTGACAAGTCATAGATTGGTTGAGGATTAACGATCTAGAAAGTCTTTTCGAGCTAATCAAATTATTAAAAATATCATTAATACAATGGCTGAATAAATAGACATATTTCACTGTTCTCTCTGAGTGAATTTACAAAGGTGGCACTAGCTGTAGTGTCATACAGAATGTCATAATTTTATGGTATAGAATGTTATTATTGCTGAAAAAGATATTTGAATATATATTGCTGTACTATCGCATTGGGGAATATCCTGTAAAGATAGTTAGTAAGTTTTGGAAATAATAGTGTTATTATGATATAAGTGCGGTATGTTAAAAATTACAGCCGAGGCGATATTGCTATGTAATTATCAAAGCGCACGTATGTCATACGACGTTTTATAACATATTTGCGAGGAAATAAATAAAAACAATACAAAGAAAAGAAGAAGCGCGCGGAATAATTTTTACTTGTTCACAAATTAGCGATGCGCGCGCATCAGGGTTTTTTTAGGCAAAGGCACAAAAAACAGCCAGTATTTAGTAACAAAGTAAATTAATATTGTAGTGTTTTTGTTATGTTGTAATTTATTGTAAAAATTTATGAAATTAAAGATTTCAATGTATATTTATTATATTTTATCTTCCAAAGTTAATTTTATTCATAAAATGTTGACCACTTTTCTGACATAAAAACTCTTTGCTAAGATTTAAAAAAGTACCGTTAGTTTTTAGACGGAGCGTCCATTATACATTACATTCCAGGACAAGTGCGTAATGAGATACAATACGATATTGAAATTGGTGAATTAAGAGACCCTTTACGAGCAAATGTGTTATAAAATAAATAAAAAAACTTCGCTAAGACTAAACCTGTTCCTGTGATCTGAATAGAGCGAAAGAAAGACATGCACTGACCCTTTTCGATTGCTGATATTAAATACCTATACAGGGCAAGTCTTTCGTGAAATAATAAATGCATATATGGTGAATGCTTATATGGTAGTAGTTACCTGTAGTATTATTCTTCAAGGAGTTTATCACAGCACTAGTAACTAACATAACTTCGGGAAGTAGCTCATATTCCGCTCTCTCGTCGATATCGTTCACGGCTTGCAGGGCTAATGTATAGAACTCATTAAACATCGCGAAGTAAGCGCCTTGTATCAACTCTAATAAGAAATTCGCTGATACTGGTATCCTTTGTATGGGTTTGTTTCCTGGCCCTCTTTTACGGAATCCTTGAGTTACTATCCTAAAAAAAAAACAAATACCTAGCATTTAATACCATATTAACTAAACTTTAATATGCTACTGTAATAAAGTAAAAAATAGTCAAAATATGATTTATGAATTTATGAGAAAAGGCTCACGTAGTTCATAGCATACTGTACACAACTGCACGTTTAGATACTTGTAAACCATGTGTGATCCCTGCAAAACATCTGCCTTAGATATTAAAGGTATTAGGTATTTTAGTACTAAACGATTTGTGTGTTACAAATAATTCCTTATACAGGGCTTTAGGTATCTCTCTTTCAACCTCTCGGGTGGTTAATCAGTCTATGAAACTGAACAACTTTCCCAAGGAACATAGGTCAAAATACGAAAAAAAAAATTTGAGTTCCCATACAAACTTCATCATATAGCGCATATTTGGGAGATCAAAATTTTCGTATTTTGACCTATGTTCCTTAGGGAAGTTGTTTAGTTTCATGGACGATTAACCACCCGAGAGGTTAAAAGGGAGATACCTAAAACCCTGTATATTGATTCGATACGCGCCCAAATCAAGATTGCAGTATGTACATAACAGTTATAAAATTATAGTTTAAAAGAAAGCTTCATATTGTTACCTAGAGGCCGCAATACAAAAATGTCTGAGTGCGATTTTGGGTAGCAATGCCACTTGGCGATTGTAGATGTAGAGCAGAGCTGCCATGACTTTAAGTCGATTCTGTGCGTGAATGTTCTCGACCTGAGGAAATGGCCCCCAACTGACTAGCTTTGTGTTACATTCCTCCCATCTTCGCAACGCATTTTCTGTGAGGAATTGCGATCCAAGAGACATGGGCTGAAAGTTTATATAAAATTATTCTCAGAAAAACAAAAGCCTAACCTTACCAATTCAGTCTGTATTGTGATGCTAGTTATCCTATAAAGCCAGACATATTAGGTACCTGTTAGGATCTCTTATATGCGTAAAACTAAAGACTATTTATTAGGCATGAACTTATAATATCGAATTAACAACTGGATTATTAAGTGTACTTAATTTGTCTAGATGGCGTATGCTGGAGGAAAACAATATGATTCACAAAAATCAGCAAAAAAACTTCTACATCGAAGTTTGTTGCATTCCAATAAAGACGGTTGAATAAGTAGGTACTGTGTATTTTTTCAATGTAAACTAAAGTTTTTCAAATCAAACAATAAAGTAGGAAAACACTAAATCTCCTTCATATTTCAAAGGGAGGCCCATGCCCCTTAGTGGGATGTATTTGGGCTAGTAAAAAAGGAAATGATTGAATTTTTCAGAAAATAACGTTTAGATAACCTTTACCATAAAAATGTATAAATAAACCTTTTTTTAGTTGAACCAACATTAAAAAATAGTGTGATGTATTTTTAATTTTTAATAATTAATGTATTGTATAAGGACAACTCACCATTTATGTCAAACATGACATTAAGTGGTTTTCTAGAACCTCTGATGCTCTGCCTACCCCGTTTGGGATTACAGGCGTGAGCGTATGTATGTGTCAGAACAACTTATTACAATAGCTAGAAAAGCTCTTATTGTTAATTTTACGTATTAAAATCAAGAGTTAAAAAAATTTATAAAAGTCATACCTCATGATAAATAGAGGCTTGTGCTAAGGACGGTAATCTAAATGATATAACTTTGGGTTTTCCTTGTTCATCAACTACTTCACAGTTGTATAAACCTGAAAATAAACAAATGTATTTAGAAGCACACTTGCAAGAGTCATAAAATAAAGTTGCTCGCTGCATCTATTTCTGTTTTTCTGCTTACCTCTCTTCTAAACTATGATGGAGAATTTTTGGAACATTTAAGTCTATAAATAATATATTTAGTGGGATTAAGTGTTTGTAAATAATCATGTTATCAATTAAGACAACATTAATTATTTTTAAAAATACAATACATTGAGTGATTTTATTTTTAAGTTGAACAGACAAAATAAATTGATTTAAAGACAAATACAGGCTCTCACAGGTAGGCCCATCAGGTACTATACTACATAATTATGTGTGCTCTATGCTATTATAACAAAAGTGTTTTTAATTAAAATGGGGTAACCTTATATGTTGGCCTACGTGCTATGCTTGTGTGAAATGTGAAAATAAATAAATGTACTATGTATTTACTATGTTATTATCCAACTTTTGAACCGTATTTCACTTACCAATTAGCAATGTCTCAATACACCGATAGGTCTTCTTGCTGGGTTGAACTACTGAGCTGAGGTATGTATAAATGAGAGAGGGGACAAACTGCATCGAAAATCTTTGCAACTCCACTTCTTTTGATCTGTAGAAGCTAAACAGTTGTGTACACACATTTTCTAGCATCTGAAATTATAAATCCTTGTAATTTAGTTAGATACTAAGATTCATTTTTGTAGTAAAAAATTAAGAGTAAATTGAACAATTTTATGAAGTTTAAAATATGACAAAATTATGTTCTATGGTTAAATTGGTCATAATATAGGTTGAATTAATTATAGGTTTTATTCGATATTGTATATTGAGAAAATCAAGATATAGGCCCTATTGTCTTCATGTCTTCTTTCATTTTGATGGTATAAAAGATTAATAAAACACAAGATTATCTAAAAGGCAGAAAAAAAAAATGTAAAAGATTTGACAAACGTAAAAAATAAATTGAGTGGTAATTGAGTTTGGGTTGGTAATTGGTTAGTACTATTAAGTACTAATACTAATCTAGACATAATTTAAGTCATAACATCTTAGTCTCTTTAAGCAGGAAATATGTAAAAATTATTACCTGTTCATAGAGTTCTTCACTTTCAAACTTTCCCGAAGGTTCCTCGTCTTCATTTTCACTACAGAAAAGGTTGAACACTGCTGTGGCTATCTCATGATTGTGTTCATGCTCAGTTGCAAAACTTTTCAACTCATGTTCTTGTAAAGATGCATATTCATTCAACCATTCATTTATCAAGTGCTTTAGATCAGCCATTTTCCACCAGCAACAATTCTTTATGAAATAAAAAGCGTAAGCTAAAAACAATGGATACTAAAAATGATGAGTTAATTCATTACACTGATACGACCGACAGCAAGTTTCATTGCGAAACTAAAGCTACCTGTAATACCTACCTGATTCATTGAGTTGAAGGACACACCCTCACAATTTAATTATGACTGATGATGACTTAGGAAATAAATAACTAAAGTGAAAAAATACCCATAATGACGTCGTGCCATTCGAATTTTTTTTGCCTAATTTACTTGATTTACTTTCTTTTTTTTAGTAAAAGTTCGCAAACAGAAAGCACTAACAGATGCTACTAACCTTATCAAGACTCCAGTTGTATCATTTTTATGTCAGATAAATTTGTGTTAATATTATTTTTACGTTTACTACGAAAATATCGTCAAAATTTACACGTTAATTGGAAAATTTGGAAAAACAAGAAACTATTTTCAGCAATTTTAGACATTTCAATATTCCCGTTTGACATTTGTGTTTTTTTTTTAATTTTCTGCATGTAGAATTTAATTTAGTGATTGATTTGGTGATGTAAGATAAGGCAGCATGGTTATAAAACTTTAGCCTATCCCTACAATGGACAAATTAAAATATATATATTTAGTGTTGCGAAAACCGAAACTTACCGATTCAAAATGCCTCAATTCAATAGTTTTAATAAGTAGATCTACTCGAAAGTTGATATTTTCTATTATAATTTTCCTCCAATTTCCGTCGAAAATTTTCTGATAACTTTCAAACATTTATTCCTATAAGATAGCAATAGAAATTTCCAGTGCCACGTAAACTAAATGAAAATAGAAAACTAAATGTCAAAGTCAAAAATTGTTGCAGTTGTTGGAATAATTCTGTCAAAAAACTAGTTAACTTGTATTTTTATAAATTTCTACATTTTATCAATGGGTTCTTCCCACAGTACAGAAGTGCCAGGGGGTGGTTCTGAAGGATATCATGTATTACGGGTAAGGTTCATGTATATTTGTAACAATTTTCCAATGCTTGTCGTAGACCGTGTAAGTAACACGTCAATGTTTTGTTTCTCAGGTGCAGGATGGCTCTCCGGGGCAAAAGGCTAACTTGGAGGCCTTTTTTGACTTCATAGTTGCAATAGAAAACATTAGGTTAGATCAAGACAATGATACCTTGAAGGAACTGCTGAAGAATAATGTAGATAAAACTATAAAAATGTTAGTTTACAGTAGTAAAACACAGTCAGTCAGAGAAGTGATGATCATTCCTAGCGCCAATTGGGGTGGTCAGGGTCTGTTAGGTGTCAGTATTAGGTTTTGCTCATTTGAAGGAGCAAATGAGAATGTGTGGCATGTACTGGTAAGTTACAAGAATTTTTACATAGAAGTAAAATGTAGGTGTTCCTCTACAATAGTGAAAAATGTTAATTTGATATATTGCAGGAAGTACATCCATCTTCACCTGCTGAAATGGCTGGTCTAAGACCATTCTCTGATTACATAATTGGGGCCGATTCAATAATGCATGAAAGTGAGGACTTGTTTACATTGATAGAGGCTCATGAAGGCAGAGCCCTGAAGCTGTATGTTTACAATATCAACGATGACTCTTGCCGGGAGGTCCACATCACTCCGAACCACAGCTGGGGAGGTGAAGGCAGTCTTGGATGTGGTATTGGCTACGGATACCTTCACAGGATTCCAATCAGAAATGAACCTGCACCACCTAAACCAGATATACTTACTCCTTCAGTATGTATTAATTTATTTATTTTTAAAACCAATGTTCTCATATCTTTTTTAATAGGCCTCCAAAAAACTCAATTCTAATGTATGTTTTTTTATTAACGTTTGTTACGTGAGAACTCCACCAGTTGTCAGCTGATTTTCAAAATTCTCTTTCTTTGAAAAAAATTTTGGTTTCTAGCTATCTGCTAATAGGCATTTATAGAATTGAAGTTGATTGATTCATAAGTTTTTAATGTGGACAATTACTGCTAGCAACAGCACAGAAATATTAGAATGGATATGGTAATCAGACCAAAAAACTATCATTAGAAATAATTATTAAATAATTAAGTGTGGAAATCTTAATAAGCATACTTGTTTTATTTTTAGATAGGTGATTTCATTATGAAAAAATAATTTTGTTTCAATTTTTCAGGCACCTTTACAAACACGAAACATACAGCAGAATATAATCCAAGGTGTTCAGAACTTGAATATAACTGATGATAAGACTCCACTGATCACTGCAACTCAAGGGTCCAATGTTCCACCTTATCCTCAAAATCCACCACCTCCGTTTCTGTCTGGAGTGCCAATGGTTAACCCTGGAGGTTATCCAGCAGCAACAAGTGTACAGCAAGGGGTTATGCCAATGAGTGTTCAGCAAGGGGTTATGCCAAGTGAGATGCAGCAATTTACTCAACAGGCTTCTCAGCAGGGTCTTCAGCAGGCCACTCAGCAGGCTCCTCAGCCGGCCCCTCAACCACTTTCACCACAAGTCTCGCAGCAACCAATGTCACAAGCCCAGTCTGTCATGTCAAATATGGCTGCATATTCTAGCAGTAAGTATTTAATTTAGTATTTATTTCTTCCTTTGCTTATTATATTATTTGTATAACATTTTTATTCAATAACTTTAGAAACACTTTCCAGAAAATTTAATGATTTTGTTTATACTTCTAGCTCTTTTTCAACATGCATAATAATGCGCAACTATCCCACTAGCAAACTAGGTTTGACCTATTTTAAGTGTCAGCTGCCTCTCTTTGTTTCCCAACAGACGTATTGTAATGTATTTAAAAAAAGAGAATACGGAATGTTCTTTTTTCTGTTTAATACTTAATTGATGTAATCTAAATAACTTTAAATGCCTGACTACACATTTTAAAAATATATTTCCACTCTTTTCCACAGTTTTCTTTAAATAGGTAATAGAATTTCTTTATGCCTATTTTATATAACACTATAATAATAATATTACACGCTTCATGCTTAATGGCCCATACTAAGGTTTTCCCCTGAAACATACACAAAGCCAGGCATCAACACCCATGGCTTGAGAACAAACACTTGCTTTTTACACAAATATTTGCGCAGACCGGGAATCGACCTATAGCATCACTACCACTTGACCAAACCAGCCAGCCAAAACTTAAAAGATCTCTCCTCCTTAAACATTTTGTTTTTTAAAATAATTTTAACAAAATGTGTTATTTATTTGTTTTGTGATGTTCAATATTTTTATCATTTGAAAAAAGATAGTTTTAAGATTATTGTGTACTAGCTTTCTGCCCGCGGCTCCGCCCGCGTGTACTACAGGTTATATCGTGCCCAACTGTGGGATAAAATGTAGCCTATGTCCTTTCCCAGGCTCTAATCTATCTCTGTACCAAACATCAAAATCGGTTCAGTTGTTTAGGCGTGAAAGACGGACAGACAGACAGAGTTACTTTCGCATTTATAATATTAGTATGGATTGGGTGACTGCACACAGAGAAGGAAAACTGCAATTATACCAAAACCCTCGCCAACCCGTCTGCCAAGCGTGGTGAGTATGGCATTTACCCCTCATGTTATCGAGGGAGGCCCGTGCCTCAGCAGTGGGGACGTATATGGGCTGATGAAGAAGAAGAAGGGTGACTTTAAATTAGGTAGCAAAAATTAAGGATGTGAATCAGCCCACGAAACTGAAACTTTTCGTATGAAACATATGTCGAAATATAAAAAAAAAATACGCCCTCCCACACACTTATTGTGCAACCCCGGATCTATGATTTTTTAGAACCGGGGCAAAAACTTTATAGTGGCGCCCCCTCCTTTCAGTGTTTGAGAAAAACTGTTAAAAAACTGACAAATGAGTGACACGCACACTACGCACGCGTTAAAAAAAAATTTACTTGGTCTGTTAATAAAATTATGCGTTCATAAATCACTTAGTATGTGTTCAAAAACTAAGGGCGTATGGAAATATATATTTGGCGCCCCCATGAAACTACCGCCCGGGGCAATGCAGGGGCAACCCCCTTAGATCCGGGCTGCACTTGTGTAACCAGCTGATTTGCTTTTGTATGGAGAGTCGTTTTTTTAAAGAATTTCGTATAGATTTCTTGGAAAAGGCTGTTCAGTTTCGTGGGTAGAATAACACCCTAGAGTTTCACTGACTACTTTTAAGTCATCTCATATAGAGGTAGAGTAGAGATAGCCCAGTTGTAACTTCCTTGACTTGTAACTTCCGGTTGCGGGTTGAAATCCTGCTGCGGGCCTGTACCATTAAATTCGTCTTTTCAGATTTATTTGTGGACTTTTCATTAATTATTACTTGCTTAGCGGTGAAAGAAAACACCGTGATGAAATCCGCACGTCAAAGGAAATTCGTTTTCCAAACACGCGTGGGCCAGCGTGGTGAACTTTGGCCTAAATTATTGTATATGACTAGCTATAGCTTGTATTCTTGGGTTTGAATTCGATTCCTAGCTAAACAATCAAATAGTCAATTAAGCCAAGTAGTGTAAATATAATTTTTTGCTTTCAGATTTAGCAGATCAAACCTTGACAAATCTGGGCAGCATACCATCAGTTTCAAATATGCAACCACCGGCGCCACTTCCTAACTTACCGGGGATCCCTATGAACCAGCCGCAGCCTTACATTCCCATGATGCAAACCTACTCGCAGCCACAAGCTCCGCCGGCGGCGCCCGCTGTATTCTCTCCACAAACCGCGCCAAGTTTAGTTCCGACTTTTGATATGAGTAGTTTCTCTCAGGCTCCCTTACCACCCCCCCCGCTAGCGACCGGGCTGCCCGTCGTCACTCCCGTTTCTCTGCCGGGAATGCCCCCCCTCACAGTAAGCGCCACCCTCCCCGTATCCACCATGCAAGAGATACATCACCAACAGTCACTACAACATCAAGACTTATTATCGTGAAATGATATTATTAACAAGCAATTGGTAAGCACAGTTTCATTTGCCCATATTCACGTTATTTTTAAATGTTATGTTCAAATTATATATGTATAAAGTAGATAACGTGTGAAGGGAGGCAGATGAATGACGTTTAAAGTGCTGTGCTATGATTTATTTATTGTGCAAAATGGTTACGAATGTACCTATTCAGAATATAATTATTATAACTGTGTTAAAATGTTTATCTGCCTTTCAAAGTTACAATAATATTATTTAAGTATACATTCTACATGATAAATAAATGAAAGAAACGAAATTTCTACCATTTCTATATTTTCTAGTACCTAATCAAGTCTGTTACAAAAATATCAATATACTTATTTAATCGGTGGATTTAAATTTATAAATTATGATAAAGTTATAATTATAAGACTTATAAGTAGTACAGCTTAACATACCTATACAATCGAAATGAGAACCAATTACTTTTAATAGTCGATGGTTGAATTTTAATGTGACTAATGCCGTAAACTACCGCAAAGTGCTGTAAATGTTAACTGCCTTTCATGGAGCTGCGATTTTTCATGGTAAGTATATTTTCTAATCACGTGTCAGCAGCTAAGTCTATTGTAAAATAAAGCAAAGTATTTTGTACTTAAAAAATTCTAATCTCGAGTTTCTTTGGTTGATAGATTACTCATTAACCATAACAGACTGGCTGCTTTAGGCTGCCTAAACACAAATCTTGAAAACAGTTTGGTAACGAGTTTTATTAATACTAATTTGAACCTCCTGGAAACACGAATCTGCTGCCTGGTGCCACTGCGATACCCCCTCCACCCCGAAAACATGTACTAAATCGCAGTTTTTACTTTTTTTTAAGAAAGAAAGACTTAAAAAAATTCTTCATTAAACTGTTTACAAAATGCGTCCTAATTTATTTTGGTAAACTAAAAAAAAATTCGTTACGTCTATCCAAACAAGAAATCATCATCTTTATTTTAAAAATGGCTCCTTCGTAATAAAAATATGAATGAGCTTATCTCAAGCAAACTATCTTCAGTGCTTGTCTATGATTGCAACCATATAAACCGCTAACCATCATTGAGATGTTAAATAAATAAAAGTAACTATAAGTAAATAAAATTTAAAATGTTCGACTTACTTTTAACTATTTGTCCCTAGTTGAGTTGTAATACAAGTTTCTTCAAAAATAAGGAAAAAAACATATTTTTGGGGAGGAAGGGTGAAGGTGGGGGATATAGTTGTGGCACTGACACCGGGCAGATTCGTGTTCAGCAATGTCGGATTAGTCTTAAAAACTCGGAGCTAAGCTCTTTCACGGTTTGCGTCTACACGACCTAATTTCCTTTCTAATTTCGAATTTAGCCACCAGTCCCAAACATAACTCATCGAATTAACACCGAATTCTTACATTTAAGGTACATTTCTCACCTTAAATGTAATCACTTACACATTTCTCTACCTCTATAATTTGAAATGTGCTGTGTTGGCAAAAAGTCGTAGCACAGCTATGACAGCTGGTTGGGACTTGATAACTGTTCTTTTGGTTGAGTTCCTCAGGCGATGTTTGTTAGATTTCCTAGATTATCATGTCCGCGGTTGTCTTCGAGGGTGTCGCTGTAGAAGGATCCGCCTGCCATCTCGGAGAGTCGTCGTCGTCGTCTCGTGTCTTTGTCGTTGCTACCCGCCCTTACACTTAAGCTCCGACGTCGCTCCGAACCTAGTCGCATCGGGACTCGCAGCAATTTCTACAAAAAAGTTGACATAATCATAATCATCCCAACGTGTTATGAAACATTCAATAAATAAAAACAGTCTAGACATTCGCTTGCGCTCGATACTTTAGTGTCAAGTTATGTCAAGAATACATAAGTCTAGAAGCGAATACATAATGGTAATATTAACTGCATTAAGTAGGGCAGGTGTCGGCTTGGCGTGATAAATAATTTCCTTTTTCATTCGTTTGATGTAAAGATGTTAATTTTATAGTAATATACTGTCAGTGTACAGTAAAAGTTAATTTCGGTGGACGAATTTTTCGGCTGGGACTTCGTTCCCGTGGAAATTTGGGAAAATTATGTAGCCTATGTGCCTATGTAATCCAGGGTGTCAGCTATCTCCATACCAAATCTTACCAAAATTGCTCCAGCCGTTTGAGTGTGAAAGAGGAACAAACATCCATACATACTTACAAACTTTCGCATTTATAATATTAGTAAGGATGACTATTTTGATAGAGGTTCGTTCGATTGATTGCATTGCAAGTGCGACACGAAGGGGATATGCCTGGAATCACGCTGAGCGCCGAGCCAATGATGCTGCTGCCCTATGTTATCCGGCTAATTTGTCTCGGAATGTCGAGATATTTTATTTCTTTGTTTAAGTTGTCACCTTCAAGTAGATGCACCTGTCGCCCCGTTTTACGAATTCGCTCTAACATTGATTGGTCTACCGACGTAGAGTCTAGCGCATCAGGTTACTCCATTTTCGTTGCAAAACTGCTTTTTTGCAGAGTGTATGTGTGTGGTAAATATGCGGCCCTCCGTACATGTGCATTTAGTTGAATTAATAAAAAAAAGTTATTATATTCCGGCATTGGTTCGGTTACGGATAGTTGGCATTTCTCAAAGGGTTTTCGTCCTCAGTTATACTGTGTTTTTTATTCTCAGAGACTAAATTGACATATGCAAATGTCAAATTTACAAATATTCCGCAAAATTACGAGACTTAAATACTTGTTTTTTTTATTCTTAGAGATTGGATTGATCTATGCAAGTGTCAAATTTGCAAATAATGTAACAAATATTTGTGAATTTTACATTTGCATGTGTCAATTTGGTCTCTGAGAATAAAAAACACAGTTTATGTAGGTTTATTTTTTTCACCACCAAATTTACTAAATAAGAATATAATTACCTTGATTCTCGCGGTTATTTTCACTATTCTTAAACATATTATAACTTGTTCTTACCACGTTTAAGTCGTGGTAATCGCGGTAAGAACCCGTTATAATATGTTTAAATATATTACCTTAACTTTGTTGGGTAAGGAGTTGAGGAATGTGACGACGGGCGGTGAGATAAGGTCGATGGGCACTTGCGCGGGGTCCGTGGCGCCGGTGATGACGGACACCACCAGGCCGGCCAGCAGGGTCGCCGCGCACCCCAGCCCCGAATACCAGAGGTACGACACGCGAAACAGCCAAAAAACAGCTTCGTCGTGGCTTTCTCTGAAAATACGTCGTAATCCAATCATCATGCATGCAGTAGAAGCGCTCGCTCATAGCCCAGTCGCTGATCTCAACCGGTCAAGCATAGTACAGGGTGAACAGCACATCATGCTATCCAAAACTGTCAAATTTCTTCAATCGATTTTCAATTTTATCTCCAAGCAGTAAAGTTTACTATCCATTGGAGAAATTTGACAGTTTGTGGTAATCTGATGTGCTGTGACTGTACGTACAAAAAAAACGCTACACTCAAAGGCCCACACTAAGGGTTTCTCTTGTGTCGTGGGTCCCTCGGAACATACATAAAGACCCATGACCCAACAACACTCGCTTGACCAAACCGGCTGTACAGAGGCAGGGAACCTGATGGGTGACCAAAGTGGCAATTTATCGCGAGCGTTTTCGTGCTTCGGAGGGCACGTTAAGCTGTCGGTCCCGGCTGTTGTCGATTGACTACAGTCGGTTTGAAAACTCTGACACTAGGGTTAGCCAAGTTCGTCACACACTTGACTACCTATACCTACACGATAGAAGATCATGCAGTTTTAGAACCACTTGACGACACGATTGTCATAAATATTTTCAGCGTCTTCAGATGAAAAATGAGTATTAGGGCTCTTTTATTGTCAAGCGTGTTTGCGCCTTGTGGGCTGCGCGCAACCTGTCATTTCATACATGTTTTTATTGTAAGGCACACACACCACACGCACGCGGGAAAAGAAAAACATGTATGAAACAATAGGTTCTGGGTGCAAACACGCACGACATTAAAAGAGCCCTTAGTGGTAGTTTAACCTTTTGGCTAGAACTACACATTAGTATTGCTTTTTCCTATGGACTAACATAATTTGATGACCGATTTGGTCCAGTGGTTAATAACGATGGTATCTGAATCGATGGTTCCTGGGTTTGATTTACAGTTGAGACAAATGATTGTTCTCAGGATTTGTTGTTGTGTCCATATCTTTGTGTGTATAAAACTCATGACCTCTGAACTGATTAACACAATCTTGGTAGCTTACTTACTCATTTCTATTCTCGTAATAACGTGTGTAAAGATAATTCTATAGATATCTAGTTAAGTTAAGCATCATGTCACCGCAATTTCCTCATTAGGGTCAACTCTTGTTCTAACTTTCAGTTGCAATTTACATAAGATATTGCATTTTGTTCTGGAATGAGCCAAGTCTTGCAGCGAACGCATAATGGAGAGTTACGAGTTTTAGGTCAATAGACATAATTTATGCTCTCGTTTACCAGTATGATTAAGTGACATCGATGACAGCCTAGCAGTTTGTTAAAAACCAACTTGTGACCGTAAAGTTGCGGGTTCAAATCTGTTTTTTGGATCGATGTACATACGTATTTCTCATGAATGATCATTTCATCGTTGAGTGAAGGAAAACATCTTAATGAAAACCGCACGTCTAAAAAAGATTTAAGTTTCGAAAGACACGTAGTCCGCCAACATTGAGTCAGTGTTGTGGTTTATAGCGTTTATGGTTTTAGGGGGTTTAACCTCTTCGCTGCTTCAAAGAGAGGCCCTTCCCCTTGTTTGGGACGTACGATATGGGCTGGCTGGTGACGAATGATTTAGTGACAGTAATCCTGCCTCGTATTCCGACAGTTAAGTCCCGGGCTAGATTTCCAGTTAGGGCAAAGACTGCACAGGCTTGGTATATTTATGGCTATGCTATAAATGTACAGAGGCTTAGGCATTATCAGGTTGGCCAATTCTTTCGGTTAAACGACGCCGTTGCAGTGGATAAGGGCCCTATTAGGTACCTTCCTATAATGAGTCTAATATTGGCATTATTTATTTCAACATATTTCGATGGAATCCTTTAAAACCATGTCACGAGATCAAGGCTGGCGCCAAGGGCGAATCGGAGTTGTTAAAATGCTTTAAAGCTTAAGGTCGCGGTATCTAACCGCCTAACTGACAATATTATCATAATATTTATGTGTTGAGACCTTAACAAGGTTGAGACATTGTTCTCTGACCAAATGTGTCGCAAGTGTTAATAGTAGTTTTAGTAGTAAGGTGAAGATGTATCTTATTTCGACCAGTGCCTTGGGGAAAGCTATCAGTTAAGTGTAGTGGGGCTGATTCACATCTACAATAATATTATCGAACTCAATGACTTAAATTATTTCTTTAAAATCACTCAAGTATGCAAGTGTGTAGTATAATTGCGAGTATTCGTTTGCCGACTCGATCTAATGAAAAAATCACTTCGTAATATAGAAAAAAAAACTACGTCTTTTTGGCTACCTGTCTATACGCGAAAAAACTCCGATATTTCATTGCGCTTTCACCAAAGACGGAGTGATTCAATTCAAGAGGAAGGTTTACGTTATTATTCATTAATAATAAAAATAAATAAATAAACGGTACATACTAGCAAAACTAATAATTTAATGTTCTGTATAAACTGGTTGAAACATAAGCTCGCGCCAAAGCTGGGGTCGCTGTAGATAGCATAATGGAAAAGGCCTTACGTGGGGCTTAAAGGCATTTGCATAGTAGAGTTGAAGGAAGCCGAGCATCCTTTGACCGAGCCGGGGATCCTGGGCATGGGCACCTGCACGACCTGCGCGCCGCCGCCCGCAGCCACCACCAGCAGCAGGCCGAACACTCCGCCCGCCACAGCACCCTGCTCAAATAAAAGAGTTTTCATTCAAAACTGCTACTTCTGGGGTGACTTCTCTAAACGGCTTCAAAACGTACTGTTTACCTGGCTTATAATGCTAGGTCACACATTGTTTGATTATGTGTGAGTTTCGCCAATTTAGGCACGTAAGCCAATAAAATAAGTAAAACTTTTGATATAGAGTAGGTACCTACTATTTGTAATAAACCCTTGAATTATTTATTTATCAACCGACTTCAAAAAAGGAGGAGGTTCTCAATTCGACTGTTTTTTTTTTGTATATTTGTTACGCGATTACTCCGGCAATTATAAACCGATTTGAATAATTCTTTATTTGTTCGAAAGAGTATACTCCTGAAGAGGTCTCATATAAATTTTATCAAAAATGATTCAGCGCTTTAAAAAAAAACAACAAAAACAAAAAATACTACAAACTAGAACATCATCTAAATAAATGAATGACAATTCTGCTTGTAGTTATCTACTAATAAGCATTGTAGTCCACAAAAAATACTAGATATCTACTTTGTGCGAACTGTTAGGATTGAAGTCGGTGACTCATACGTTTTTAACGTGGAAAATTATTCATAAAGGTTTTTTAAGAGAGTTGTTCCTTAATCTAAGAGATTTTTAAATTACTTATTAGGTAAAAAAATGGGGAATATTAACAGTAAACTGAACAACTTTCGCCAAGGAACACGGAACATACAACATGAACGATCCGCTGATAGCTATAGAAGTCTAAATTTTTTTTGAGAAATCATTCTCGTTTCTTGTTGAAAAATTGACAGTTTTAGAGAAGAGTCACCTTCTAAAGTTTGGTTCTTTTATTTTAAGTCACCCCATTATTATCTTAGCAGGGCCGGGTGACTCCGCCGGCCATGCTGTTAAAGACAGAGCCATCAGGTAATCCACAAAACAGGTAATAGATGCTCGAAAGTAATCAACGGGAGACATACCTTAGCGTTGGCCCAAGGGAAGAGCATGCCAAGCGAGAAGAGGCCGAGGGAGACCCCGCCCGTCATGCCGTTGAAGGAGAGGGCCAGTTGCAGCACCGGCCCCAGCCGCTCTACCACAAACACCAGCCCGAAGGATATCGCGCCGCACAGCAGGCACACCCATCGCGCGATCTGGGGTGAGTGAAACAATTTTATACACACTGGGGTGAGTGAAGTATTAATTGTAAACTCATATGGAGAGTATGAAATGTGTTATAAAGGTTAAATAAGTAATATTATATGTTAAATGTAACAACACAAGGGCACGCACATCAAGTCTGTGGCTCAGATAAAATGTATTTTTTCAACGTGATTGGGAGGCTATTGTTGCTTAACCCACCCACCGAGCCGCGGCAGACGTTCATAGAGCTTCATGATAAATCTATCTGAAGCATTTTACAAGTTGTCGCCCGAGAGGAAATTGGTCATGTTAAACTGTTACCAGCTCGGGTACTATACGTCCCCACCGAGGGGCACGCTATGTTTCTTTCTTACTTTGAGTTCTTGCTATATTACATCGATCAAATGATCAACTTGAAGCTCCATCAACACCATTGTTGGTGTTTGGTACCAAAGGTACATCAGGTACCTACCAAATTTGGTACATCTAATTTTTTACTTCTACGGTCCAGATTGAAAGAAACTAGAATTAAGTAAAGGGTTATAATATAAATCAAGTGAAGTCACTTACAGCAGCACCTTTGTTTTCAGGTAACTTTATACCGAGGAGTCCGGTAACCAGATCTTCACAAGCTATTGCAGCCAAGGAGTTGAGTGCCGAAGCCACAGTTCTATGAAAAAGGTAAAGATTTTTAAATTAAAGAATAGATTAAAACGCAATATTGCTTGAACATGCAGTAGTCCATTCAAAAAATTTGAAGATGAATTTAAACAAATTAATTACAGCAATAACTTTTTATTTTGCAAATTGTGATACGAGTATTTAGATTGAAACAGGTATTTCAACTTAATTCTTATTTAATTAATTCTGGTTAAAGCCAAATCCAGGAACGAAGTTTGAGTCTGGCTCAGTGCTGGAAACGCCCTCGGCTATTACGTACTCTACTATCGTGGTAAGCTTGACGAAGCTTTAGTTAAGGATTTAAAGAATCAGCCACAAAAAAAATTCTGAGAAAAATTCGCCCCAAGTTAAACGTGGTTGAACAGTGCCAAGTGTTGTCGTTCGCTGCTCTAACTTTAGACCCATTTTGTAAATAAAATGTGACAATACACACATTTACACAATTTTACAATTTCATTAAAAAACTCCGTTGAAATTCTTAATTAAAATATTGCATTAATTGGACTACTATACTAAACGCCCTATTTAAATGTTTATCAACGGAAAATCAGATGCGTGTGCCGATAAGACATAAACGCACGTCAGTTGGTATTTAATTACGACGGTTTATGTTCTATTCAAGAAAAATATTAGATCAGATTGTGTTTTGTACTCGTACCCACGGCCCAGTGATACAAGTTGCATCATTTCGTGAACTATACTGTATCTACTGATTTGAATTCAGTGGAAAGTTGCCCGATATGGATTGCAAAAAATTTGGCTCAGGTAAGTGTTGTTTATTTATTAAGACAGTGTAATCTACTTACCCAAGACTGGCTGCAAAGATACCGGCTACGAAGAAGCCTGGTACTCCCCTTGCCCCACCCAGCTGGCGCACCACATAAAGTGGCAGTAAGCGATCCGATGCATTGATAACACCTGCCTAAGGTAAGTTCATCTGTATCTTTAATTCCGTATGTCTTACTCCACAATTGGCATGCATCGCGTGAGCCCGCATGTCGTAACTGCGAAATACCACGCATTTGTCTTACGAAGATTCAATGTCAAAAGAAAATTAGCGTCGTGGGTAGAAACAATGTGTTTACTAGAAACTGCTAAGCTAAACAATTCAATGTGACTGTTGCGTAACATATTGTACGCATTTACCTGAATTGGATCACAGTCAGCATAATGGGATGCGAGCACCGCGCCGGTGATGAAATTGACGGAGTAGACAGCGGTAAGGCCGATGGCCGACACCCAGAGAGCTATACGCGCCTGCGCGATGCGCTCCACAGACAGGTATTTCTGAATAGATGCCTGATTAGCGCAGAACATGCTAGTCCAGTACATGGTACCGCCGACAACCACCGACCAGAATGAATGCCGCACCGTCGGATCCGGATTCATACTATAAACAAAAACATCCCATGAATGACCAGTATAATGCTTTCTTCTCTATCTCTTTAACATTCGTGTAAAGTTACGTAACACACCTACGCGAGCTTTTTTACTCTTATTTAAAAATTGTTATTTACACATCATCGTGCGTGCTTAGTTAAGTAATAATGTTTATTCGAATTACTATCACTATAACAGGTTGTTTACATCTCGTTATATGAAAGATTTCACTTTATAGAGGTAGAAAGCAAATTAGTGTGAAATATTCGTGAATTATGGCTTCAATTAAATCTCTGATCCTAGCAAATGTTTTAAGCTTGGCGCATAAAAATATTTGGGTAAATTGGTTACGGCTATTCTGAGCAATTAACGATATACCTGTTGGCACGATAACGTTTCTGTAAAATTTAGTTTTTTATGTTTACTATGTAATGTTATTTTTCATTTCTCATACTCTGAAAGTAGTGTTATTTTGATCTGATTATTGGGTGGAAAATGCTGCTTCCCTCCATAGGGAAGGAAAAACTCATACAAATTACTTCCCACCTAAGGGCCGGAATGAACTTAAAAAATAGAACTGCTGTCACGGCTGTCAGCTGTGAAGAGTTTTATGTAAAAAAAAACTAATTAAAAAAATGCTGCGGCCATGTGAGTTTCTAAACAGCCAGTGAACTTAGCGCAAACTTCTTTGAGCGGAATAAGCCACAACAATTACGCGGTGAGTTCCATATTTAAAATGTAACTTTTAATTTCACGAATTGTCCTAATTTGACAATTAGTTTTAAATAGGTACTACTAATATTATTAATATTATCAATAAATAGTTTAGATGAGAACAACTAGTTTTATTTTCCTCATATTCGAAATGAAAAGTAGAGTGTTTAACACAGGTAAAAGAATCAATTCCTACTCGGACTATAGCCGAGTAGGAATTGATTCTTCTAATACCTCGGGAATTGATTATTTCCACCTTCAGTTAACAATCTACTATTCTTTATTCATTATTCAAAATTCCCATGGACCTAATATTATTTTAGGCAGGCAAGTACTGTCTTTTACCTCTGTTAAGTATCCACCCATGTTACTTGTCTGCTGGTGGCATTGAGTGTACTAGACCCGAATCGCGAGGTTGTCTCGCAATACAGATGTCATGACATCTTTAGTTCTAGCTAAACCAATTGGTTTATGCGTTGCGTCGCTTTACTTCTTACTCTGATTAATGAACGTGATAATCAAAGGCAAACATATGAAAATCTACTGGAGAGGTATTTAAATCGTTTTTATTTTAGTAAAAACTTAAAAATAACATACGTGCAGTGCCCTGTGTTTTTAACGTTATGAACTGTTTTACAACAAAAATGGGAAAGTAATTAAAGAGCATCTTCGCCCTTGTGCTAGATTGTGGCTAAGAGCAAACACATTATTAATAAATAAAAACTATAGTGAGGTTTTGCAAAAAAACTTACTCAAAGAAATGCAGCCGGTCAGTTCGCCTGGAGTGGTCCCAGACGGCCTCTAGGCCCCCCACGCGGGCGGCGCCCATCGCCAGCACCACGGCCAGAGAGCCCACCAGCACCGCCGATTGGAACGTATCCGTCATTATAACAGCTTTCATGCCACCCTGGTGAATACGTACATAATATCATCCATACAGTCACGCCTATAATCCCTGTCGGGATAGGCAGTGCGTAATGTGGTTCTGGAACCACTCGATGCTACATTCTGAGTGTTGTTGTCAGAATTAAGCTTACGATACAGAAACACTCTTCCACTTATACACTCGGCTTCAAAAAAAACGCACGTCCGTAAAAATAGGCTTTAAGCACTGTTAATCCTTAAGACAAGCAGTTATTCGTAGCAATATTGGTATCATTTGAGAGCCCTATAAAAAGTCTTTAAAAAAATATCCATTTCATTTGATTAAAGAAAAAGCTTGACACTTTAAGTCACTGTGAATGACAGTGGAACTGATTCTCCTCTTCAAATTTTGTTTGTATTGTTTTGTTTTTTGAGTATAAAAGGGTCGATACAGCTTATTGGGGGATAAATTTGCTACCAACAGTCGAAGAAGACACAGAAGAATATCTTTCATCAGAAAAACGTCCTTGAAGATGGACACTACTGCTGCTGAAGCCGCCCAAGTTATCGCACTACTGCAATCAGGACTACGTCAGTGTGATGTTGCTCGGCAATTGCACTTGAGTCGCTTTTCTGTTCGAAGAGTGTACCAGCGGTTCCTGCAGACCTTTTTACAATATGTCTAGAAAGTGTTAGCAGCTGGCACATAACAGGTTTTTCTTTCACTCATAGTTCAACATGCAAGACACATTGCTATATTTCATCTGGTAGGTAAATGCATTGCACTTTCAACTGCTATTTATCGCTTGTGGTGGAATTGTAGAGTATATACTTACTCTTTTGGTGTAAGACACAAAGAGCAGAGCGTTCTATGAGGTATCTCTTTCTCATTAACCGTGTATCAATCGTTGAAATTCGACGAATTAAATAGGGTCGAAGATGTTCAAAATTCAAAAATGCTTTATTTTCATAGAACATACAAAGTGTTTGTTGAAAACGTAAAAAAAATATATTAGCAAAATCAATGTAAATAATTGAGAAAAATAGTGAATTACATTAGCATTTTTTACTTTGCGCCTATTCGCAAAGGTGCAGTCTTCCTCAGAAGAAGAATAGGCAAGAAACTCCGAGGGTCGCTCTTTTTAAGTCAGTCATATGATTTTTCTTACTTCTAATTTTAATTGACTTAATATCTGAATAACTCCGGAGCTGAACAATTTATTCCCGTAGATGCTTGTCTAACAGATAATCAGAAATTCTGTAATAGCCCTTTTTACAAAGTTTTTGTTTAATTATTGTCTTAAATTTTTCTAAAGGTAGGTTTTGAATACATACGGGTATCTTATTGTAGAAGCGTAGGGAAGCAAATAACGAAGACGATAGTGATGTTGCCATGGACCATAGATACTAAATCTAATGATGAATGGTATGTTTTTTGACATGCTTTGATTTACCTGTGAAGCGTAGAAAATGCACACCACATAAACCAAAGATACCGCCAGATATGTGTTCAAACCAGTCACTGTAAACAAAGTTTTGCAATCATTAATGTGCGCCTACGTATATGAATCGAGCGTTAGCTTGCCCACCTAAGTCTCGCAACCTATAAAGGGGCTGGTTTCTGCTCGATTACGGGGGTCAGAGTGCAGTAGTATCTTCACTTAGTGCTAAATTCCAGACTTACTCAACCAACCATGTGATTCTTAAGTCTTGTTCTTGATATTTCATTCACAAGAGTTTAATCTTTCACCAAGGCTTATGATTTCGCAATTGTGTGATAGGCACCCATAAATTATGATGGCCAATATTATGTCAATTATAAATGGTTAGAATGGTCTTCTTCAATGCAGGTGTGCATGCACCTTGCACATTTAATGACGCACAAGGCTATGCATTTCTAAAGCGCTACCTATTTAAGATAGAAGGGTCATAAAATCAAGCAATTTAGCAACTTCAGGCTCCCCGGAATGTTAACTACAGCCACGCCACCACCTATCTTTACATAAACTTAATGAAGAGTTTCGTAACGACTGATAAATTAAAAGTACCCATACTTAGTTGTGAAGTTACTATAAGAACAATGCGCTGTTAGTTATGTTATGATATATTTTTTTGTAGCTTACTTAAGACGCTTTAACTCCGAATACTGCATAACGGGTCGTGATTGATTGCTTTCGCAAAATCGCAGAAAGAAAGGATACCTACATGGCGAAAATCTATTATGATTGAATACAGGTAAAATGTCGAGAAAAGGTCCTACACAACATTCGTTGTAAGTGTTTTCAGTTAGACATTGTGAAGTCTCAATTATTTATGTTTAAAATCGCGGGGGGTGCTTTGTATCGATAGTCCATTGAATAAACTGAATAAAGGTTCATGTAATCTGGTAATTTTTTACCACTTCAGATGAGGGAAAACTTCACGCCTCTAAGTCTTTTGAGAATGTGGAGGTAATATAATCGCTAACGGGGTAGGCAGAGCATCAGTGGTTCTAGAACCAATAGATACCACGTTTGACACAAATTGTGAGGGTTATCAGATGGAACAAGTTGCATAATGGTGAGAGGTGGTCAGAAGGAAAGGAATTGGGAATATCGCTAATTTGACATAACTGCAATAGGATGCAAAGGAATTAATGTATTTTGGGTCACTTTTTTCTATAACATAACTTATCTTATGATTTCGCTTCGATAAGATATTGCATTGCATTTGTATTGCACCATGTAATTTGCGCAGGAAGGTATTTATATCTTAAGTATTAAAATATATGGTCAATAAAATTCGTAACTAAGCATCCTAAACAACTTTTACACCTCTGACACTTTATAGGAGTCATAGCTGTTTAAGATCGATTTAAAAGTTCTAATTTTTTCAAGACTTATTTTAAATTATGTATGATTGAGTGAAATAGAATATTACGTAGTCCATGACAAAGAGTACTTTATTGCTTATCAGCACAACATAAAATTTACAATTAAATACTTAAAAAACAAATGAGTAGTGAGCTAAGTTGGATTTAGGTGTTTTCTATACAATTGAGCTATTTTCGATTGTTTACTAATCTGTCATCCCTGCACGCTTTTCTTGCAAAAATGCCTATCTGTTGACACCATGTTCCTATAACTTCCCTTGTGCAATCATATCCACTTAACCACATTCAGCGTTGCTCACCACGTACTTCAAATGTCCTTTGTGTCGCCTTTAAAACACTTTCTCCACACGTAACTGAATTATATAGCTCTTATATTCATCCTATATAATATTATATTCATATACATCACTGAAATATGTATGTACATATTGTAGAGATCAATGCTTATACCCTAACTACAGGAACGTTGGGAAAATGGGTTTCATAAAATGGATTCTTAAATTTACTCAAGCAGGTGTTCTCAACTAAGATCGAATAAATAAAATCCTAAGATAATAATGGATACCTTACTTACTTTCCGAATGTTAGAGAGAGTTATATGGTTTTTTGCAATGTTCAGTTACACAATTTGACGTTTGTAAGATTTCATACTTTACATTTTCTTACAAAATGTAGATAACACTATCCAAATCGGCGTATTATTTATTATGTAATTTAATGATTACTATAATACAAAGAACTAAACAATGGTCCCATTACTATTACCGTGATTTTCATTCTATTGTTCATTTGTTGTTCTATCAAACTGCCGTTTTGGAGTTAAATAATTATATTTCCCGTTGTTTTGCATTTTGTATCGCTCACGATTTTAGAGTTAGTAGGTGCTAGTTGTATGGAGAAAAATTCGTTGTTTAATTAAATTAGCATTGCTTTTTTGCTTTTAACATTTGAAGCAAAAAAGCGTATAATATGTAGATTTAATTAAACTATACACACTCACGCCTGTATTGGGGTAGGTTTTATATTCTAAGTGTTTTTAAATAAAGTACGGAACGAGCTATCGGTGCCTTCTTAATTATTATTTTTTGCATAAAAGGTATTAGATTAAACATTTAAATAACGGTTCAATCCTAACGAATAAAATAATAAATATAACCCATATTTAGAAAAAACACTGCAAACAACATCCATCTTTAGTTAATTAAATAAAGGTCTCAAAGACTTAATGGTTTTTATTCTAAATAGAGACTTATGAACATCTAAAAATGTTTTCGTGAAACCCGCTGCGCAGAATATAAAGGTATAACACAAAATGTAATCATTACGCGTGTCTACTTACTCTCAGTGCGAATAGAGCTACATATTCTATGGGGCAGTACAGGTCCGATATATTTTGGAAATGTTACGTAGTTTAACCTTACAAAGTTAAGTATCCTAGAATCATGTCACGTAAACTTTTATGGGGCCTTACGTAAGCACCTCTAGTCCCTACATTAAGGTCCGTTCACATGACACCATTTCTTTGTATAAGCAACAGTGTCGGCTGCATTTTATTCGTCATTCTCTTGTTAGGCGTTGAGTGCCAGTTCGCTTGGGACAATTTAAACATGCCTTTATTTTATAAGTCCTATGTCCAACACTGAATATTTATATCGTAATTTAAATCGAACCCATAGTGAGCGAGTCTGCTATTGCAAAATTTTAATCGAATTTTACTATGTAAATTAGATAGTTCATGTAGAATTTCGTAAGTGTAACGCCAACTGCATTTTTTGCTTTGCATGTAGGTGTAGGTAGATGGTGTTTATTACCTATTGTTTTCTGAAATTGTCTTACTAATATAAAGAGCGTGGGCTCATAGACAGTTTAACTTTAATAAATAAATGAAAAATCCACTCCACATTATTAAAATAAAAAATGAGATTAAGTACTTTGGGGTACCCACTTGATTTAACCAGTCTTCTTCTGGATTTTAGTAAGAAATATTTATGAATTACGTTCTTTGTCCTGTAAATCGATGAATTCTTTGGTAGAGAAAGAGCTACGTACTGCCGATGATTCTTAGCATGAAATGAATTGGTCGAAGTAATATTAAGTTGAACGTAAGTAACATTCAGTGTAATATATTAGATTACCATTATGGATAAATGCATGTTGATGAGGTCGTAACCGCGCGGTATGGAATGGGTGGTCTAACATCGGATGTAGAGTGGAACATTACGAAAGACAATATATTTGCGATCAAATTGATCTAGCGATAAAAGAGCCATATAAAATAAAAAACAAAGACGTTTTGTAATTCTCAAATACAGACTTTAACGAGGTCTCATTTTCAAATGTTGGCAACGGAATCGTTGACCATAGAAATTTTGCAAACCGTATTTACCTACAGCAAGATAAAAAATAACCTTCGTGATTTTTAATGATGTAGATAGAGTATACTGTTAAGTCGTAAAATGGACATTAGTGATACTGTAATTAGCTAGATATGCAGATAGGTTTACCGTCGGAGAGGGCCAGCGCAGGCGCATAGACAGCGACCGCCGTGTACAATATCATCTGCATCATGTAAAGTGCACTTGCATACACACGTATCGATTTACAGAATCGAACTTCCTGAAAATAATGTTCATGTTTAGCTCATTAACGTTTTTTGTAAATTATACCATGTGTTATTCTTAAATGTCACTATTTAAAGAAATATTATTAACTAGTTTTTCGCCCGGGACTTCGTCCCCGTAGGAATTCTGAAAAATTATCTAGCCTAGTCTTATGTCTAAGCTATATAACTGCTAAGTTTTATTAAATTCCGTCCAAATTTGCGTCAAGGCGTAACAAACACCTATCCATCCATCCTCACAAACTTTCACGTTTTTAATAATAATAAAATCATTTATTATCAGGCATCTAAGGCCCATAGATAAATACCTTACAGACTAACATACATATGAATTATAATTAAACAAAATAAAATAAAACTAACTAACACTATTTCCCGGGTGTTTTTCCGGGGGTGTCTGCAGCCGGGAATCTCCCTCGGAAAAGGCGGAACACCACGCCCTCCGGCCAAAAGCTCTCCTTCATGACTGTCTCCAGCATGAACGTCGGGAACCGCACCACAAATGCTTTGAAACTAGCATGGTGATGCGATTCCAACAGTTAATACTAATAGAGCAGGATGAATAATAAAATAATATAACGTAAATTTTATCGAAATCAATAAATGAATATTTCACGCTGTAATGATATCGTTCCACTTTTGGCATTCTCTATTATGTATTTTCCTCCAAAATCTCTTTGTATGTATTTGGATTAATTGCAGCACATCAGCGTCATTAATGGTTTTAATAACTGTTTCATAGCAACTAATAATATGTCTTACATAAATAAGCTATTGCTTGTCCGTTTACATTGAGGTTGGAGTGGACTTTGCGTAATTTGTATTTTAAGTTCTATTTTGCGAAACGACTAAATCGGGTTTTAGAACTTATATGGAGTGGCTTTAAATCATTAAGCGAAGCTTAAAGAATGTAATTCTAAAGCTGTAAAGCTCTCCAGCCAATCAGCTGACCAATGTATGTAGAATAGATAGAGAATATCGGGTAAATTTCAGTTGATTTATAACTTTTACTAGCTTTCCGTCCGGGACTTCGTTCCCGTCGGAATTCGGGGAAATTGTGTAGCCTCTGAGCTATGTGTCAAGGCGTCAGTTACCTCCATACTAAATTTTATCAAAATTGGTTCAGCCATTGGAGCGTGAAGAAGTAACAAACACACACACCACACACACACACAAACTTTCGCCTTTATAATATTAGTGTTATTTTCTCAAATTACCCAAAACTTAACATTGAAAAAGTGTCTCCAATTTTTCTGAGGGAGTCTCTTTTTTTGCGACTGTAACCTCTGCTTCTTCTAGATATACATAAGTACGAACAAAATTACGCATTGCTATGTGGATGTTCCATGTATACTCGTATCTAAATGATTTTAAACATGTACAATTCCTACTCTCAAGCTGTCTGTAATTCGAGCTAGGAAGCGTGTTATTCCTTATATGGTCCATAATTTTAATACGCTGTTCCCTCCATTTAGATAAGACTATAAAATTTAGATAAGACTATAAATTGAGGCTGTCAACCTAAGACCAAATCTGAGAGATTTGCCACTGTGTTGAGACAACACTTTCTTCGTAATTTAACATATAATTTAGAATGAAATATTACCAAGTATTCGTAACAGGAGGTGAGCCTTAGCCTCATGAAGACAGGCAGGTAAATGTGGCTGGTAATAGGCACAACCAGAACGAAGGCGATACAAATCATCCAAAACTGCGCCCCGGCCATATACATCTCTGCCGGGTTACCCAACAGCTCTATAGCCGTGATGAAACTGAAAAAAAAACAGTGACGTCACGAGGAATTTAAAGACAATTAAATAATTACTCTAGGCGTGGCTTCACTTTTACAGTTATTGCGATTAAACTAGGGTACGAGGGTAAGGTAACACCGAGTCATTAGTTTGAATCAAAAACGTATAATTTTTAGACTTTATGCAAAAGATTAATATTTAATTGTGATTCCTTTTTTGGGATTGTTTATTTGTATGTAAACATTAGTTTTAGTTAATTATGTTAATGACCTCTCACGTTATAAATACAATAAAAAGAGCATGACGATCATGTCATGCACTCATAATATTTAAATGAGTGATTAAAATTTAAAAAAATTGATGGTTCAACGAAGTGATCGTAGGTAAAAAAATATTTCGTGGTGTTACCTGGCAGCCAAGCTTAGAGCCATAGGGAATGTTCCCATCGAGGAGCCTCCCAGTAAAAAGTCGTCGCCAGTCATTTGTTTCTCCCCAAAGTATCCGTAGAAGACACCGATGGCGCAGGATACTATCAGCATAGTAGCTAGCACGCTGTAGTCCTCCCAGTGAAACAGTTCAACTGTTTCAGTGGTTTCTTTTGTAGCTGTTACATTTGTTCTAGTTTGCCTACGTAAACTGGGTGATGCCGACACCAGACAGAAACTTAGACCCCAACATATCACTAGAGCCGCTGACACAACCTGAAATGATTTACGTATATTATTAAAACTAAAATGAAGTAGGTATGAGTATGAACAGCATCACAGTTGTGTAATAGGAAATTTGTGAGCTTCAGAATAACAGGCTCTCGCTGCGTTTACATTGTGCAATTTACTTAATCTAAGATTTATTTTAATTCCACGTTTTATCTTTGTATAAGTTTGTATGCAATACCGTTCTGTATTTTCGTTACGGACAATTTACAGACATATTATTAAGTGTTGCGTATAATAAATTTATTTTTCGGCGCATCTTTTTATTAGTCTCTAATTACTAGCCTCCAATTGATACCAATCACTTCGGAAACCGTATACCTCGAGGAATTGCATAATCGGTGAGTGGGCTGTTCATCTGTTAAATGAGAAATACTCTTAGCCAGATAACGTTTTTTCAATTACAAAAAGTCGTTACGATCCAATTAATTAATTCCATTGATTTATGTTTTCAATTTGCGCATGGGCGGATCTGGCCTTATCGTAGGGGGGTGCAAGTAGCACCTAAGTATCCACAATTTGCACCCTCGCAAAATTTCGATTTAGACTGGATGATGACATTTTCTGGGTTAACTCGCTCCATCGTCGACCTCATCTATGACCTTGGTCAAGATTGGTCAAGAGTTAACCCATTTTATAATAAAAAAAAGATGATGAGAATAAAATAATTCGACTTGTTCTGTTTAAGATTGATTGAGATTGATTGTCAAGATAAGATGGGTTAACTCTCGACCTCAGAGTTAACCCATCTTATAATAATAATAAAATACTTCTATCACACTTTGATTTGACTTCTTTGACTTGACTATTTCCTTCAGTGTGTATGCCTATTGCCTTTACTAAATAAAAAATCCAGATTACAACACGATTTTTGCAGGCCTCAAATGCCAGTTAAAGTGAACGCGGCGAGTGCGAATAAATTTTATGAACTTGATTTGTTATTGTTAATTATGGTGAGTAAAGAAATACTGAAATGACTTTTCGTAGAATTGAAGGCAAATATTTTTTTTTAATGCATGGCCGCGAAAATTTTGACAGTTTTAACGTTTGTATTCAGTAAAAAAAAATAAAAAAAATACGCTACGCAATCTAAAAGGAAAAAATGCAAAAATGTAACAAACACTAGCGTTGCGAGCTCTTAGGAAAGTACTTGCGAAGAAAATAATCATGTAATCTTTTCAATATTATGTATACTATTCTGATTATAAAGTTTTCCGAATTTTCGGGACTTTTGTTGTATTCAAGGAAAGACAGTCTACGAGGTGTCATGACCGCCATGACCCCGCTTCCACCCCTGTATGCTATCTCGAATTTGCACTCGTAAAAGTATCATTACCTGAATTAAGTCGTTTACTTTTATCATCATGTCAACAATTCTTCTTCTTCTTATCGTGTAGGTTAGTCAAAGTGTGGCGAACTTGGCTTCACACAAAGGCTTCTGACTTAAGCACAGTGACTGGTTGGTGTAGTCAATCGACAACAGCTAGAACCGACAGCTTAACGTGCTCTCCAAAGCACGGAAACGCTTTGGGAAACGCTGATGGGTGACCAAAATGGCAATTTATCGTACATAAAACGATAAATTGCCATTTGGTCACCCATCAGGTTCGATCGATCACAAAATACACATAAAAATGTTAAATTGGTATAAAAAAGGGTTTTGAGAGACTGATCCTTTACTGGACGTGAATTTCCCCAAGAATTTGAATAGCATATTTATAAACTAGCTTTCCGTCCGGGACTTCATTACGGTGGAAATTTATAAAAATTATATGTATATTCTATCTCTGTGCTAAATTTTATCCGTTCTGGCGTGATTGAGTATAACAAACATATATCCAGACATCTAAACTTTCACATACTTATAGGTAGTAAGAAGTAAGAAAGATTAATCGATTTTAGTAATAGATATTGTTATTTTGCTCTTAACATGTTACAACGGTATTTATCGTCCAGCATTAAGGCATTCCAAGTTAAATAAATAACAAAATGCGTATATACAAGACAGTGCACGCTTTTCGATTTAAGACTTGAGGCGAGACGGTAACGAAAGCCGGCGAGGGGCGGTGTAAGCCAGTTCAGCTCCTACCGTAACCACCCTGAACCAGAACGATCCGGTTGACACTTACAGCCCACTACTGAAGAACTCATGGGATGATACGCGACTGACTCACATTCCAAGCAATTAAGAAAAGTTATGATTGATCTCAGCCGCAGTTGTTTGTGCCCTTGATTAAACTGTGTACATAGATTACTTTATTATTGACTAGTTGATATCCGTAACTTCGTTTGCGTGTTGTATTTTTAATAAAACAGACTACATTAACATACAAATTCATAACCACTTACAATTTTTTCGTTTTCCGTATAAGTTTCAAAATACGCGACAGCCAAGTTGATTAAAAATCAGTCTAAAAACTGGAAGGTTGCGGTTTCAAATCCAGGTTCGAGCCTGTACCACTAAATTATTCTTTTCGGATTTATCTGCGGATTTCTGATCTATATTCGTTTTCGGATATCTTTATTTTTCTCGGACTTACTGAGAAAATTAGTTTTCGGTTGGCGCGCGGTACATCACCCCGTATTTGGGATATCAGCCGGTCGCACTTAATTGCCGGCCGGGCGCCCTCGTGGTGGACTATAGTCTCAACACCTTTACTAAACCCCGTCTGGCGCCGATGATTCGTCATCAGCCCATAATGCCCATATACATCCCTATCACTGTAAATATTTAGGCCTATTTGTTTCCATATTCAGGCATTCAGGTAACTAAAAGCAAGCAAAATACATAACTGTTGCAATGCAATGCAAGCTCGCGATAAATTAAGCTAAGCTATAACCAAATAAGCTGAAATGAAATATCCTTATTAATTTGCAATTTAGGCCGTACTTATTTACGTAATTTTTACACCCTTTAATTACGGAAAATTTAAAATTGCAAAATTACTCAATCTAACTCTTATGAATATATTTTAATGTTTTTTAAACGTGTTGGTCAACATCCCAATAGATCATTCTAGCCTAATTTAAAATCAGTATAAGTCCTTATGCAAAAAATTTAGATCTTCAATATTAAAATTAAATTATGGTACCTGCTACGTCAAAGTAGAGATACTTGTCTTATTTTACAACCTCAGTCCTCAGTCAGTAATGTACAACTACCGCTGAATCTTTAGCACCTGCTTAACCTACCTAAGTATAACAAACATACCTTAAGCCCCTCTTCATCAAAAAAATTGTGTAATCAGCCGATTTATATTGGAATTTTATAATAGGTACATGGGTTACTTTTATATTACACTTTCGTCTAAAATACAATTTAATTTTGATATATTATCCACTAACCACTACCGGCAGAGCATCAAATTGGGCCATTTTATAATTCGAACGGCACGGCACGGCATGACAGAATTTGTATTACTATTGCCTTCTATGTTGCCAGCTTTTAGTATCACTAGTGCATAGGAGGCAATGGTAATAAAATTTTGCCGTGCCGTTTTCGTATTATAAAAAAAAGGCCCAATAAAATACAAAAAGGGCAAATTAGAGCGTGTACAATAGTTTGGGTTGTCTAATTACACTCAATGCTCTAATAAAATTAGCAAAGTATACTATTAGAAGCTTTGTCCCTTGCACTTTGATGTTTTGTACTGCTCATATTACGTACTTAAAACTATGCTATGTTCCCGCACATCGCTACATGATTAATTACAATCTATTTGAACAACTTTCGGCTACTTTCGATTTGAATGTCCTTGTAGAAACGAAGATAAATGTTCAGTACATTTCAAAGGTACTCATCAAATGTACTCGCCAAAATGCAAATTATGAGTAATTACTTTTTTTAACTGACTTCCAAAAAGGAGGAAGTTCTACGTTCGACTGTATGTATTTTTACCGATTTCTCCGCCATTTGTGGACCGATTTTCAAAATTATTTTTTTTTGTTCCCGAGGTGGTCCCATTGTCACCATGTCGGGATCTGATGATGGAATCCCATGGAAAACGAGGGAAACCCTTGAATTAAATAGGCACTTACAATGTTTCTCATGTTCTTTGTATTATTTACACAAAAAATGGACAAATAAAAAATTTATTTAAGAATAATTCTTTAATTTCTTTAAAAAATTTAAACCGACTTCAAAAAACCGAAAGCAAAAGAGTGCCGAGCAAAATAAGCTTGATAGGCCGCCTTCGCACCGACTCCAAACAGATCAATAGGTAGGTACTACGTGGGACATTAAATGATTTTGTCCTTATTTTTCGGTTTTTTGAAGTCGGTTTAAATTTTGTTGAAATGTTTTGTCACCACGTCGGGATCTTATGATGAAATCCCATGGAAATCGATTTAAATAATTTTGTCCTTATTTTTCGGTTTTTTGAAGTCGGTTTAAATTTTTTTCTTAAAAAAATATTTATTCCACTTAAAGAACGTTTTTGAATTGCGATCTTAGCGAAATTATCATGAGTAAAAAAGATTCTAAAATCGACATTGTAATGTTATGCGCCGGTGATCGCGGCCCGTCTTCTACCTCCCTCACTCCCTGATGAAGGTCTTCGTATGAGAATCAAACTGACGTCCCAATGCCGATTTTAAGTAACGTGAGTTTAAATTATAAATTGTTATTAGACTTTTATTTACAACATAAGACCTAACCTAACCTAACCTAAATAGGCGTAGAGTTAAAAGAATTGATGTAATTCAGTACTTTGACCTATTGTAAGTAACTTTGACTCAACAACAACATATTTAATCTATTAGACTTACAACTTGTAATTAAAATAAATATGTTAAAAATTCACAGCTTTGAGGCAGTTTCACCAAATGTTAGGTTAGTTAGAGCCCTTAGACCGCACATTTCCCAACTGTCGTCTTTAAACTCCTCTATATTCTGTACACAATAGCGTTGCTTTACATGTATAATAATGTGAGTTATATAATTTTACGAATGCTTCCCATGTTTTAATCGTACTAGCCGACGAACCTCCATTAGACTGATTGATGCCGAGTAGTAAAGCTGACCACCATTACATGCTTACAAAGAAATTAGTTATTCACCGCCTTTTGGAAATTATGAAATGTTGCTCATAAATCTTACAATAAATGCGGTTTAACTTGGCTCCAAATTGTGTAACCTTCGTAGGCTATCCGAAGTAAAGCAACATGTCAAAAGGTTATTCGTGATGCGGCTAATTATCGTAGAGTCAGTTAAAAAAACCTCCAAACCCATCGCACTCTTAGCAAATGAAATATTACGAAAGACTAGGTACAGCTAGCAATACACCAGGGTCAGATACCTAGGCTGGCATTTTGTAAATACTCACATCTTGTTTCTAATTTTGCAAAAGCTCTACCTCGTAATCAAAACAAAGTCTATTAGTAATAATGTCTAAAATTAATGTAATGTTCATTTTACTAATTTTTCATTCCCGTGGGAATTTTATAAAATCCTTCCTTATACACCGTTAGAGGAACATTTGTGCTGCATTTCAGCTTTTGGGCTAGGCTTTGATGTATCAGTGAGTCAAGACCCTGCATTTTTGAGTTTTCCGCCCGCGACTTCTTTCACGTGGAACAGAAAAAGGCAAGCGTATAGCCTGTTTACGTGTTCTATTTTACAGTGTCGGTCGAAATCGACGAACATATTTATTTAAACACGAATCACTTTTTTACCGATTTCCTCCGTTTCTTGTGGGAGTTTCGGTAAATACTTTCTTGCCGGAGGCCTATACATCATATTATTATAAGGAATATACCCTCCACATTTCACGTCGCTACGACTGGCGGTTTAGGCTGTTGTTCCATCATTCAAAGCATTATTAATATAGATAAGTACAGACAAGGCAGACAGAGTAAAAAGTTTATTGTGTTTTCCTGACTATAAAGCTTTAAGTTTCAAGTTTTTTATCAACATATTTTTCAACAAATCCATTCGTCCATTTTGTCAATTTTTTGCGTTTATAGTTTTATTAATAGGGTAGTTAAAATATCTACTATTTTTGCTTCTTTTAACCCTGAAATATATCTTGACACGCCTAGTTCTTAAGAGGATGACCACATACTTAGGCATATAATGTTATGCTAACTTAACAGTTCTTAAATAAAACACTTCAATATGTGAACAGTCGTTATTTGCCTTGTAATATTGTTTATTTACTATGTTACTAGTAGCCCTACATTGAAAGGTAATGATTTATTTACTCACCTTATTTTTACCATTAATCATCGGACAGATAGTGTAGCGAGAAGCCGTTGCCATTCTGATGGTGTACTTCTTTTATTTTTGTAATTTAATAAAAAATGAACACTGATAATGTTTACATTTCTCGGTACGAGGCTTAGTTTAGTTTGATTGATTCCGACACGAGTAAACGAGTTGTGGGACTGAAACTCAGTTGTGATATGCCTACGATGACTACATGCACACCAATAGGGATAATTAAAGACTGAGAAGGCAGAACACCCGATACGTCACGACAATGACTCCGCTCGAAGGACCGTTCAGTCCTAATACCACGTGAAAGACTCGCAGCATCCGCGAAATTGCACTCAAGCAAGTTTTATTGTTCAACGTAAAGAAGTTAACACGATAACGATTAAAGTTTACAAACACTGATAAAACGCAGAGCCAAAAGGACATTTCAATACTCAGTATGTGCTTCCGAGCGGTTAAACGTTCAGCGGTTGATGAAAGTATTGTTTAGAATGTATTGTTTGCATCAGCTCCGGAAAACTAATGTGCTTCTAGTTATTTCAAGTGATCATTTCCTCCAGCTTTTCTCGGTTATATTCACAAGTATTTTCTGGGTCCTTAACATATTTGCAACACCTGCTGCTCTACGGTTGCGCGAACCGATGATGAAACAGATGTTTGAATTTTTTATTTATTTATTTTTGTATTAGGAAAAAGAATATTAAATAAATAATGCAAAGATGGCTGTAGAAAGAACAATGTGAAATAAATATCTTTATTAAAATCTCGCAAGTAAGGAACACGTTTTCTATTAAAACATCAACTTTACCTACACCTACTCGTATATAAATAGAGCATATTGCCTTAACATAACACATTCTCGTGTATGGAAATACTTACAACTTTATAAAATGGCATTTTATGAAGTAATGATGATGAGTGCGCTTGATATCAGTAATGTAGAGTCGATTCCGGTCGATGCGGTGTAATTGCATCTCGTACTTATGACGTACAAGTACTTGTTACATAGGTGTTGAAACTATCGTTTTATCTCGTATAAATATACCTAGGCATCAGAATCTTCTTATTCAATTAATGTTAAGAGTTTTTAAATCGGGCACGGCACGGCGCAGACAGCAAGATCAGCTCTATCACAGCTTTTTAATTTACCTCGCTTAGATCACCCACTATTCAATTCTATATCATATGATCACGGCCAAGTGGTAACTAATGAGAAACGGGAGTAGGAAGAACTGAGAGACCATTCACTATGCAGGAGACAGGACAGTAAGAGCGTGATCATTTAGTAAGGTGCTCCATTCAAATACTTTCATTTATTTATTAACAAGAATCCACAGCAAAACAAAATGCTTATATCTATAACCACTGGTCAGTCCATATGTATTGATGAGTAAGAGAATTAGATGTATTTTGAACCTTTACTTATTAAAATCTAAAAGTACACTAATCATTTCGATCGCTTTTCTAATAACTAAGTAGATACATACATACTTTTAGCACGTGATTCCCTCAAAAACAAAATACATAGATATTTAATTCTTTGTCGTTTAATTTCATAATCTGTAAATATATATTTACTAGAGGATGCCCGGGAGTTCGTTCTCGTGGTAATGTCGTAAAGTTCGTTCTCGTGGTAATGTCGTAAATCTTGCCTACGTTACAAAAATGACTTTTGGGCCAAATTTTAGCTTTCTGTCTCCTAAGGGTTTAGGACGGGGCGTTGATGAGTAAGAGAATTAGATGTTTCTTCAAATGCATTTCAGGCGATGCACTTGTGTGTGATACGATGATAGATAATAGTCCGTCTCACTCCCACTGCTGGGCAAAGGCCTCCCCCTATCATTAACATAAAAATTCTTCAATATTATGGCAACATTTTTCCAATGACAGTTTTTTGAGCTACATGCAGTACACGGTGAAGATTTAAAGAAATAGAGCTGCTAACCTGAAGCAAATTAACATTTGAACCCGTACGTTCACTGCGGTTTTAAGTTGCCCAGTATGCTTTATATTTCACTTTGAATGCTGAGAAACACGGTTAAATGTTTAAGAAATTCTACCTTATGTCATTCAGTTTATGGACTCATACGTGGTTTGTTGTAATGTAATTATGCACAGCCTGCGTCCGCGACACTTACTGTTGGTTGGTCCAGAGAACTTGGGTCTCTAGACTATTCGTAATTGTTAAAGGTTAAATTAGTTGCATGAGAGAAAATAATTCCATACATATTAGTTTAGAATTCTTGCTAAGCAAAATGCACTATTAGGTCGACATTATAACTTATTATTATCTAAAATAAGTAAACAAACCATCTCAACATACGCAAAGCTTCCTAAATTCACCTACCAAGAGTACCAAGTGGAAATACTTTACGCGTACGCACATAATTTTTGAAGTGAAAACTTCTTTAGCGGCGTTGAGCACTTATAGGAAAAAATGATAAACTCGCGATGAAGTCGCGTCAGATGTCAGATGTCACGTGACCGTGATCGTCAGATGTGATTGATAATGCGTAGGATAGGGTTGCCACCTTTTACGAAGTGAAAACTTCTTTAGCAGCGTTGTGTACTTTGAAGTATGGGTGGAAACCCGGACGGAGGCAGCCCTATCACCCTATGTAAAATTGAATGGATTTCATTAATCTGAGGTAAAATTATCTCTGTGACAGATGTCAACCATGTCAACGATTATTCGCACATAGTGCGCAAATACCGATAGACTATTTTACTGAATTGAAAGCAGACAGTTTGGTCGAGAGGAAAGGTTGCCAGATTGTAAGCAACAGGTCGAGGGTTCGAATCCTGAGAGAATAACGGACTCTTTTTGTGTATTTTGTTTTATTTCCATATTAATGCACAACGTTAATGTTCAAGTTTTCACTTCTGCCGTCACTCCCGGAGTGCAACCCGTTGTTATTTTTATGATAGGCATTATTATTTTCCCGTCGGAATAGAATACTGTATCGATAGATTAATTTAACACAGTTCTAACTAAGCAAAACTGTCGTCAAAGTAATATCAATTCGTCTACGTAATCGTATTTTGGAAATATTAACTTTGTTGCTTGAGAAAAGGATTTTACAGAGCTCCAGAATTAACTGGGGAATTTGAAGTACAAGTACAGGAGTAAAAGTAAAAAGTCATCCTAAAGATTTTTGAAAAAACAATTAAAATAAAATGGGAGGCTTAGTTTAGATAGATGTTTATTGTACAGACAGCAGCACGTTATGTTACTCATTTGCACTACGAAAGCCGGCGCTATTACAAACAACACAAGAGCGACGTCAAGGTCAATATGTATAGCCAGATGTGCTTCCATGTGTACATTCGGTAACTCGCCATTAGATACTGATAATATTACATGCCATTAGATACTGATAATATTATCTAATGGCAAAGCAAGTTTTTTTTGCTTTGCCATTAGATAATATTATCAGTATTAGAATGTATTTGCATACGATTATTTTATATCTCCTTGTAGCAATTTTGATCAATTGGAGACTACGTAATTGGAACCCTGTATCGGTACAGGGTTCCAATTACAGACTAGATTTTGCGAAACCGGTTACCGATTATATCATTTTATGACAGTGTTACAATTTATGATAAACAAAATAGACAAAAAAATATATTATTTTAATCGGTGTAACATATACGATGAAAGTAGAATATCTGCCCTCGAGCAGCAGCGTATACGATGCGTCGTCAGTAGGAGGGCGGCGCGTGAGCACCATTGCATTGCGCAAGGTATGTGAACCATCGAAAGTGCCCCCTCCCCCGGATATGGAGCGTACATCTCTTATAAACACAGGTGGCGCCAAGACACTGGACACAACAACCTAAACCTGCGTCTTAACGTGTGCCAGGATGTGCGAAAAAACGGTAGGTGCTGTGATAATAGTGCTGAACTACGGTTCTTGACCTAGTGATCTGGTGACATAGAATCTGGACTGCATCGGTAGTGATCCCGGAAAAGTGAAGTGCTTGCATGGATAGAATGGATTCAGTGTCTTCTACGTTGAAATCTTTGAACAAATAATATTAGTTCCGTACCTTACCGGTAAATTGGAAATTTTAGTAAGTACCTTAGTGTTAAACTGAAAATTTGCATGTGCAGGTGCTGAGATCGTTGATGTTGGCGGCGGTGGTGGCGTGCGCTGCGGCGCGGCCGGAGCCCCCGACCTCGTACGGAGCTCCCTCTAGCTCATACTCCGCGCCCTCTAGTTCTTACTCAGCGCCCTCCTCGTCATACGGAGCGCCGGCGCCACAGTACGGCGCCCCCTTGCAGCAGCCCATTATCCACAAACACGTGTACGTGCACGTGCCTCCCCCAGACAACGACCTGCCCCCGCCCCGCAAGCAGATCTACGTGCCACCTCCGCAGAAGCACTACAAGATAGTATTCATCAAGGCGCCGACGCCGCCGACCCCCACTGCGCCTGTTATCCCGGTGCAGCCTCAGAACGAGGAGAAGACCCTGGTATACGTGCTGGTGAAGAAGCCCGAGGAGCAGCCCGATATTGTGATCCCAACGCCTGCGCCCACGCAGCCCGCCAAACCGGAGGTCTACTTCATCAGATACAAGACCCAGGTAAGGAATACATTACAGCAAAATATAATCAAATCAATTTATTATCAATTTGCAGATTAATATAACAACCGAGTGTACTCTAATGGAATAAATATCAAAGTACGGGAATTCGGGATCAAAAGTGTATTTCGCTCTCTTAATCAGAAACAATACTTTATTAGCATCTTTAATCTAAAACATGGAAAGACTCAAAGCAAAGACATATTTTCCAACAACAAATTAAAATTGTGTTTGAATAAAGTAAACGCAACAGTAAAGTACTTTTTCAATTTAATTTCACGGCGGTTGCGTTTTAATTACGCCTCCATTAAAGGCGAGAGGTGCAGCATGCAGCTATATCTATTGCGGGATGCGCTCGTGAAAGTGCGCATAAACATTTCCTGAAACATCTAGGAAGTACTGCGTGACCTAGCGTGTCTAGACTGTCTAGTGCATCCACTATCATCATTACATTCACGTAACCAGGGATGCCACTGTCCTCGCCATAATCTGTAATAACAGTCTACTATATTTTTGTAACGTAATGCGTGCTTGTGCTTGACTCGCTCGCACGACTACTATAACACCATTAGCGCTAGATTGAGATATACAGCCGTTTTATTAGGGTTTTTGCTGCCATATTGCACTCTAATGATTGTATTAAACCGCGTAGACGTACATTAGTGCCAGTCTTTTGCATGATGGACCATGTGTCACAACGCAGTGAAATGACGATGTTATATGGTTAATCACCTCTACTATACTTGCCTTTAGCTTGAAAGGTAATCTCAAAAATAAAAGTTCTCATCCGATTTTAAGAATTTCACCATTACTTTGAATGGAATATCAGGATGGTCTTGGCTACTTTTTTATCCAGAAGATTCCATGGGTTCATTTTATTATGATAAACAGACATTCGAGGAATAATTTAGATGCTTAAGAACCGTTTGACAAACTTCAATTAACGAATTAATTTAAATTGAATTTATGATATTAGTTGAATATGCTAATATATGAGGTGTTAAAAATATCATCAACTTATTATAAATTGATTGACATGAATAAATAATTGGTCATTAATAATCTTAATAGTAAAGTGGCTTTAGGAAAATGCTTCCGGCGCGGTTAAATGTAAGAGGAAATGTTGTTTTTCACTGCAATGTTAATTTATCACAGTTACTTATTTACTTGTATGTCCATTGCGTAATCGTTAGTGTTACGGGTGCGTTCAACATGCAAATAGCTTTATAATTGCTGCTCTATTCGGAAATGTCATGAATCCCTCAGAAAAATCTAGAGCAGCGCGGTATCATTAAAAAAAATTACTTCAATAAAACAGAAATACGTATACAATATTAAGTATTTAATCATTTTACATTTCCGAATGTAGATCCGAACGCTATTCTTCAAATCATATTCTTCAATTCTGAGATTCCTAATTTTATCTCATAATTAACATAAAGTAGAGCAAATGATACACATTAGAGCGGGTAAACTGCATAATGTCCGGAATCCGAAAATCAAATCCGAAAATCTTGAGATCGTTTTATAAATCAAAATATTATTTTTCAGAAACAAGAGGGCTACCCCGCAGCCGCCCCCGCTGCGGAGTATGGCGCCCCCGCGTCTGCGCCTTCCTCAGAATACGGCGCCCCCTCCGGAGGCTCCTACTGAACCAGAACCAAATGACCATGCCTGCGTGACCTTCACCTCTTAACAGATCCTTCCAAAAATCACTATACCATTGAAACAAGCACGAGATGAAATCGTTTTTATTTTTAACAGATGATTGGCCAAAATGCCGAAATTTCTCCTGAATAGGCACAATCGAATTTGCTACAACAATTTGTTCTGCGAATCATTGATGCATAAAATAATCTGTTAAATTTAATTGTATAATTTCACCTCATGCTTTTAAAGAAATGCTATTATTTATTGGAATGCTGTGATATTAAAAAAACGGAAATTCCGGATACGTGTAAAATATCCAGAGAGGGTACGGTGGTGGCGCAAGCAAAAATACGCCAAATTGAACTGCGTCTTTACTTTTATATATTACATCAAATTGATGTGACTGTTTGTAAATAATATTACTTATTTTTATACAATTAAATAAATGTTTTATAATATAATAATGTTATTTTTATCTGTAAAACTGAAACCTGGTAAATGGAAAGTAAGTAAGTATACCCCCGAAATGACCTTTGTGGACAACTTAAGATTCCATCGTTCGGTGGTCGTTGCATGTACCTGAAGATGTTTCATGTATTTTCCACCGGTTACGAAAGTGCTAACCGAAGTATGAGAGGGTGGACCTCGATTAGAGACGCGCTAAAAGGGAAAACATGTGTCACATTCTAAATAGGTACTATCTAATTCTAGTTATGCAATAAACGACACAACACTGCCATGATTGTGCAACAGTAGCGGACTTCACCTATTTCAAACTCATTCTTGAATGTATTTATTGATATTCTATGAATTAAATAAGGACAAGAGGCTTTTAGTTATACTTAAGTGTTATAACGTAATATTTCGCAAACGCTTCTGCGTCTCTACATTTTAATCTGCTAGGGCTGCTCATCAAACCCGTTTGGAATGCATGTTCAACCGTAATGCACCTACTAATGTATAGACGATAATCATTAAAATGTTAGTTACCTACTTTAAAAATCTTAAAAACCGAATGACTAAGTTAGCCATTCTGCTACACAGCTCTGAAATTCAGCTTTGTGCAGCTAAGTAAATACGAGTATGTGTTCTTTTATTTAAATAATATGCAAGGTGTCATTTTATTTCAAATTCCTTTATTTTATTTTCTTTACTTCAATCCTTTTTTTTTTAATCTAACTTTATATAATTAAGGATTGTATGGAATGTCACCCTCATCATGACACTCACATATTATGTAACATAGCCTTAAACAGAAATTAGTCCCTATCTTCTAAATACGGTCCAGCAAACAAAACAAAAAAAGATTTGTTTGTTACAGTACTGTCCTTAACTTTTGTAGAGTTGTCGGTAACTCACTGGTATATGCTGGTATACAGTAAAATTACTGGAATGACGGAGGATGTTGATGTGATGCAACTAGACCAAGCTCTACTTTAATGTACAATAGACTACAATGTGTCTCACGGTGCTATTATATTATAATGCAGCAATTCAGTATATTTTCACTTTCGCGTGTGTATGAATACCTGCCTGGGTTACGCCTCTTCCGGGACTCGCGCGAATCGTGCGCAGCCCGCTAATATCTTATTGATACATTGACAACCCAAAACATTACTTTTGGCTGTAATGTACCCATTGTTTCGACGACAGTGCATCGAAACTTATGTAACGGACGCTAATTTGCGTTCGTATTGCGAAGCATGTTTCTTACTACCTGCTATCGAATTCCAAACTCATATTAGTGGTTGACCTGGATTATTGCGTCTCTAATTGGTAACTGGCCAACTTAATAAAGACATTAGACATACAAACGACCTTGATAGATAACACTGCGAAATCAATGTAAAGCTTTTCGGATGATATCATTATTTTGCAATTTATTGCCGATAATTTACTGATGTTTCAATAAAACTTAATATTACCGATCATGCTATAGCTCAATCATCTTATATGGACCGAAATAGGTACTATGCAATAAACCGTCTTCAGGATTACAGTGCTTTTGCGCATCAGTCATCAATTTGCTATGTAAGCTGCATACTTATTACGTAAAGCAATTTTATTTTATATTGGCATAAGAATTCGTGCTTTAGAGTTGCATCATATAAAAATATTAAAGGTACGTGCCCTGTCCTAAGTATGTAATAGAGTGTTTGTCTACTAAATTAAGTATTTATTTACTTACACATTTGAGTAGTACTGTAAACAATATTACGAAATAAAGAAATATGGGAAAATTCAAAAAATATTTTGAAGCATCTAAACTACATAGATCAGTCTCGAAGTTTTATTTCTATAAAAAGTTTGAGTAGAGATCAACGCATGTCTCGGGAGTTATTTTGGGCATGGAAAGCTTCACTCTGTACTCGTAGTTTCTGCATAGTTCCCGTTGACATTACACGACTACACGTATCTCTTGATAAATTAGGAAAAACAATGCCTCTTATAATTGTAGACGAAGTAAAAGTGGAATCTGATCCTTGCGTAGTGGCCTGGGACAACAAACTTTACGTTGGCACTGAAGACGGTTCCATAAAAGTAAGTAATGTTTTGCAAAATAATTTTATACGGAAAAAACACAAATGTTAGTATGTAAACATTTGATTTGACGTTTTAGAATACTTTAAATTTTTATTTCTATGTACTTACTTAGCGTAAATTTTTGTATGGAAAAAAAAACATTGTCCAATTGACTTGAAACTTAGTACTCTTCAACACAATTTGTGATACATATGTTTCTGTGTTTTACAAAATTCATCCTCCAAGACGTTAAAAAGGCGTATCAAAATCTGAAAATTTTGGAAAAATAAATAAATTTTTTCCTCCTTATTTACGTTCTATCAACGTTTCTGACACACCGTAAGAAAAATAGGTATTTCTTCTTCTTATCGTGTAGGTACAGTCAAGTGTGTGGCGGTTTCAAACCGCACAATGGCCTCTGACTTGGTTTGACGACTGTAGTCAATCGACAACAGCCGGAACCGATTAAATAGGTACTGATTAAATCCTGATCCTATCCTTCCAAATTCCGCTCCAAAATTCCTGTTTCCTTTAATCTATACGTTTCCCCGCTTATAAATCCGTTGGTGGCATATGCACAAGTCGTGCCACGCCATATATATATATTAAAAAAGTCACCCTGTATGTAAATGTTCCTTGTGTTTGGTAGATGGTAGATGGTAGTGTTTGGTAGATGGTACGACAAACGGAAATGGGAGGTTGTTTGGTTCATTTGGAACAAGTCGTACTTACATTTTTTTCCCCTGAGTCTTACCATTTTAGTGATTTTTTGAATTTTTTTTTGAAATTTTCCCAAAATTTTACAGTTTTGGCTTAGTAAATTTTAGTTTGACTTGATTTTGTACCGATTTTTTGTTTTTTCTAGTCAGCCATGTATTACCCATTTTAAAATAAAGTAATAAGGCTCAAATTACGTCGAACTACCAAGTTTGACAAAAGTAATTTTTTTTTTAATCGGTCATCTTAACTTTGCAACTAACTGTACTTAACCAAAACTGTAAAATTTTGGGAAAATCTAAAAAAATATATTAAAAAATGCACTAAAAAAATGGTAAGACTTAGGGAAAAAAAATGTAAGTAAGTACGATTTGTTCCAAATGAACCCAACAACCTCCCATTTCCGTTTGTCGGACCATGTAGGTACCAAAAACACTGTATATTCCTATAACAACATTTATTTTATTCCATAATAACAAGATAATAACTATCCTTTCCTGATCCTTTAATTATTCTTTTTTAAAATTCCGTTCCCGATTCCATAATTCTTTAATTTGTAAAAGTTTCCTCGCTTTTTATTGTGTAACAATGCCATGATCTTATCATTGGCCAAACGCTAATCGCGAAGCGCCACGGAAAAAAAATGCGTTCCTAGTTGTACTGTGTGAGCAAATTAACTTAAGATTCGTATCAAAATAAAGAAGTATGCATCAGGCGTTGTATAGTGTTTTATTTAGCGAATAAGGAATTTATTCCCTTTAGGATTATATTTATACCCCTAAAGCTTCGCACGTACATTATATTGATGCCACATATCGACATTACTGTGTATGTCATTGGTACAGACCGTAGCACGTCAGGGTTACACATTTGCACAACGAAAGCCACCGCTACATCGAGCGAGATAAGGGCGACCGACGTCAAGATCAACATGGATAGCCTGATGTGCTGTCGCGTGTACAGATGGCGATAGGTAAACATATAAATTATTTTCAGAGTTTTGACGCAAAATTGTCACCGGGTGCGTCATGGGCGGCGCATGGAGTGCAACTGTTTGCATTGGCGGCGGGCGGCGGGCACGTCTATTCGTCGTCCAACGACGGTGGCGTAAGGGTCTGGTCTCCTCAGGGGGAGAAGATAACTGAACTGCCAACTTCAGAAGGAGATGTTGCCGCTCTCCACGTCTTTGGTAACGAGCTTTATGCGGGGGATGAGGCGGGTAATGTAAGTTTTTATTTCTGATTTCATCATCAGAGAAGCAACGGGTATAAATTGCTCAGCTGTAGAGTTAGTTCAGATTTAGTTAAAATTAGAAAACAAGGAAAGTAATGAGAATTTTGAAAAGAGCACCCCTCAGTGTTTCTTGCCTATTCTTCTCGGAGGAAGACTGCACCTTAAAAAAACAAATGTATGGGTACGTATGCGATGTAATACTTTTAATGTACGGACGGCCGCACATCAGGTTACCACAAGCGTGCACTCTGCGCTGTTGTGATAAGAGGGGTTTTGCAATGAAAATGGAGTAACCTGATGCGCTGGCCTCTATACTTCACACCTTTCAACGTATTTTAAGTAATATCCTAGATGTTATTTATACTAATATTATAAAGAGGAAAGATTTGATTGTTTGTTTGTTTGCATTTGCATTGAATAGGCTCCGAAACTACTGGACCGATTTGAAAAATTCTTTCCCCATTAGAAAGCTACATTATCCCCGATGGACATAGGCTACATAGTTTTCCCGAATTCCCACGGGAATAAAGTCCCAGGCGGAATGCTAGTATAAAATAAAGCTAATTTGACTTTTATGTACAGTCAAGAGCAGGTCACGCTTTACTCTACCAGTTTAAGCTGAGCTCTGATTTATACTGCACGCCATACAATGCAGGGCCGGTCCAAAGTCCAAAGTGTCAAGCTTGACGTGCTCTTGAGTGTACATAACTTTAAATAACATTTATGAATAAGCCGGTTAAGTATCGTTACTCTACATTTTTGGTAGAGTGACGCTACACCTGCTTCCTAATCGACAGTTTTGGTTTTGGCATTTCCCATTGGAGCCAACATTTTTATGAACTGAAAAGAAATCTTATAAAATATTGATGTATTTGCATGAGTCTGTATGAACTGATAATTATTCTAAGGCACGAACGGACGATCAAATGGCAGGGTGGGCCTTTAAATGTGTGGCGTTATTAATTTATATGACTTTTGAAATCAGGATCCTAGATGTTGGTCTTCTAAAACTCCTCGAGTCGATACTTTGATTAATATAATAATAATAAATCGTTTATTTCAGGCGGAGCCCTTATATGAGTTTTAGTAAACAGTTTTTCTTACAAAACTTATTCTTTTTTAATTTTCAGGTCACGGTGTACCAGAATAACGAACTGAAGGCCAAGTACAATGTTCTAGAAGAAGTGAAAGACCTCTGGCTGCAGCCTCCGTTCTTATTTACGGTACGAGACCTGGATGTTACGGTCACTGAAATTAAACCTGGTGAGTCTATTACAAGACATGTAAAATTAATAGCTAACTTAGATCTAATTGTAAAGCCAATTACAGGTTTTCTAGTTTAAACAGGAGGTGGAAAACATTTGCAAACCTAGTACAGTTACCAATATGTCTAAATATTAGTAAAATTAAATTACTGTATAAAGCACGAGCAATGTCACTGGAGTAATGTAATTGCTCGAGACTCAATTTAAAGAGTTGAAGAAACAAAACAAAAGGAAAAATTAAGCGAAAATGACTATATGAACCCTCTTATGTGAATATGTACGTATGTGTGTGTTTATGTGTAAACATTAGTATAGAATAACTAAAACAGTTCAATTCCCGGTCGGGACATAAATAAAAAAAAACAATTGTTTTGTTCTTGGATCTAGGAGTAGTGTCTTTGTATGTGTCCCATAAGGGACCCATGGCACAAGGGAAAAGTAAAACCTTTGTGTTGGGTCTTTTATAATAATTATTTAAATCTGTATTATCAGGCAACGTGGCCAATAGATAAATATCTTAAATACTATAATTAATATTATTTAAATTATGGTACACTCAAGAGCACGTCAAGCTTGACACTTTGGACTTTGGACCGGCCCTGCATTGTATGGCGCGCAGTATAAATCAGAGCTCTGCTTAAACTGGTAGTGTAAAGCGTGACCTGCTCTTGACTGTACTTAAATATATGTATAAAAATACTTAAACAAAATACCCGGGAAATAGTCCCGGGTATTTTTCGACGATGTTTAGTAGCCCGGAATCCGGGAGTCGGGGGGGTTTATGTATATGGAGTTTATATTTATTTAAAAGTTAGTATCCCTCGGCATTTTATTTTTCAGATATGTAGTAGTAGAAAAAGTGCTGTCCCGCCCAGAAACTTTTTTAACTAGTTAGTGTGACACTATGAAAATAATTATGATTTACAAAAATTCCGTGATAACCACGTTCTGACCGCGACTGTAGGCCCCCATAGACCAGCGCATAAATTTACCCTAATTTCACTGCAAAACCGTTCTTATATAACAGCACAGTGCACACATGTGATAACCCGACGTGCGCCTGCTGTCATTTATCCACCATTTTTACCTGTACCTTTACTTCTCTAGATGAGTCCAAAACACGTTTCGTAACTCGCCACACCATGGAAGGACGAGCGCCCTTGAGAATATCTGGTAACCGCCTCCTAGTAATGGCGCGAGGTGGAAACGACCTTCAGCTGCATGACGCTTCCATCGATACCACGTTTAAGAAGTTGCATTCTATAAAGGTAAATAATAAAATTTAATCTTTTTAACTTGATTTCTCTTGTGTTTTGCAACTTTGTGGGTAGTCAAAAGCTATTCACGGAGAGGTTTAAGTGAGTTTAAGACGAGGTATTTTAAACAAAAAAATCATACTAAGCAATTATACATCAGATAGTATTATTGTAGACTGTCAAAAGGATTATTTGCTTATTTATCCAACTTTTTTTTCACTTCACACACCGCGCCGCACCACGCGGGCCCTCGTTAGAGTAGGCACCGCCATCTCTTGATAGTTTCCAAAACTATGTTTATAGCGGGCACATGGATTTATATGGCATTAATTCACAACCGGTTATCTGATGTCCAGCAGTGGCTTTTCGTATGCGAATTGGAATTCTATTGTTTCAAAAATACGTCTCCTGATCTAGAATGTAGTCAGGAGCTAAATCTCTCTCTTAACTTTAGAGCAGCGCAGCGCTCTGTCGGAGGAGTATACGCCATTCATTTCTATCATCTGCCAATGATTTAACCTTCCGGTGTGACACGACCTCAACTTTAGACTTGGTCAAAATATAACTATGACTGAGTCTTTAAATGTACCTAATCTATTCTATATAACATGATTTCAGGTTAGCGACATGATAGTGACGAGTCTATCAGTAAGTGGCGATATGGCGTGGACGGGCGGTTGGGATAGCACGGTGCGGCGGTTCAAGATCGCGGGCGATGTGCTTCAGCCTGCTGGCGAGATCAACCTCGGCTCCTGCGTCAACGGCATCGCTTCCACAGCCCCTGAAGATGCATATGCCGTTCTAACTGGCGGCAGAATTGTTCACATTACTGCTGCTTAATTAATATTAGTAAAAGAATTGTATTGCAGGAAGTGCTTGCTTGCTGTAGAAATGCATTTATAGCATAATATACTTATGGTTTTACTTATAATAAATCATACACTGCATATAATATGAGCAATTATAAGCTTGTACAGTCAAAAGCAGGTCACGCTCAGGGGTGGAAACTCATTCCATGTCCAAAAATACTGATTTTTACTGACTACCTACAACCCTCTAAAATACTGACCATTTACTGACCAAATTTCTAGAATACCGACCCTTGATTGGTCAGTTTGACATCGAAATACGAATGTTAGTTGCAGTTAGTAATGTAAGTATGTTAACATATTACTTAGGGATCGTTCAACAATTACGTGATCATTTTTGGCCGTTTTTTTAACCCCCCCCCCATGTAATCACAGCGTAATATTTTATTTTTAACCCCCCCCCCTCGCCTTGATTTCGTAATCCGTCCGTGTTTAAAATTTTTGCTGTATTAGCAATACTGATGCTTGGAAAAGTCGATAAAATATGCCGAAAAAGTATAAAAAAACTGAATCTGGTCACACTGTTCCACAGTTTGTCTATAGCAGGGGAAATCCCGTTCCAATTAAAGTTATAAAATGATGACGTAATCATGGCTTCTTCCCCCCCCCCCAAATAATCCAATGTATATGTTATAGGCAATGTGTATAATGCAGGTATTCTATGCAATACCTAGGAAATGTATAGAATGCCGGGGTCGTTCAGGCAATGTATGAAATGATGTTCAATGTTTGAACTATTTTACACTTTACCTAGGAAATGTAGGTATAGAATACCTAGTCATTGTACAGAATGCCGGTTGAAGCATAGGTAATGTATGTAATCGATTTTTCTTCTCTTTACCGCCTCCGTGCGTAGTGGTTAAGCCACTCGCTTTACACCAGGAGGTCGCGGATCCGAATCCCGGCGGGGTCTCACTTTGTTAGACTCGGTTTGGTTGGCGGTAGGGTATTTTCTTAGCCCGCCTGGCTAGCGACCACCATCTTATCTAAGTCTTGCCGCCAAACATCAACGTTGACAGCATTGATGTGTTCTGTGTGAAGATAAGATAGCCAGTCCCCCATTGCTTTGGTAAGTCTTGGTTAGTCCGCTTCCATCTTCGGCATCATCATCACTTACGATCAGGTGAGATGATGCCAAGGGCTAACCAATAGTGATTTAAAAAAATGATTTAGTTAGATAGGTACTGATCTTTTGAGAGCTAATCCTAATTTCAACTTCCACCAGCAGACTGCGCTGATAAGATATGTGTTCTATTGGTTGGTATGCCTAAGTACCTACGAGTTTTTGCGTAGCGAGCGTTTCTCACATAGCAGTTCCCTTCGGATAAACATTTACATTTACAACGTACCAAAAAATTGCTGCAGAAAGTCGCCCTGTTCATTTCTTACCACTTGATTATGATCATGATACGAATTTAAAATATGCTTTTATTATACTTTTAATAAACTGTAGGTAACATAAGGAAGGAAACAAAATCGTTCATTATACACATTGCCTGATGCGCTTCGGGCATTTTATACAATACCTAGGCAATGATGGCAATGTATGAAATGAATCGTTTTATACACACTGCCTGAACGTTTTAGGTAATGTATATAATGCCTAGGTATTCTATACAATGCCGGATTATACACATTGCCTATAACATATATACAAGCACCCGACCCCCCCCCCCCCCCCTTCCGGTGATCACGTAATTGTTGAATGATAATATATGGAAAATGTTTGTGAATAGGTAAGCAGGAAAAATGTTTTTGTGTTTGGCCGCTACCATCCCCATAGTCAACCTGACCGCCCTTTATTATTAAAAAATAATTAACTTAAATTATTACAATATTAAGTAATTTGAACAAAACAAACAAATAATTATATTTTATTAGTGGAAAAAGCTACTTATTAATTTATTTTTCTTGTCTACATATTTTAGCAAATTTACTGCCTCTTTGATTTCTTTTCTCCCTCTTCTCTTTCGTTAGCCAACAACGTAGTAAACATCACATTGGCCATATTTACGGCAACCATCTCAATCTACAGAGACCAGACCACTTATGTGGAAATGTACCTACCCCTGATCCTCAAAATACTGACTTTACTGACCATTTTTCGAAAAAACTGACTTTTACTGACCTAAGCCAAAAAAACTGGCTTTTACTGACTTTTCTGACCATTTTCCATCCCTGCACTTTATACTACCTACCAGTTTAAGCTGTGCTCTGATTTATACTGCCCGCCATACAATGCAGGTCCGGTCCAAAGTGTCAAGCTTGACATGCTCTTGAGTGTACTATGCATAGTGTAGTTATTTTTAGTAAGGTCGTTATTGATATTACGCTTTGTAACTAAGAGATAATTTACCTCCTGGCAATTAGCGTAAATATATAATTTACAAAAAAAAATACAAAATGATGTTTAAATCTATTGTCAGAATACAAGAAAATAAATTCAAAAGCTATTCATAACACTTTACCTGTGTTCCAACTTGAAATAACATAGTTAGAGACAAAATAGGTTTTAATTCCATTTCTATAATTTTAGCATTTTCCTACATACACTCAGATGCAGAAATGTTCATATTCCTCTATCTATACAGGGGATGCCCGCCAGGCACAGGCGGGGGTGATCAGCCCACTTATTTGAGACAATTGACTTTTTCTTCTATGCTGACAGTTCCACATCTTTGATTTCTTCATACATACATACGTTCATGCCTATAATCCCTATCCAGGTAGGTTCATTTAACCTTTTCACCGCCAAAGTCTGATATATCAGACATTTAAGTTTCGTGCCCTCGCCGCAAAAGTCTGATATATCAGACAAAATTTTTTTTTTTACTTTTATATCGTTCACCAAGCGTTCGCCATATGCCACGACATTAAAAAAAATATATTTTTTGATGTCGTGGCGTGTGGTGGGCGTTTAAGACAAAAACTCTTGGCGCTAAAAGGGTTAAATGGTCACACATAGCTTGTTTATACACATAGCCACAGACAGATGAATATCCCTTACTCTTATAATTGTGTACGTGCAGGGAGAACAGCACATCATACTATCCAAACCTGTCAAATTTCTTCAATCAATTTTCAATTATATCTCCAAGCAATAAAGTTTACTATCCATTGGGGAACTGTGCCGTGGACTGTACTTTAAATAAACTGACCCATTATTAAAAAAAAAACTGAAATACATAACTTTTGTTTCATTTCTAACCACAATGCAGAAAGACATAGTAAGTGGCTAAAAATGTTTTTGGAGACTGGTGTACTGCCCAAAAGAAACAAAAATATTTACAAATTCGGTATATTATTAAATAACAACTTTACAAAACTAAATAGATACAATTAAGTAGTTTCAGTAGTTGATTAGTCCAATTTAGGAGGAATTACAGTAAAGCATCGATTATTCAAAATAATTGGGGGACTTGGGTGTTTGGAAAACTGGTATTTTCTAATACCTAATCGAACTACCATATGTATATTGATTCAGCCATTGATATTTACATCGCAGACAATATTAATGTGTTTGCAACAATGTGGTTTCTGGCTTTTACCAATCATGGGCATCGGTGGCTGGCAGTTGCTTATTTTAGGACTAGATGCTGTTAATTCATGATATGAAGCAAGATTTTTACGTGGCAAAGCTTTTCAATTGAGCCCAGTGTAGGAGTTCGGATAAGCGGTCATTCGGTTAAGCGACGTTCGGACAATCGACGCTCCACTGTAATTAAGTTACAGGTGCTATCTGATTTTTCAATTTTTACTTCTGTTATTCATATGATAACAGCACTTTCCATCTCTTTTAAATATGAATATTGACTACATGTATTTTATATACTACTACATTTTAAATTATAATTTCCATATCTCCAAGTTCCTCATCCGAAGGCAGTTTAATTTTAGCAGGGTCAATAAAGTTTGGATCGATTGGTGGCTTGTCTTCTTTTTCACGGCGTCGCAGCTCTAAGAAAGCTTCTCGTTGTGCCCAGTCCCTCAAGTGTACATCAGGTGCATAGGCCCACATGAACCCACCAAAAACAAGACAAAGCGACACCGAGCAGAAAAATGAAGCGTGGTGCCAAAACGTATCTTCTTTAGGGTCGGTGTAATCAAATCCATAGCTCACCCAATTCTTTTCTTTTGGACTTGGACAACCCGCCTCTGTTGCTGTCGCAGTGTCACTATTCTTCTTAGAAGTAGAAATACCTCTGCTAACCTTATTGATGTGGTTCCAAACACATCGTTGCATTAAGGGCATGTGGCGAAGCTTTATCAACGCTGCCATTATTTTTCTATTGCATATAAAGCAATTTGCGATCTAAATCACGAAAAATATAACGAGCGATCAGCGAGCGATTATGAAACCATATGAAATGTCAATGTCAAAATTCTAAATTTTTTTTTAAACATCCAGAGTTTGGAGCAAAGAGAATCTAATTCCCTGTGTTTTTTTACTGTACACCAATACTTTTGCTTATGGGTTAAAAAAACCGGTTTTCCAGGATTAACAATTCGTCAAGCACTGGTTAAGCAAAAAAAAAAAAAACTGACAAGTGCTTGTTGGTATTTTGTACAGTGTTGCCAAGTTAGGCGATTTTTCGCCATTTAGGCTATCTCAGAGGGTGCCGGGGCAACCATAAAAAAGCGATTGGCGACCGGTCACCGATTAGGCTATCTCAGAAAAAAAAAATTGGCTATTGTATGCTACATGAGTCGATTCTTTTGAAGTTTTTTAAATTCTAATAACTTTCCTTGATTATGTGTACTTTGGTATGCAGACCTTCACGGAGGATCGGGCATAACGCAACTTCTTTCTCATTCGGTCATTTCGAAGAAGATAATTCGAATATCGATTTTAAAGGTTTGAAATGGTATTCGATGTCACGATTCGAAATTTTGTATAGTATAGCCGGCTTTTGTATAGTTTCAGTCTGTCTACTGGGTAATATTAAGTTTTTATCTAGTAGTGGTTGCCCTCAGAAGTACTTAATCACCAACAGATTTTCGTTTTCGCCAAAAATATTATTGTTGTGATTACTGTAAAAACTTCAAATGTTTATCTCCACAGCAAGTTACAATGACAAGAGCCAAGGAGTTTACAAGACTACATACTCTTTGATACAAGAGCGAGATGTGAAATGAGATGGAAGGATGGGAAACATCACGCGGGAAAATTTAAAATACATACAAAAACAAAACTCAAAATTACGAAAAAAAAAATTTTAGTTTTGGAAGGTTTTCTTTGTTAGTTTATATACAAAATGACTTTCTAACAACAAATTTCCAAATTATGTATTTTATTAAGCCGCTAAATAATGTTTTTCAAAGGAAAACTTGCGATGTTGACGCCGGAGGAGTCGCCTACTTCAAAAGCGTGAAAATCAATTTCCATAAAGTCGGAAAATCCTTACATGGTACCAATTGTTTCAGAAAAAAAAAAGAGTACGCATGGGATCGTTCATTCTTTCAAGCTTCGACTTAGACGGCCTGTCACGTGACGTGTCATGGCAGCCCAAAGTGAGATTTAATCCAATTTTGTCTTATGCTTCGTATGCTTCAAGATCTTTGAGAGCTTTGAGAACCCAATTTATATTTTTCTGACTTCTTATAGATTTCTTATATCCATATTTAAGATCCCCGACGTCATTCATTCTTATATTTTTCTCACTAGTTCGCAAACAATGCGTCCCCATGGTACCAATTGAATCAGCTTCCTTCCGTCAGCATCAAAATCATCGCGTCAAATTCACGCAAGAACGGTGGTAGCCTCCCTGGCCTTGCGCCATTCATTGATTGATGATTGTGAATTCATTGTACTAAGCTCGCGGAATAAGTTGAAAATACGTTCGTAGGCGTGCAATAGCACTTAATAAGCGGTGTCTAACTCTATAGCTGTGGATGTGACGGAAAGTAAATAAGATTATTAATCAAAATATATGATCTATAGGAAGAGCTATTACCATTATTTATTTTAGCTCTAATATTAATGCAAAATTCATCATTTTCTTGAGCGTTCACATGCATGGATACATCGCATGGAAAAATTTCCAAATCATCAGGCACAGCCTGAACCTCCGAAGTGATAGATCTTTCCTTTTCCAATGGATTTCGGATTTTCGGCTTAAGAAATCTGCCACCACATTTTCACGTCCCGGGCAGTGTACAACTTCGAAATCCCATTCTTGGATGGCTAATGCCCATCTGGCCAGTCTACTAGTAGTATCCTTTTTTGTGGTTAACCAACATAATGCTTTATGATCAGTGACAACCTGGAATCGAAGACCAAATAAATATTGACGAAAATAATTCAAGGCCCAGATCAAACCCAGACATTCCTTCTCTGTGGTTGTATAACGGGTTTCAGGGTCTGAAAGTCTTCTCGATGCATAGGCTATCGGTCTCATAGCATCATATCCTTGAGCCAAATATGCACCTAATGCCAGATCAGAGGCATCAATGTATAACCGGGAGGTCACTGCTGAAATAAGATAAAATAGGTGGATTACACAGCTTGTCCTTTAGGAGCTCAAATGCCTGCTGTTGTTGCTCCTGCCAAATAAACTTTGTATTCTTCTTTAGTAGAGAAGTGAGTGGCTGTGCAATCTTACGGTGTCTCTTGGGGGCGTTCAATTAAAACAGCTTGATTCCTTTTCAATTACGGATATAATCAAAAGAACTGTATTCCGTTACAATGTTATTTACTTTCCGTCACATCCACAGCTATAGAGTTAGACACCGCGTATTAAGTGCTATTGCACGCCTACGAACGTATTTTCAACTTATTCCGCGAGCTTACTACAATGAATTCACAATCATCAATCAATGAATGGCGCAAGGCCAGATCTTCAATCATTTCGAATCATGACATCGAATACCATTTCAAACCTTTTAAATTGATATTCGAATTATCTTCTTCGAAATGACCGAATGAGAAAGAAGTTGCGTTATGCCCGATCCTCCGTGAAGGTCTGCATACCACAGTACATACCTACATATCGTGTTTGCTCAAAATACAATTAGAAAATGTAAGAAGTACCTACCGTAGGTATATATTTAATTTATTGGTAGATGACGACTGCAATTAAACTAGATTAAGTTTATCAGAATAAGTAGATTGTATTACAATTTTTAAAACTTTTATTTAACTTGTATTGTGTTTGTGTTTATTTAACTGTATTTGTTCGGGTCAAATCTGGCAACTGAAGTATAAGATAGTTATCCTCAACTGAATGAGCTAAAATTTGACATACATCAGATGACAATTAAATATTATGGAGTCATTGAGCTGATCTGATGATGGAGCCGGAAGGTGGGCGAAGGAACTAGTTTTAAAATAACACAACCCCATCGAGTTTGGGCTAAATAAATTGTTTTGTTGAGCACTTTTGTCGTAGATCAGGTTCAGGGTCGGGTCATGGAGCAGGAAGGTGGTCCAAGGAACTTTGTAATAAAACATCATAAACCCATCGAGTTTGGGCTCGTTTGATTTGTCTTGATAAGCACTTTCATCGTAGATGATTTCCAGGGTCTGATGATTGAGTTGCAAAGTGGTCAACGGAACTCTGTAATAAAACGACACAATCCTATCGCACTTGGGCTCGTTTGATTTGACTTGACTTAGCTTAAACTAAGTAATGTTCAGGGTTTAGATAATAATGGAGCTCGAATGGTCAATGGGACTCTATGATAAAAAAACAAAACCCGAGTTTGGGCTCCATTGAAATGACACGGAGATGACCATGACAAATGACGCATTAAATGAAATAAAAAGACTCAGAAATTTATTCAGGGACAGCTAAAAAGTAAACAATAAATTAGTAGGTACTAAATAACATATAAAAAAGCGCTTTTATTTAAGTGCTCCAAAAAGAAGAAAATCTAAATATATAAAAGGAGAAACTGACTGACTGACTGACTGACTGACATATCAACGCACAAATGTAGGTACTTGAAATTTGGAAAGGACGTAGCTTAGGTACCGCAGAGGTGCACTAAGAAAGGAATTCCCGAAATTCCCACGGGAACGGAAATTAGCGGGAAAATCCTTTTGTATGAAAAATCTAAACCGCTTAAGGTAGACGCTTTAAATTTGGCATGCTGGTACCTTAGTAAATTTAAAGCTTAGTTGCAACAGGATATTGTAAAATTCCCACGGGAACGGGAGTTAGCGGGAAAAAAACTTTTGTATGTAAAAATCTAAATCTTAAACTAAATCAATATTCTTGAAATTTGGCATGCAGGTACCTTATTAAATTTGAAGCTTAGTTGCAACAGAATATTGCAAAATTCCCACGGAAACGGGAGTTAGCGGGAAAAAACTTTTGAATGTAAAAATCTAAATCTTAAACTAAATCAATATTTAATAAACTAAATGAAGGTCCATTATTGTCAAAAGTCTTGGACCTATAAGCATATTGCCTTTTTGTCGAAGATCCTGGAAAAGGCAGTATACTACCAGCTTAGTGCGTATGTCGAAAGGCATAATATTCTGCCTTCATTTCAGTCTGGTTTTCGTAAGGGGAGAGGCACAGTCACGGCATTGTTAGACGTTACAGACAATATTCTTTCGGACTAGGATGTGGGCAGGGGCACTCTTTTGACTCCGCTGGACTTTTCTCGCGCCTTCGACAGTCTTGATACAAAACTGCTTGTTTCTAAGCTCTTGTACTACGGTCTGACCCTTCTTCTGTGGGATGGTTTAGAAACTATCTTAGCGAACGTTCTCAGCGTGTCAAACTAGTAAAAAGAGATGACACATGCGTTTTGTCTGATGAAAAGCCACTTGCTCGCGGAGTCCCACAGGGCTCAATCTTGGGGGCGTTACTTTTCGCCATATACGCCGCCGATTTGGTAGATGTTATTAAAAATTATCGCTACCATTGTTACGCCGATGACGTACAGTTATATATATATCTACTCCTCCCAACGAGTTAGTCTCTGCGCAACAAAAAATGACACAGGATCTGAATAGGATAGCTGACTGGTCAGCACAAAATGCTCTTCTGCTCAATCCGACCAAATCAAAATTCATGGTGCTCGGGACTCGTACCCTGGTAACCAAAATCATAAATCAGTCACCCCTGATCACGGTATCGGGACAGTCAATAGGTCGTGTTGATGAGGCAAAAAATTTGGGACTGACTCTTGATAGTTTGCTGCGTTTTGAAAGTCATGTGATGTATCTGGTTAAAACGTGTTTTTTTAGATTAAAAGTCTTATATAAAATCCGCAACCTTCTAAGTCTGAAATCACGTATAGCTCTGGTTGAGGGTTTGGTCCTTTCCAGACTTAATTATGGAGACGTGGTCTATGGGCCGCGTTTGTTGTCAAAGACCCAAAAGCTGGTACAACGTGTGCAAAATGCCTGCTGTAGATTTTGTTTTGATGTTCCGTATCGGGGTCATGTTACGCCATTTCTAAACGAAGCGTCGATGTTGAAGATGGAGTCACGAAGGCAGTTGCATTTGACGTTGTAAAATTTAAAAAGCCAGAATATTTACAAGCTAGGATCCAGTTTTCTAAAACTGATGACATACACTACAGACTAGTTCGTCGTCCACTCATACCTTATATCCATAAGACTGTGGCATTTGAGGGAAGCTTCCGACATCAGGCAACGAGGTGCTGGAATGATGTCCCCCCCCCCAATGAGGCTACATGCTTCAAAGTTTACATTCAAGAAACATTTCAAGGCATATCTTCTTGAAAAACAAAAATTGGGTATTCCCAAAGCACTTCGTTGCTTAGATTTCCTTGGACGACATCTCATCTCATAACTGGTTTTGACATTTTATATGTATTTTCAACACATTTGCTCATAAAGTGGGTCTTATGTCATTGTTTTAAGGTTCATAATGATATGTATTACACAGCCCGTGAGTAATAAAAATAAAGCACAAGTAAACTCGCCTCTAATGTAATATCCAACTTAGCACACTTGTAGCATAATGTACTATTTTTTTTAAATATATGCAATTAATAATAATTATTTTAATCTAATGACATTCTATTTATTTTTTTTACATTTTTCTCTGATATAATAATTGAATTGATTATAATTATTCTACAATCATTATTATTACTAATAATTAAATATCATTAATTTGACGAATTTTTAAACATATCTCTACATAAGCACACTATCACTTTCACAACACATTACACAACACTGATCACACTCGCACTCGGCACACCTCGCAGGTAGTAGCTGAAAATCAGTGCTTTGTCGCATCCAGCGGCAAAATTGTCACTGAGCTACGGCCTGTTTCTGCAGCACATTTCCTTCTGTTTTATTTTATTTTATTTATGTAAGATTAATCATTTACTTTTTTATTTTAATTCAATTTTTTTTGTGTGCTTTAATTTTTCATTTCAATTTTTAAATCAATTAATTTAATATAATGTAGTAATGTAAGTTTTTTTTTGTGTGTGCAGAAATAAACAATTCATTCATTCATTCAAGAAAAAATTAACACGCAAACGAAGTTGCGGGCATCAGCTAGTAAACTTATATATATACATTAAATCAAATCATCTATTTATTTTTATGATACTGTATTGTAATTCAGACGAAGTTTGACATTGATGACTCCATTTCTAGTATGAAATTAAGTAGCGCTTTTGGGCTACCTGACTTTCAATTAGACGATTTTAGGCTACATGACAGAAAAAAACAAACTCGCCAAATTTTTGGTGATTTGGACCATATATAAGTTACCCTACCCTACCCTATGATTTGGACCCAAAAAGACTTGGCAACACTGTTTGTCGCTGTTTAAATTATTAATTTAATTTTTGGTTGTAGTACAGTCATTCCGGGTAACTTTGGACCAGTTTGGAGTTTATTTTGGGTGGCATGTTAATAATATATATAGAATGTACGTCAGTAATTGGGATTTTATGTGATCTTGTGATGCAATAAATTCGAATTACATTAAAAAGTTAACTAATTGTCTGTGGTTCCCGAGAAAGAGATAGAAATAGTTGTGGTCCAAAGTTATACTGATTTTGGGGTAACATTGGACCACTAATTTTTGCTCCCCTTAAAAACCTAATTTATCGTTATTTCTTGCATTCAGGGTAACATTTGACCATGTTAAATGCTTCTAAGATTGTCAAGTTGACATTTAAGACAAAGTTATACAGCCACTTTAGTTATAAATCATACTAACGAACTCGATGAAGCGAAAGGGTTCATGTTTTTGAAGACGTTATGGTAGTTAATGTGGTAATTTTTATCATAATCTTTGATAAAATAAACAAATCAATTAATTTAAAAATAAGTGTAATCTTTGGGCTTAATAGTAACATAAGTTTCATCGCTTACACATGTATTAGGAACAAGACATATTGAGATCACTTAGAAAAGATACATAGTAGTCATTTAACAATTAGCCTTATCAATCTTACACAAGGTTTAATGAGTCATAAACATTCACAAAAATCAACAATCTTAGCATGAAATAGACATAAGTAAACTTATTAAAATATTAAAATCAGATATTTCTTCAAAATCAGCAACTACCCTCCCCATTCTAGGGACAAAAGGTCATCTTCAATATAAACTACGTTTCCACGTCGTTCGATGTTTTCATTCGCTATCACCTCTTTTATCAACTTTGGATCAGTAATTTTAGTTATATCCGGTTTTGTTGGCCACGTCCATCCTCCTTCATACCTTTTATTTAGGCAGCTCACCTGTATTTCATATGGTGATTCACGGATTTTGATGATACGCCCTGGAAATAGACTTCCTTCATCTAGAAATACGCAATATTGGTTTATTTGATATTTTTCTTGAAGTTTGAAGAGTTGTCCACTGTCTGAATCAACAATATATTCTCCACTAATTATCTCACTACAGTTCTCTATCGTTAAATCTGTTTCATTAGGCAGCATGAGAGGCGATTTATGAATGTCATGGGCTGGTATATAATCGTCCTCGGCTTGCACTATAATGTCTAGGTCAGTATCTTTTATTTTCAGGTTATTTTCATCGAATTTGGTTTTTTTTATTGCATGTGTACTAGTTTCAGATGTTTTTTTCCGTTTATTTTCTTGCATTTTACTAGTAAGTTTCTTTTTTTTGTCGCCTACACTTTCGGTTTTTTGGTTATCAATTTTATTCTTGGCTTTTGGGGCTTTCATTCTTACACTCTTGGTTATTTCTTCATTTATCTGTTCTTTTGACTTATCCTGTCTATCCTGCTGTTTTTCTTGGGAAATATTGGCAATGCAGTCATTTGTCACCTCTACTTCAATTTCGGGGGTCGGTACATTGACTTCGATTTCAAATTGTTCAATTATATCTGCTTCTGAATTTAAGTGTTTCGGTGCCTCTATGTTTCGCTTCTGTTTCGGCTCGTTATATACTTCAACTGTTGTTACTATTGATGTAAAGGATTCATTTTGTGAATCGTCAACCTCTGGTTTGTGATTACTGGTCTTTTGCGTAGCCGATGCCTGTGCCTCTGAATTCTTCGTAGTCTTCTTATTCTTAGAACCCTTGGGTCTTCCTCTTTTAACGGGTTTTTCGTTTTTCTTTTCCTGCTCTTCCTGTCTATTCTTGTAAAAATTCTCCACTTCTTCAGCGGATACTGACTTCCCTGCCTTAACAGGCAGCTGGAATTTTTTAGTGATCTTTATATTTAAGTCCAACGCTCTTATTTCTTGTAGATATCCCTTAAATGTTTCTCCAACAGTAGCTTGAATCTGGCCAGTCGCATATGAAGGTAAAACTTGCAAGACTTGAGTGCGTGAGCATGGGAAAATACCACATTTTCTGAATCCTGATATCAAGTTTATCCCTGCTGTGGATTCGTTCAATTGAAATGCTTGATTTAACAATTGGCAAAACACGTTTTTAGGTAGTGCTCCAGTTTTTCTGCCACGTTGTGTTTGACGCCATTTGTTGAGCACTGTGCGCCAAGCTGACTTTAATGACGAAAAATATCCTACGTCTAAGGGTTGTAGGAGATGTGTGGAGTTCGGGATAAGGCAAATAAACTTGATGTTGTTCTCTTCACAGATCTTCAAAGCCTTAACAGATATATGTGCACTTAAATTGTCGCATATAAGAATCTTTTTTCCTTCTTTTTGGTTTACAATAGGCACAAAATGGTTTTCAAGCCATTCTTGGAATATTTCTGCATCGATCCAACCAGAATTTGAAACCGTCATTTTTGAAAACTTTGGGGCATTAACAAGCCAGTCAGACCAACAGTGTTTTCCTTTGAAAATTAAAAAAGGAGGGATGATCTCTCCAATAGCATTCCCAGCAAATACGACGGTAAAACAAGACTTACTGGAATTTTTCACCTGCTCTGGATGACGAGTAGATCGTCTGAATAAAAGTTTTTTTTTGCCAGGGTCATCATGGAATCCACTTTCATCCATATTATAAATATTGTCTGGGGTTACGCCCTCAATTTCTGTTTCTAGCCTATCAAAG